>OZ022417.1:25311191-25760495 GCA_963989365.1 Rhimphoctona megacephalus
TAATCGAGGTTTACTTGGTTACTGGTACCGGCAGTAGTTTTGGCTTGGGTCAAAATGACCCGATGGTAGCAATCGAGGTTTACTTAGTTACCAGTAGGAGTATCGGTTTCGGTCTGGGCCAAAATGACTCAATAGTAGTAGCCAAAGTTTTCTCGGGTACAAGTCGCGCGAGAGGTTTTGTTCTGGGTCAAAATGACCCAATGTTAGTAACCACGGTTTTCTCTGTACTATGTCAAAATAACAAAACGTCAAAATAACACGCCAAAATAACACAGCGTCAAAATAAGATAGCGTCAAAATAACATACCGTCAATATAACACCAAATTAATAAAAATATTAATAAAAATTAATGAAAAAGTGTCAATAAAATATTGTCGACACTTATTTGCGACTTCAATTCAAAATTGATCCAAATTTTTTTCTAAATATTATTATGAATAGAAAATGATGGAACATGTAATATTAAGAGGGGGGGGGGGGGCGGACGAAGCCTTCAAATGTAAAAAAAAATAATAAAAAACGTTCATTCCAGGACTTACAAGGAACCCTAGGTAGGTCGACCAATCCGAATTTAATCTACTTTATACACTGCAAAAACAAACGCGTTGTTTCAACGCGTTTTAGGCGTGTAAATGTTGAAGCCAATTTCTACACGCTTCTTGCCGTGTTACTGTGCAAAATTACACGTTTGAGGCGTGTTGTAACAACATGGGCTAAGTGCGTTTCAACAACGCGGAGCTCCATGTTGCATCAACGCGGTTCTCCGTGTTGCATCAACACGTTTCAAGCGTGTTCGGCGTTGAAGCTCAAATATACATGGTTCCAGCCGTGTTGCTGTTCAATTGACACGCTTCATGCGTATTGTTGATATATATTTGTAAAAAGGCTGAAAATCCGTTGGAAAAAATTTATTTTTCAAGTATTTATTCCATTTCTGCCACATGTGATTGTTTCAGATCATTTCGCATGCTCCTCAGATTAATTGTATTGAAGAAAAATTCCTACCTATATCCGGGGATTTGAACTGCTCTACCTACCTATCTTCATGTTCTAACGCACGCACGCTACCTATTACACTACCACGACCTTACGACTTTTTCCACCAAAAAGAATTTATATCATGCCTACTTTGTTGCTGGCTTGGTGGACTAGCCATACCATAATCATATTTGGTATTCCCTGCTGCGTTTGGTGTAAACATAAACACTGCGCACCAGATTTATGCTGTCTAACGAGGTGGTGGAATAAAAAATCCTTCGACGTGCTCACAAAATAACACATTTCACATTTAAAATTATCCATGATGATGATTCTAAGAGTGCTACCGGAACAAAACATATGCCATCTTGTATAAAACAACACATATGCAACCACGTTGTTTTCTAGCGTATACCGTGTAGGTGAAAATGAACGTGTAGATTACATAGTGTGTAGTTGTCCCGAAAGAGTGTTGTTTAGTACTCTCTATGTTGAATCAACACACATGAAAGGTGCTGAAAAATTTAAAAAACGGAATGTACCGTGTTGTGAAAAAGAGTTTCAATGCGCCAAATCAAACAACACGTGTTGTTGCAACACGATTCTGTTAAACTGCACACGTATTAGGTGTGTTATGTGTTGATTCAATGCATTTAAAAACACGCTTGTTTTTACAGTATATATATTGTAGTGCATCGAAAACTAAGAGATACGTATTTTTTTTTATCGGCTAATACACGGTTTAAAGGGGTGCCAACGACCCCCAAAGATGGGTAAGTAACGGGGTGGTTTCTCAGTTTCGAATAGAAGCACTTGATGTATTCGAATGAAATCAACGCTGAAGTGTTTTTACCGATGAGTCATTGAAAATGCACCCTAGGCTTTCTAGAGGGGAGAGTGTTTAAGGGGTGAACAACCTCCAATTAAATTTTTTTTGCACCATAAAAACTGTTGTTTCGATTTGAATTGAACGAATTGCATTTTGTAGAGGTCGAAAAACTAATCCATACGTGTTTCGGGGTTTTTACGAAAAACTCGCTTTGAGGGAGGTAAACCACCCTTTTCGTTGCAATACCTTACATTATTATGTTAAACTTTTTCTTCTTGATTATATTATTATACCCTATACCCTACCCTGCCCTTCTTGATTATATTATTCTACCCTATACCCTACCCTGCCCTTCTTGATTATATTATTCTACCCTATACCCTACCCTGACTATATTATTATATTAAACTTTTTCTTCTTGATTATATTATTCTACGGCAATACAAAAACGTATATAATTTATTCAAATGTTGTCAAACATGAAAATAAGTTTACCTTCGACCTTGTTTCTAGTTGAGATCATCTCAGTATCCGTAATTCCTATATAGGCCCATTGCGAGTTACGATAAACTTACAATGATTTCTAATGTTGGCATTACTCGGGACAAACACCTCTTCACGAAGTTATTACATGAGCAATAAGAAACATAATTCAACTACAAAGCAATACAAAAAACTTGGGAAAAACATAGTTAACTCATACAGGACTCTATTCTTACGCCTAATTATTTGCCTATGACGCTCAACTTATGATGGTCACCCCTCCTTCCGCTTTACTCAATAAGTGTTTTTTAGATTTTACCTACGAATTTGGAATAAAAACATGCATTTTACGCATTACTAGATTATTTGTCAACTTTCATCAATACGTTATTTTAGTTCGCATTATAGGATATTCGTTTGTTCTCATTCTCTATAATTATTCGCTAGAACTACTGTGTTCTTTGCTTATATTTATTTAATTTTCAGTTTTCTGTTCACTTTACGCACTATAAATATCGCTGCGTATTTCTGATAATGGTGTACATATTAAACCAATATCATATTTGAATATAGTTTTCAGTTTACAATTAGTTTTTATAGGTTGTGCAGTAATGGTATTTATCGGAAAAGTGTTGCAAGCAAAGTGATTTCTTACACTATGAACATCTTATTACTACTACTTTCCCACGACCTTGAACATCGCATAGAGGTCTAGATGATTGTCCGAAAGCAAATTCGACGGGGTTAACAAATTCTTCAGGTTTATCGCTTGTATAACCACTTTTGTACTATGCATATCCGAACAAATGTTGATACCTTGGTGAAAATAACTGATTATGAGTTGAAGATTGCAGTTTGATTACGTTATTTCCTAAATATAGATTGAGATCATAATTAGATAACAAAAAAGTCTGAAAAATTTCGACCATAATTTTTCCATATCCTGAATTTATACACATCGAGTGGTTGAATCCTTTTGGTTATACCTTTTGATATGATCATTGTTTTGGTGCTTTTTTCAGGGGGTGTAGCCTGCCTGACAACTTCTGTGCAATGCCCACTCCATGAATCTACTAAAAGTACGCATTTTGAATCGATGTTAGGGAAAAAGACCTTTTCCAGTCATATTTTAAAGTGTTCTGCAAAATTCAATATAATGTTTCTTTTGACTTTGATATTTCTTTGCATATGTAGGATCAACAGGTTTTGAATTGAGCTTGTTTTTATTATAGATAACTGAAAATACAAATGAACGTAGGGTATGCAAATACCTGAAATAAGTTTTCCTGACTTGGGAGCAGTTAAAAAGACATTATTCGATTTGAATAAGGTTGTCTCCTCAACTGGTCAAAACTTTCTGGTAAGTTCTTTTAAAACAATGAAAAGTGGCGATAGTAATTTTCCCTCTGCAGATATTGTGGGCTGTTTAATGTAACTGTGAGTTGTCGAAGACATGCACTGACTGCACAAGGCATTCGACCTGTTATGTGCCCTCTGCTGCCAATGTTCGTCCTGAATGTATTTCTAATTGAAACCCACTTTGGTCTGAATTGCATATGTTTTGTAAGCCATATTGTTCAATATAAGGTTTAATTTCATTGACAAATTTATCTGCATCTCTCTTCAAATCTGCTCCTTCCTCTATAGTTTCTCAGGTTACGAATTTATTAATTTCTCAAGATGTTCTACGGTGAGCTTTCTTCAATTGCCACAACCACCAATCGGAAACTTTGAACCGTGCGTCTCCATATCCCATCTCTTTTTGTGCCTGTAGGGCCCACCTCAGAAGATCCACATCGCATTGACCGAAAGAAATGGTAGTCGGATGGGGTCTAGTCTGATGAATATGCCGCGTGCGGGAGAACTTTCCGCGTGCGGGACTGTGCGCGAGTCTGTGAGAATTGAACAGCAGTTCATTTTTCGATTTCGTCATGAACAGACGTGCCTATTTCTTAAATTTCAAAGTTCTCTTACAATTCGAAGTTGAAAATGTCGACTGAAGAAGTTGCTGGCTCTTCTGGAATAGGAGAGAAGATTCCTGAAGAATCCATGTACAGTGATAAATCAAAATCGCGATTGAAGGACGCAGTAGTTCATTAAGAAGAGCTGTTGACGGAAAATAATTTAATTGCATCGACACGTTCGGAAGAAATATCTCACGATGCTATGTTATTGGCCGGAGAACTTTATAATAATACATTGGAACTTTTGGGTGAAAAAAAATTCGTAATTAAAGAGGAATTAATTCACGCCCATGAGGATTGCGAAGAACTACAATTCGAAGTGCCCCAACTTGATTCTTCTCCAGACGAGTACGAATCGGAACCGAATAAAAATAAAAGTCAAATGATTCCCATCGCCTACAAAGTCAAAGTCGTGAACATTGCTAAAGCGTGGTCTTTGGCGACATTGCAAAAAAAAGGATGCAGCCGCTTGAAGAAAAATTGAAGAAAAGAATATCTTTCACAATGGGAGAATAATATTAAAAGTGGTGGAACGTGATTGGACAAATTTCAGGCGATAGATTCATGGACCTACGACCGTTTTGTGGAAGCAAGACAGCAATATCAACAAGTGACGACAAGAAATTTACAACAATGGGCGTTGTCTGCTGTTGCACAATTCATCGATTTCAATTTCAAGGCGTCTGATCAATGGGTCACGGCATTCAAACAGAAACAAAAAATTTCTCAACGGAAAATCACGAAACTGGTTTCGAAAAAAGAGGCGGCATCAATGGAGGAAATCTTGGCGTCTGCAGAGACCTTTCGTCGATATACGTGCCGCTTAATACCTCAATATCATGAGCATTATGTTATAAATACTGACCAAACAGGTATGTACAAGTTTTCTGCGTACAAAATGTTTTTACCGATGCAAAATGTATAAATTCAAAATTAAATATATAAAAAGTTTTCTACATACATATTCGAATATTTTTTAATATTAAAAATACTATTTTTTTCAGGATGTTAATATCAATCTGTTTTCAACAGGACACTCACTCAAAAAGGGAGTAAAACAGTTTTCATCAAAAAGTGGGATTTGAATAAAGTGACGCATTCGTACACCGTACAATATTCCATAACATTATCCGGAAAAGTGCTCCCACATGTCTTCGTATGTTGTTATTCTCATTAAAAACCCAATGTTCCTCCTCATATACTTTACAATGAAAAATAAAAAATCCCACCGTTATGAATTGTTTTATTGGAAAAGAAAAGAAAATAATTAAAAAAAAATGAAAATAATTTAAAAAATAATGTAAATAAATTTTTAAAAATAATATAGGGATGAGAAACGCTTTTAATAATTGTTGGGATAAAAAAAAAGAAAGAAAAAATAAGACCCGAAGGAGGAATCGAACGCGAGACCTCCGGCGCAAAAGATCGAGCCCTAACCGTCCAGACTAGACGGCGGCTCGACAAGTGTTTGACATTTTAAACTCATAAAGCGCCTAGGAAACTTTGAATCGAGTTTTTTCGGAATTTTCCGAGTAGTGCATCCTACTACGTTAACCACGTGAAGTGCTAGGGGTCCTCTTTCATTACAAAAAAATTCGGCCAAATCCCCGACCCCACGGTCGTGCCGTCTCCTTGTAAAATTGAAATCACCACTTCTGAAACGTTTATACCAATAATTACACGTTTTATAAGACACAACGTCGGTACCAAGAACACAACGAATTGATTCCCATGCTTTAGAATCATTTTTTCCTTGTTGGAATTCGTATAGAATGTAGTGCCGAATGTGCTGTTTATCAGTTGCCATCGTAAACTCTGCTATTCTGAGAGGTTATGTAACTCACGTAGACTTCTCGTTCGATGTTCTGAAATCTTGCGTCCGATCCTTTCAATACCACAAAAGACCGCGAAAATATTTCTATTTTAAATGTATTTTAAGCTCGAAGAAAAAATCTGCAAAAATTAAGTCATACACCTAATAAAAATAACGTTTAGCCGTAAGTTGACGCGCGCGTTACAATCACCTAGTTTATTAATAAAGAAGATTTGCGCATTGTGTTTGTTTCACTACATCCTTTCTTATTCTGCGTATCTTTCTTAAAAACGAGCAGCGTATACATCGTTATCGCATGAAGTGGGAACGAGAGCGTGCAGCATGTAACAAGGTAAAACAAAGGTAAAGCATAAAGAAGGGCGGGAGGGAGAGGGAGACGGCGGGGGGGCGGAGAGGGGAAGGGGAGGGTGAAAAAAGGGCGGAAGGGGTAGGGAGGCTGAGGGGAGGGGATACAGGCGGAGAGGGAGGGATGGAGAGGGAGTGGGAGGGGTGAGTGATAGAGATGGGGAGGGGGAGAGAGGGAAGGAGAGAGATAGGGGGGAGAGAGGGAGAGAGAGGAGGATTTGCTACCAGACGTTCCGCAAGCTTAGATGCTTCAGACAAGTTCGCAATCGGGCGAGTGTCAGATGGAGAAGCTGGGTTTCCAGTTTTCAAGAGTGGCCGGATAAACGCCATTTTCCATAAAGTAGGGAAGGAGCTAGACTCGATAGATTTATTAAAGAATTTTTCGAAAAATTCAGCCACAGTAGGTTTAGCCTTTATTCGGCAGAAATGCAAAATCCTATCCGAACCAGCCGATTAAGATGCAGCAGAGCTTTCATCTAACTGCTTGAAGTCGTCTGCAGGAGGAACAGTGCACAGAGAGAGAGTATTTAGAGAATCTAGCGCATCATCTAAATTAAGTCGAGGATCTCGACTCGAAACATTGGTATATAATTTATTCAGAGTATCCGTAGTAAATAATTAAAGTGGAGAGGCAGATGACAATTTAATAAGACCCATCTTAGCAAGCTCCTTCTACATTTTTGAGGGATCACTTACAGAGTTTAAAGTGTTATAACAATTTTCGTTCCTAGCACTCTTTAAATCGGTGGTCAGCATATCTCTAAAATCCCTGTATACCGCATAGGCTAAAAGGCTTTTCGAACGCTTTGTCGCTTTGAAAAGTCTTGTGCGCTCCTTTATTCTGTACTTGAAAGCATCAGAAAGACAAGAAGCAGGTGGTCTGGAGATCTTTATAGTGCGCAAAGGAGCTAGTGCGTCCATGGCTAGTCTTAACCCTTTGAA
The DNA here is from genome assembly GCA_963989365.1 of Rhimphoctona megacephalus. NCBI lineage: Eukaryota > Metazoa > Arthropoda > Insecta > Hymenoptera > Ichneumonidae > Rhimphoctona > Rhimphoctona megacephalus. Next base: position 25,318,568 of record OZ022417.1, read on the forward strand.
GCATACATTTTTTAACTCCCGACTACCCGCAGGGCAAAAGACGGGAGTTATGCGTTTCACTTCGATCAGCTGATTGGGACTATTTCTTTGTCACCACTTTTCTCCGAAACGGTGAGAACTGTCTTGACCAATTTTCGCATGTACTTTCTATGTGTGACAGACAGTGTTCTTAGACATAGTTTGTTCAATTCTATTGTAAACTCGCTGAAATAATTAAGAATTATTAATATTCACATTCAAACGCATTTTGCCATATCGAAAGGGGACCCTTATTCGACTATCGCCAAATTCACACCCTTGTGCGTTACTAATTTCAATCCGAATCGATGCGCGTCTGTCTATACAGTTCGTCTATATACATGTATATATTGTTTTGTGTTATAATTGCATGTATTTTCTGTTTTTTTAAATTAATTTACTGATTGGATTGTTACTTATATATTGTGTCTGGTTATTAAAAAAAGCTTTTGTTATATTTGTATTGTTTTTATATTATAATTATATACATTACTCTATTGCAGACAAGAAAATGGATTTTTGTTATATTTGTATTGTTTTTTTTATTATAATTATTATATACATTATTCTATTGCGGACAAGAAAATGGATTTGATAAAAAAAAAGTGGTATGAATCTTTATGAATAATGATTAAAAAGCAACAAAAAATGAAATTGACAATGGACAAACAAAAAAAGTGAAAAATATACTTTTCAAAAAGATCCTGAGAACATTTTTTATGAATTTTCTTTTATTATCATTACTGCGCACATGAAATGAATTTAGAAAACAAATAACATGCACAATATTACGAACTCGAAAGAACAATAAAAAAATACATGACCGAATAGTTAGAAATCTTTATTGTATTGTCTTATAGAAAGTTACATTTTTCAAAAAAAAAAAAACTTATTATTATAGTATCATTACTGCGCACATGAAATGAATTTAGAAAAAAATAACATGCACAATATTACGAACTCGAAAGAACAACAAAAAATACATGACAGAATAGTTAGAAATCTTTTTATTGTATTGTCTTATAGAAAGTTACATTAAAAAAACTTATTATAATTCTTATTCTTAACACTAGTATTTCAACACTCGAATCGTGTTCAAAGAATATAAAAAATCACAAAAAAATCATTCTAAAAATTGAAGAAAACATTAGTTTGAATTTATAAATTCTTGTATAACTTTAAACTATAAATGAAAAGAAAAAATCAGAGAACGATTATAAAAATTTAGCCGTACCAAACGTATTGAAATCGGGGAGAACGAAGCTTTGAATTTCTAGCTCCCAATTAAAGGAAAAATGGCTCCAAGAACATTTATGAAATGAATAATAAACAGGAATGTGATGTAACGATAATTTTTTATCGTCACTTAAAGCAACTTATTATTGCTTCTCCCGCTCGATGCTCCAACCACGATACCGCCTCGTAGGACCTATCTAAGACAAAAGGATTGAAAATTCATTTAATAATTAATTATTAATTGCGTCCCGGAATATTTATTTTATTTTTCATTGGCCGGCGAGAATTATTGGAGGGAATAAAGTAAAGCGCTAATGAGGAAAGAGACAACAACATGGTAAAGGGAGTCGGAGAGAGAGAGAGACTTCGAATTTCGTTAGCAACATCGGCGTACTTCGAGCGAGGCTCGTACGCATTCGTTACCTACAAGACACCGACATACACACTCACACAGTACATATCAATCTGGGGAATATTTTGGAATCTTCGAGAACATTATCATCGTTGGACGACGCTATTGGTCATCGTTGTTTTCCAGTCGTTACTTCAGGGGAGTCGCAATATTGGGTGACGTCGGACCCTGATTACGATAATCGAAGAGAATCGCGTTAAATTAATTATTGACATCTTCCCTATATCTTTCTCTTGTTATTTATCGTCGTTAAGAAATTGTTATTTGGGCTAGGGGTTGTTGAAAGTAACGAATAACTAATTAATTATTCCCGATAGAAATTCGAGGCCCCGTCTAACGCTCGCGACTAATTGGCTTGTCACGCGCCTGTCGCAAATCTTCGCGAATATTCGAGAGAAAGAGGGAAAAAGGGGGTGAGAATGTCGTGTGTGACTCTCGATTTCGTCAGATTTTCGGTGAGCATTGAGTGGGACGGACATGTAAAATTTAACGGTAATTATTAGCAAATTTCTCTCCTTCTCGCTTTCCGAGTTGGCCAGTGGGTTTATCCCGTATTTGTTAACGATTCTCCTTCAATAATTTCACCTAAAGACATATTGAAAAAGTGTTGCGATCCCGGCAAAAGTATTAACATTCAATCGCGGCGGCGGCTTCACCTTTCGCTTTAAAAATAATTTTCTCAATTATTGCCACGTGTTCGCGGGTTTTGTGAAGCAGCTCGCTATATAACTAATGTTCGGGTAATAATAGGGGCGTGGGCTAGAAAGTCAAGCCCGGACCAAGGGTTCACCCGGGGCAGCCAGGTGTAAATTGGGAGCTGTTGAATGATAGTGCGCTGACAGGGCGTGATCTCTGCTCCACGCACTTGGGTGCCGTGTTGTAGCCAATAGGCGGAAACAGCACGTTAAGGGGACCGTATGGTCTAGAGCACGAAAATTTCACCTATTTTCACGATTTTTTTTTTGCCTTAAAAAATTTAAAAATCGATGTTTTAACTTTTCGGGTTTATTACTACCTTTATTAAGTATACAAAAAAATTTTTTTTTAATTTTAAAAACAGTGTTTATTATCATATAATTGGCATTGAAGACGACCCTCTCGAAAAATCCGACCCGGACGGTGAAGATCGATCCGAGACTTCTACTCATCTGAAACACAAAATTCAAGAAGATTCTTAATCAGAAAGAGTGCAGTTATGGTCGGGACTAGAACAAATCGAAAAAATTAAAAATTGACAAAATGGCGCGCTTTTGAAAAAAAATTCGTAAAATCGGGTTTTTTTTTCACTAGTTTTTTAGTATAAACAATAAGAAATTATTTAAATAAAATTATGATTGTAGTTCCGACGATAGCCATACATGTTGTGAACAACATATCCAAATTTCAAGTGATTCGGTTGAATAGTTTTTTTGTTTTCACCTGCGCAGTGCCGAAAAAAGTCGTTTCGAGATAAATGAGTTTAAAGTTTGAGGTACAGATATTTTCAAAAATTGAGCAAATTTTGAATACTTACAGTTAATCCGCGATTCCGGCACCATATAGGATTCCTTCGGAACGTTCATAATTCAAGATTTCCTCACTCCTTTCATTTCTTCGAGCTGTCCGAGCCTCTTTGGAGTTGTCCGTGCTCCTACGGTTGGCGCTCGATACTCGCAGCTCGTCTCGGTTTTGCGCTAGTTGCTCCGCTTGTGGCCCGATTGTTATGCCCATGGTCTCCATTATTTTCAATAGGGATGCAAATCCTTCATTGAATATGCAAGCGGAAATGTGAGTGGCAATATCAATGATTTTTTTTCCGGCAAACAGATGTTTCGGCGCAAGGTGCCACACGCAAGCATTGAAACTTTCGTTATTGTTCTGCGTATTACTGCCAATACACCTTTCCAATAAAGTCTCTGCTGTCAATTCTTCATAAATTGGTTTTAATATCTCTTGTGCTTCATCGCACAGAGCAGGTGGGTGCTCGTAGGTGTCTAAAGTACCTGCAGCCTCACTTTGACGCCACTTGCACCACGATTCGGAACCTGGAGGACAGTACGAGTGTTGCGGATTTTCATCTGTTGAAATTTTGTGATAATATGCTGCCCATATTTTACTTCTCATCCCTTCAGTCGAATCTGAATTACGTCTAATTGCTAGACCGTAATAAGTTGACAGCTCTTGCAATAATTTATTCGTCAATTGTTGACGCTTCGGTGTTTTATTTATCGATTTCCGCTGTGTCTTTTTTCCCTCTTCTTTTTCTGTCAATTTCTTTGTTGCTTTCTTTATTTGTGCATGTTTTTTTTTCGCATCAACAGCACATTTGTACAAACGTTTTTTAACATGCAAAACACATTCTTTTTTGCAAACTAAAAAATCATCCCCGTAAGGCTTTGTGTCCAATAAGGCTTTGAACGTTTTCGTGTCGCGGACCGCTCTCTACCTGCGTTATGGGCTGTAGAAGCTGTAATATTGAGAATTTCCGCATGAAAATTTCACAGTATATTCTTGAGATACTATACTTTCGACATATCGAAAAAAAAAAAAATCGATTTTTTCAAATTTCTAGACCATACGGTCCCCTTAAATACAAAAGGTGAATTAGTGTCCGGGTAATAATTGTGTCGTGGTTGAATCCGAAAATCTCAAATCTTTCGTGTAATTTAATGTATTTTTCGTCATTAATTAATAGTGCCAGGATACGAGGATTTTCGCAAATAAGTGCGGGTTATGAGAGTGGGAATTATGTGTGTGTGAGACCGGGAAAGAATTATCGCGGGTTGCAAAACCAATAGTCCGGCCGAGTCACCGAATAGCGGGTACTCGGTAACGCTTGGAACAACTATCTTTATTTTATGCGAGATGCTAATTATTAACAACAATTTCATTCCTTTCCGTGAGTAAATCCACGGTAGGAAAATACGGACTCGTCATAAATTATAAGAGTGTGTAGAATCCCGTTCGTATGAGTGTGAACGTGAGTGAGTGATCGCGAATATTCTCTTGTCCTGTAGTCTTTTTCCTGTGATATTACCATTATTATTTGATTCTATTTTTGTGCCTTTGAATAAAAATTGGTTCTTCAGTTATTGGAAAATTGGACATTGTAAATCCTCCAGGTAAAAATTGTTAAGCAATAAAATTATAATTTTCATTTATATTTTTCTTTCTAAATTATATCGTGCTCAATTTTCTTTTTATTACTTAATGATCTCGCCCATTCCGCTGCAACGAAGCCGGTAAACCGCCTATCTCTCTCTCTCTCGTATTAAGTCGCTCTAGCCACTGGCGCCCAATTAAAATAAAATAAATTAATACGAGCGAGAGAATCGGGCTTTTGTAGCGTTAGGATTTTCCGTCACAATGAATATAAAAAAAGTTGCATTCGGCTTGGTTCAATTTTTTTGCGTTATCCCATGGTACGGAAAAGAGTGGCGAATGCTCTACAAATTTTTTGAGTTTCATTCAATTTCGGTCCCCGCTTTTTCGGTTCGTTTCTCGCCCTTTTCTCGAGCAGCAACCCATCGTCCTGCTCGATGATGTTTATCGTCATTTTTTGAGCGTGTTCGAGAGTGTCGGTCTCGAGATTCGTGTCGGATGTGATGCTGTGGACGGTAGTTCTCCCGTGAAGAATCCTGATGACGACGCGACAAATATCGATCATCAGATCGACTGCGTCTACGGTATTCTCGGCGTCGTTGATAATCCTGTCTACCGTGCCTGTTCGGCGATTTGTCCGAAGATCGACGGCTCTCTGATTGACCTGTGGTGGACGGTTTTTTTTATTTTGAGATGTGGTCTCAACTTTCTTGCGGTGGTCAATTCGACTGCCACTTCGGCTCTGGATAGATGCTCGACCGGCTCGACTCAAGTCCAAATCTGCAGTACATTTTTATCAACATTGTCATTGGATCTTTTATTTCGAAATGGGGTCGCTACCCTCTTTCGATGGTTAATTCTACTGCTGTTTTGGCTCTCGATTGACAATTTGCTTAATTCCGAATCCGACGGTGCATTTCCGTCATTCTTGTCATTGGATCTAATTAAATGAATGATTTAAGAGAAGAAATTAATTATGTGTGCCATGACATCTATCAATTGCTTATTCACCATTTGTTTTATTCTTTTTTTTGCCTTACCGATTGTTTTCTTGGTCGTCACAGCATCTTTGTCCCAGTGGCATGTCCAGGTTATCTTTGCTGTGAAGAAATAACAAAAATTAATATTGAGAATACTTTTGGAATAAATACGTCAAATAGATAAACGTTACTTTTTCTTAATTATAAAACTCGAAATCCATTTTAACATGTTACGCTATCAGGCGCAGAGCCAATAAAATCAGTTTAGAATGCTCCATTATCAATGCGCGAAGTCTTCTAATTAGTTTTAAAAAGTTAGACTATTAAGTGTATATTGAATTTTACTATTAGAATAGAAAATGCCTTTGAATCACAAAAGTGATTTTAGGATTTAGCTATGAATAGTGAGTGGCATACGTTGTGGGACTTTTGCAATTGTACATTTATATTTGAAAAGAAAGTCAATTGCACTTTATTCGATTCTGCGTTAACTCTCAAACACAAAAAATTTAAAGAAAAAAAGTAGTATTTCAATCCGCTAAGATTCAGATGGTCGCAAGGTTCCAAAACCAGTTCTCATATTGTTTAGAAAAGTCGTTAGTACTTCGGAGTTGCCGCATGAGGCCCTCAGTGCACGGTCGGTCTCTCGCGCTTGGGCCCCGCTGTACGCGGCCACTGATCATTTCCCCCTCCCACTGACTTCTCTACTTTCCGGGTTCTTCCTCATATTCAGTTCGAAATTGACTATCAACGGCAACGCTTCGCGCCTGAGGTGTGCTAATTTTTCTTTCATGATACAGGTCGTCTTCGGGTCTTTTTCGGTATTCTATTCACACCCGGATATATTCATTCTACAAGCCTTTTTCTAATTCTTCGTTACCCTTCTTTCCGGTACCGCGACTAAAACAATTTACGACCGGGTTATTCGCGGTTATAATTCAGTGATCTTCAACGATTATTAGCGAGAGTGAAACGATTTACGCCCGGTTTATTCGAGTTAATAACGTGTGGAACTTCGGACTTTCTTGCACATGAACACTTCGCTTCATTCTTTTCGAGCAAGATCTTTTTCAATTTAAGGTTCAGTTCAATTCACGCGAAGTATCACGATTTACGCCCGCGATACTTTTAACGTTTTGTTCGGTTCATTCCTTCAATTATTCCGGACGTTTTCAACCTACAACGACTTGGCTTTCCGTCGGATTATTCTATCGGTCTTTTCGCCACGAGGCACGCGAACGCCGGCTTGCCGCCATTGTTGGCACCGAGCACGTTTTCGTCGTCGGAATTTCATCTGATTATTTTCCGAATATTATCAGAGTTTGTTCGGGATTTGTATCTGATTATTTTCGGTATAATTATCTGAATTTATTTATGTATTCATTTTTTATTGTTACAACGAATAAATCTTCGTGCTGATTGTTATATTTTTTAATAATCAAAGTGTTCATCCTTTTTCTTGTGTTCACCGGACCGTTTCACTTCGTCCTAGCCTCTTCAATATTCCCACAATTAAACCGAAGTTTTTATTCGAATTTTTAGAATCAGAATTCACGGCCTCTTCAAACACATATGAATTACGTAATAATTTTATTTCCAAATAAAATTCAAAGTATTCAATTACAATCGAGCAGCTCAATTTTTTTTTTATCATTAGTTTCTTTACATGCACTTCGAGTTAAGCAGTGTTTCATTACTACAAGTGTGACTCGGCTAAATAATATGTAGGGTAGAATGTGCTATCTAAGCTCGATAGTTTTTTTTTTTTTTTCAAAAAAGTGAATGTGTCCAATTTGGTAAATGATAATAATCTGGCTCACCTATTATCATGTTCGTCCATTCTTGAGCTGGAGGGCAAGGATTTTTTTTTCCGCCATTACGCCAGGAGTTACTGACTTCGATCTGAAAAAAGTGAAATTTCGGAATTCAAAATAAAATAAGCTATTCTGTTTTTTTATTTTTGTAGTCAATTTCTTTTTTTTCTATTCTGTAAATAATAATCTGGCTTACCTATTATCATGTGCGTCCATTCTCGAGCTGGATGGCATGGATTTTTCTTTTCCCGTCATTGCGTCAGGAGTTACTGGCATCGATCTGAAAAAAAATGAAAATTTGGAATATAAAATAAGCTATACTGTTTTTTTTTTTTAAGTAGACTTTTTCTTTTTCCTTCTATTTACTGTATAGGTTAAGGTAAGTATTCACTGCAGTTTACTTTTTTATACTCGTTTTCTTTTTTTTTGACCTACAAATATCTCTTCTATTTATTTACTGTATAGGTTAATAAGATAAGTATTCGCTGGGGTTTATTTTTAACCCACAAACATCTCTTTATTTTTTTTGAAATGATGTTTTGGAATTCTAGACACAAAAAAGTTAGGTCTGTACGAAAATCCTTCAACACATTTTGTGCCTGAAGAAAAACGTATTGCCGTATTGAGGAACTTTCTTACTAATCTGATATCATCTCGAGACGTGGGAGCGTCTTGTATATAGTATAGTATATTAAGTATGAGATATGAAATATCTTTCGCAACAAAAATAGTAATGTTAAAATATTTTGAGGTTTACCTGTAAATTGTAAGCGTTGTGTATGGAGGTCCACGGTTTTTCAATGGTGGAAAAGCTTTTTTGTATTGCAGAGACTGAAAAGAAACTGTGATTAGATAAAAAAAATGAAACAATACTAATAATTCATTCTTCTTAATAATTATTTTTTCTTCTATAATAAGGCATGTCAAAAACTTACCATTACCGTGCAGTCAAACTCGTTTTTTTCCACCATATTTTTTTCTTAATCTTCTTAAAGTGCGGCTATCTCAGAACACGCACTACAAACGCAGCCATTTGCGAAACAAAAAAATCCCTAGATAGGGACCGGGATTATCAATAGATGTCGCCAAAACATAAAATATGGCGGGAAGACAGTGCTTTATCCTATGCGAGATTTCCATTATTTCACGATAAGAAATGTTTTGTTCATTCATAGAAACATTTATCCCGAATTTATGAAAAAGCTCATCAGTCACGTGTAAATTTAAAAAAAATCATCAACGTGTGATATAATAATTCCAGTGTATTTTTTTTTTTAAGTTAAAGACAGTGTGTATTTCCGACGGAGAAAATATATTTTCATTCTGATCGTGTATTTTCAACAATTCGAGAAATTTATTCAACAGGTAAGTTATTTGTTACCAACACAGTATTATTTGCTATCACATAAATAAATATAAATTTTATATTGTAACGGTACGTTAGTGCTCGTGCACACCGTCACGCATGAATTCGAGCAATTCAATAATTATGAAGAGCGGGCATGAAAGAAAAACAAAAGCAACAAAAGTTTGATTGAAAATTCCAGATTATTTATTCAATCTTAAATCGTTTCGTGTGACAAAATAAAGAAAATTTTTAACAAATCGCGTTTTTGTTTTTATTACTTCGCATGAAATTATACTATTTCCGTTTGAAATTTTGTAACAAGTTTGATTTCCGGTACTTTTCTTTGATCTGTTCTATAATTCGCGTAAAATGATCTACTTTTAATTAAATAATTTTAATTTGCTCACGCTTTGACTCGATACAATTCTAATAAATTTAAGAGAGCATGAATTTTGCCGTTCTCTCTCAAGATGACTCGATACAATCCAAAAATTCGCAATGGTGAGCAATTTTCTCGTTCTGTTCGTTTATTTTAATTATTTCTGATAATTTCGATTCTCCTTGCTTTATTTTTGATTTATAATAATTATTTAAATTTCTCGTCTCGAAACACTCTAACAAACATCAAGCTTGAATTTAAATGAAAGATCTCTTTATAATGACGACCCAGAGGGCAAACAGAATTTTCTTTTGATGGCAAAGAATCACCCAGGCTTCTTGCGACCGAACGAAACCGAACGGCCACGGCCCACCTGAAATGATAAGGTAAGGAAACTACCCAAAGATTCTTGCGACCGAACGGAACCGCACGGCCACGGCCCTCTTGGGTAGCAAAGGATAGGTAATCCCCTGGGATTCTTGGGACAGAACGAACCCGAACTGCCCCGGCCCTCCCAGTAGGATCGGTTCGTACACTGGAATTCTTGGCTCCAGACGGAATCGCAAGGAGCCGGCCCTCCCAGTGCGAGTAGATGTGAGGTTTCTGTTTGTTTGCTCTCTAAGCGTTTTTCGTATATTGCTCGAAGAGCGATTCGGCGCTGGCTTGCTTATAGAGCTCTGAGAGAGTCTAATGTGGCGAGTTCTCGAGACGAGACTGGCTACCGGAGCCTCTGCGCTCGCCTTTTTATACCCGTTTAAACAAAGAAATAATGATAATAATTCGTTTGGACTTTGTCCCGTTCTCCTATTCGTTTTCGGACTTAGTCTCAAACCCGGGAATCCCAAAATACAATCGCTCATTGGAGCTTCAATATCCAGGGACGAACGCGATTGGTCGTTCACAATGCGCATGTGCAAGAATTCTTATATATTCAAGAAAAACAAATTTTTTATGCAAATAATTTCATTTTTTGTTCAATTTTATTGTCTAATCGCGTTTTGCATTTATTATGCCAACAAAATCAATTTTCTTTTTCCGCAATTAATTTATTTGCAAAAATTCTATCTCTCACTCGTGATTGGTGAGTTACGATGTTGCGCATGCGCAAAGAGAACGCTTGAGTTTGTAAAGCAAAATAAAAATATTTCTCAACTTAATTTTATCCTGAAAATTTCACTATTTTGTTCGCGATATCATTCTCTACTGATTTAATTCATTATTTGATAAAGAAAAAGAATTGTTTATTCAAAATTAATGAAAGAAGAATTTATGGTACAAAAAAAAATGGGTTGGTAGCCCTGATTGCCTGTTGTGCCGCTTCGCGAGCGCCGCCTCGCGAAGTGGCAGTTTTTCAATATGGCCGCCAGCGTAAACACGCGGACGGGCCATGCCGCGTAATAAAAGTGTTTAAGGCTCGTTTTCGCTTCAATATATTAACCCAAAAAATTTGTAGTTTTTTTTCCTTCAATTTAAAGCATCTAGCAATCTATCGTAAAAATAACCTATTGTTTACCATTCTGTTCAGCAGTTTAATTGAAAAAAAAATAGTAGTCATTATTATTGAATTGAAATGGCCAAATTTTCTGTGGAGAAAAAATAATAAAAGCGGACAGTTATGTCTTTTCCAAATTTTTATTATTGAATTGAAATGTTAAAATTTTCTGTGGAGAAAAAGTAATAAAAGTAGACAGTCATTCCTTTTTCAAAATTAGACCTATAATCCATGGATTCGTGCAATATTTTTTCTAAAATGTTCTCCAAGAACAAGCGGTTCAAGTACTCCCATGAGAAACTTCTATTATGCTTTTATTATTATACAGATAAAGTACTCCAAGGAAAAGAATTGTATGCTTTGTGTAAAGACTTCCAAACATGAAGCTTAAAAATACTAAAGTTCAAAATAAAATTGTAATTCATTAATATAGACTACTTTATTGAGCGCTGAATAAAAATGGGGATGTGAACAAAATATATAATTTTCAGTAGTATTCAGTAGTATTATAATTTTCAGTAGTTCAATATGTAAGGTAATACCATAGATATATATGACATTCAATAAATTTGAGAATATTCCAGTGCGATAGCCAGTACGATAAATTTTTAGCAAAGATTAATTTTAAATTTCTGAATCAACGTTCCTGTTATTTGTCTGTTATATGCTCTGAGAGGGATTCTATTTGATGGATGTCCCATAAAAAATTGAAGCCATCACTCTGCGATGTAGCAACCCACAGTAAATTTGTACCTCCGGAAGTGCTCGACACTGGTCGAAGGCTTGCTCAAGCCGCACTCAGTTTAGGATGATGTCGCAGATTGTTCAATGGATAAAGCCATTATGGAGTTCATGTATACCGCAGTGTGCTCATGCAGTGGAATGCGCTCGATATAAAAAATCAAGGCCATCACTCTGCGATGTAGCGGCCTACAGTGAATTTGTACCTCCAGAAGTGCTCGACACTGGTCGAAGGCTTGCTCAAGCCGCACTCAACTTAGGATGATGACGTAGATTGTTCAATGGATAAAGCTATTATGGAGTTTATACCAAAGTGTGCTCATGCAGTGGAATGCGCTCGACACAGGTTGAAGGCTATGCTAACAAGGAAACCTTCCCAGGTGTACCCCGCCGATTTTGTTCCGCTTGGAGTATGTTATTCTACATTGAAATCTAAGAGATACCTATTTTTTTTTTTTGCGGAAACTCATATTTAAGGGGTGAAACACACTCCTAAAGTTGAGGTCTCCCAGGGGAGGTTGTTCAGTTCCATATATATGCAGACAAGGGGGCAAAATCAAACCAATTGCATTCAATGCTTCATAAAAAGTTATGACTACTCGATTTTTTTCAGCCCTGAGGGGGTGAATAAGCCGAAGTTATAGGGGTTGAAAATTAAAAAAACGTTATAACAAATAGAATATGCTTGATATGGAAGTGAAAAAAATTGCATAATTAACAGTTTCAAAAGTTAAGACATACATGTTTTTGCATTTTTTGAAAAAATGCATCCTTAAGGGTGTACTACCCTTACATCCGAATACCTTTAATTTCTGTAGATATGTATTTTTTTAAGTATCTATCTGCTAGAAAATATTCTTTTGGATATAGAACATATCATGAAATTGTTTAAAAAGATTGTTATCAACATAAAAAAAAATCCCTTGAAAATAATCGATAGATTATAATAATCGATAGAACATATGATTCTGGCATTACAGATAATGAAAATTCTTTTCTTGAGAAATCGAAAAGTAGCTTTTTTCGCGATTTTGTTTCAACCGAGTTTTTGATATTTCATTAAATCACTCTTAAAGAATAGAGGATGAACTCTTAACGTTATTTTCATTTTGTACACTGTTTTTTTTTCTATCATTGAAATTTCTATCATTGAAAATGTCCTATAAAAAAATGATGTGCACGATTCTAGCCGTAATTATTGTCTGAAATAAAATTTTAAAAAGATTATTAATTTGCATGTGTGTCACTATTTTGCTATGGAGGGTTTATTTTTATTTTTATTTCTTTATTTTTTATTATAAAAAAACTGTTGAAAAAATCGGCTAAATTCGTTCTCGTTTTGTTAGAGAAAAAGAAGTTTGTTATACACGTGATGTTTGTTGTTACAATCACGTAGCAGTAAATGAACTGATATCTTTTATCATTTCGAACCTTACTTTGTATATGTTCGTTAGCCTTGCTTATTAGCTATCTGATTCTCCGAGTTGATATTCTACTTCACCTATCATTGAAAGAAGTTTCAAAATACGTTGATAAGAAATATATAACTGTTATCTGCCTCTGCCTCTCTTATTTGACATATGATGGCCTGTGCTACGCTTATAAGTCGCGTTCTTCAGAAATTGCTTCAATTCGATAAGTGCGAGTTAGAAGCTGTAGTAGAAGCATAGCTCTGTGTTTTGTTTGCAATCAAAAGTTGTTAAAAGTTCCATAAGTTAAGAAATCAAGTGTATTTATTATCAAAAATGAAAGTGAATCCGCTTAATGTGATACGATTAGTTTTGGCACATTTTCAAGCCCTAAATATACCTGAAAGCCCTATAAATAATGATGAAATACAATTAAAAGAAAGCATTGAAAATATATTAACGAATGCTATGCAAGATTACATGGGCGTCGAAACAATCGTAGAAGATTCATTATATTTCCAAGAACCTTACAAAGATTGGGATATGAAAATAGTAGAAGACGAAGAATGGGGATCGGCAATCAATGATCCGGTACTACCTCTGGATGTTTGTACTACTGATGATGAATCTGTTTCGTACGAGTATAAATCGAGGGCAGCCAACTATTGGAGAAGTGGCAAAACTAAAAATTTGAGCCTATCAAGCGTTAAACAAAAATTTAGAAAAGTACAATCAGTGACTCAATTAAAAAGATGGGCTAAATATTTAAATAAAGGTGGAACTTATAAAGAAAAAATAGCTAGAATTTGCGAGTACACTTTAGCCAATTTTAAAGCTGCCGTTGATGCTGGTCTCATGGTACATGACATCGACTTAAAAAAATGGGCAATGCAAGCACAAAAAGAAATCGGTCATGAAGATGTCCGTTTTAAGGCGTCAGACAAGTGGGTACACTCATTTAAGAAAGCTCATAGGATTGTTTCCAGAAAAATTAGTAAATTTATCACAAAAAAAAGTATTGAAAATGCAGACAATCTGCGAAAGCTTGCTGAACAATTTGTTTCTGAAGTGAAGAACGATATAGAAGAATATGCGTTATCGAACGTCTACAATTCGGACCAAAGTGGTTTCCAATTAGAAATGCATTCTGGAAGAACATTAGCGGTTGAAGGAGAGAAACAAGTTGAATGCCTTGTACAATCAATTGCTTCTACAACACATAGTTATACGATTCAGCCCACTATAGCAGGTGACGGAAGGCTTCTTTCTCCGCTATTCCTGGTTTTGAAAGAACCAAGTGGTAAATTTGGTCCAATAGTGGAATCGTCACTATTCAGACCAGAAAACGTTTACATAGAAGTATCGAAATCTGGAAAACTCACTTCAGGCAACAATAAAAATGATTTTTTTAGAGAATTCCTTATATTGACACATAAGATACTGTTTATTTCTTGCAACGAAGCAAATTGAAAAATTAATTCATACTTTCAGAACATTTTAAAACCTGGCTACAAAATGTCTTCTTCCCCCAAGTTGGTTTAAACAGTATTTTATTAATTGACTCCTGGACTGGACATTGCCTTCGAGCTGTTGACGAAGCGAAACCTCGGGATAAAAATATAAAATTAAGAAAAATACCGCAGGGTGCAACGGGAAAGATTCAACCTTTGGATGTTTTTGGCTTCAGGATATGGAAAAATTATGTGAAACATTTTTCTGACAATGCCATATTAATGGATTATGATTTAAATTTACGTTTACGAAATAATATAATTAAGCTTCAGTCACTTGTTCACAACCAGTTATCATCTCCACGATATGTACACTTATTTAGGTATTCATGGTTCAAAATCGGTTATAATGAATGGCGACCGGAGAATTTTGAAAATCCTGTAGATCTTAGTTTTAAATCTTGCAAAGCGCATTGTGATGTAGCCGGATGTCAAAATATTGCTGTTGTTAGGTGTTCATGGTGTAAAAAATCATTATGTTTCCAACACTTTTTTGACGATTTTCACTATTGTAAAGAATATAATGAATAATTTCATGTGCCAATCAAAAATACATCTGTACAAAATACAGCATATAAAATATAATAAAAACAATGATACAATAATTAGAAATATTAATATGGTAATAATGTGATTGAAAAGAATTTTCATTATTTGCGATGCCTAAATCATATGTTGTAACGATTATTATATATAACGAAGACGAAATCGCAATTTTTTTATTAAAACAATTTTTTTCAAGGGATTTTTTTTTTATGTTGATAACAATCTTATATCCATTAATATATCCAAAATATATTAATATATCCAAAAGAATATTTTCTAGCAGATAGATACTTAAAAAAATACGTATCTATAGAAATTAAAGGTATTCGGATGTAAGGTACACCCTTAAGGATGCATTTTTTCAAAAAATGCAAAAACATGTATCTCTTAACTTTTGAAACGGTTAATTATGCAATTTTTTTCACTTCCGTATCGAGCATATTCTGTTTGTTATAACGTTTTTTTAATTTTCAACCCCTATAACTTCGACTTATTCACCCCCCCCCCCCCCCAGGGCTGAAAAAAATCGAGTAGTCATAACGTTTTATGAAGTATTGAATGCAATTGGTTTGATTTTGCCCCCTTGTCTGCATATATATGGAACTGAACAACCTCCCCTGGGAGACCTCAACTTTAGGGGTGTGCTTCACCCCTCAATTATGAGTTTCCGCAAAAAAAAAAGGTATCTCTTAGATTTCAATGTAGAATAACATATTCCAAGCGGAACAAAATCGGCGGGGTACACCTGGGAAGGTTTCCTTGTCAGATTTGTCAGGTGGTAGAGGATAGCATAGAAGGGAGTGATGACATTCCTCAAGTAACTCGCCAACAGTACATATCTGGTGTGATGAAGAATATAAAGAACTCTCGTGGTATCTTGAGAGGATCTTTTCATCAAGGCGATAAACATTTCTCTGAAGTGAACCGATCAAACCAAGGTACGGCAAATGCTTTAGTATCCATTGTTATGTCGGATATTACAAGTCTAACTTTATGGACCACTGAGACGATTGATTCAATTTTAATGATGGGCGATAGGGTCTATACTCTTAGTCAAGGAACCCGTGCTGTACCACATGAAGTTAAGATGAATAAGGAGTACCTTGCTGTTACTGAATTGATTAGGAATTTGATAGTATTTGGAAGCACATATAATGTAGAAATTGATGATACTGAAACCCTGATTGGACAATTGGGAAAAGATATTTCACAGAAAGGGTTTCCGAATTTGAAGAAGAGCTTGGATTCATTTCTTATGAATCGTTCTGCAGGAATATTAATTATGGACGATATTTCTGTAGCTGTTTTTAAGATCTTTGATTACTTTTGGATGTTCGATCCCCATTCACGTGGTCCGAATGGTAGGAAAGCTGGAGAAAAAGTGAGGACAGCTTGCTTAATGTGGTTTGAATCTCTGGAATCTTTAGTTAAATTATTGAAATGCCATTTGCCTAAACGAAAAGTTGAAGTGTTTAGTAATCGGTATTCCTTAACACCGGTCACTCTGATCAAACAAGTAGACGATCAAGTATGCCATGGAAGTATTCCTGGTGAGGTAAATGAGAAAATTGTGAGTGAACTTCATACACAATCGATATCAAATATCTTATCTGATTCGCAAACGATTGTAAATAACCTGCCAATGATGACGTCTATTTTAAGGCCTACTGATAATTGCATTCCGCAAATAGACTCAATCATTGATGGTTATTCGTCAGATAATACAGAGCTCATGAAGAGTATTCCGTTGCGCACATTACAAAGAAAGACCGCACCACCATTGCAAATGCTTGTCGAACGACGAGCTGAAGAATTATCTTGATTTTACTTATTTCCCAAAAGCCGTAATGGTCTTCATGAACCAACACGACCCATTCCAATTACACCACTAGATTACTGTCAAACAAGAATCATGAGCGCTGATAAAAGATTTCAGCGGAATGACTACTTATTTTATGCCCTGTCTGTGATGGAATATTACAGAGCTCGACAAAATGTGGGTGTATGCCTCCGATTACGACAAGGTGACACCCGACCTGAGGGTCTTGTACAAAATGTATACTTGAATATGCGCGGATTGCGGGGCTCTAATGCTTATTGGCAAACTGCCTGCAGTGATTTAATTGTGATGGTACGAAAATTGGGTCCACCTTCGTGGTTTATTACATTTAGTTGCAATGACCTTAACTGGTTAGATACACTCAAAGCTTGTCTCATAGCAGCAGGTCGAGGTACAGAAAATCCTGAATATTTGTCATGGGAAGACAATATAAAATTGATAGAGGAGTCTCCCGTAACTCTGGCGCGGCAATTTATGGTGCGACTACATGCAATAATTAGGATATTAAAACGTGATAGTCAAATTTTAGGCGGGGAATTGGAAGATTGTTGGTGGCGAATAGAATTTCAAAATACAGGCAGTCCCCATGTACACATGTTAATTTGGAATAAAGGGATATCATCATTTGAAACGCCAGCAGGTGTGGCTGTGATTGATAAAGTAGTGTCATGTGCTTCCAACCCATCAAATAGTGAACTTACAGCAATTGTACGATGGGTACAAATCCATAAACATAGTCCAACATGTTATAAAAATCGCACCAACAACGTATGTCGATTTAATTGTCCGAGATAAATTAGTAAATGTACAAAGATTTTGGATGCTGATGGAATCATCACAAACAAAGGACGGTTTTGTATCCTAAAACGCGATTCCGATGATGTATTTATCAATAACTATAATCCTACTCTTCTGAAGTTATGGGGTGGAAATATGGACATTCAGCCATGTGGAAGCGTACAGCATTGCAGTAGCGTACTACATTGCAAAGTATGCTTCTAAACATGAACCACAAGATGTTGGCCAGTCAGTCAGAGAAGTGCTAACGAGGGTACGACGATACGGTGGAGATGTAGGCCGGCAGCTATTTGCTGTGTCAATGGCGCTACGTAGATTCAGACAAGTTTCAGCACCCGAGTGCGCATTTCGCCTTTGTCACTTGAAATTGCGAGATAGCACTAGAAGAAAGATATCGAATGCTTAGATGTGATGGTAATGAATGGCAAGTACATATAAACATATTTGATCGTTATGTAGCTCGGCCAGATTATTTAAAAGAATTGAGTTTGGCTGAATTTAGTGTTACGTACGAACACATGAGCCTTGATCACGATGACGACTCGCAAGGCGATCATGAAGTGCATGACGTCGGTGATGATAACACGGTTCAAAAGATCATACGGCTAAAAAATGGCATGTGCATGAAACAACGCCGGAAAAGAGCCAATTTGAAAACTAGATGCTACACGCAAACAGGTGATCAAGAAGGTTACTTCTACAGTTACCTCGTTGCGCACATTCCATTTCGATACGAACAAGAACTAATTGAGAATTACAAAACAGCCGAAGCTGCTTTTAATGCGAAATACCATCTGTTACGACCGCTACAGCAAGGCGGAACCATTCAAGAATTTCAGTACATAGAGCGCGAACTTAATGAAGTTATTGCCCAGGTTCTAGCATTAGGGGCGAATTAATCACACGGGCCAAGACAGTTAACTGGCAATCCAGTTGAAAGAAACGATCAACTTAATGCGATTGTAGAAGGTTATGAGCCCGGACTACTGGACGTTGATATGCAAGATGACGGTGTGGAGAATGCAGAAGAACCAGAACTTACAACTGACGAATTTTTGAAATGTGTCCGGAGCATGAATGTTGAACAGCAACGACTCTTTCAAAAAATCTCTAATACTATTCAAGACGATCTCCTCAGTAAAAACCCAAATCTAGAAGATACCCTTAAATTGTTCGTCACCGGTGGAGCCGGTTGTGGTAAAACTTTCTTACTAAAGATGATTGTACACCGAATCAGAACGTGCTACGCACCAACTGTAGATTCACTCCTGGATGCAAGATTTGTAGAAGTCTGTGCTTTGACTGGAGTTTGACGATTGATTCGCGGCCATACACTTCACAATGGCTTTTCATTAGCGATTGAAAAAGAAAAAGCTTCTGTATATGGATCATTGAATTCATTCAATCATTGATTCAATGAACCCAGTCATTACATTGCAGAACCGCATCTATATGGCGCTATTTTGGTTTATGTGAATTGACAGCTAATATGCGACAGCAAAATGATGCTCCATTTGTTGACTTGCTGAATAATTTGAGAGTTGGCGAAATGACGATGGATCAATACGAAATGTTGTTGGATAGAAGTCGAGTACCATTAGAAAACGAATTCGCAGATGGCTAAGCAGTTCGAATTTTCCCTACATTGAAGCTTGTCGAGGCATACAATGATAGAATGATGGAGCGGCTAGCATCTTCTGTACGAGTCTATAAGATTAACGCTAACGATGAATCAAGAGAAGCACGAACTTACGGATAAAAACCTCCAAATAATGTGGTTCCCAATGATCCAAATAATACTGGAGGCTTTTTAAATGACATAAAACTCGCAGTTGGTTCTAGGGTTATGCTGCGAACGAATATTCGTGTCTCTGAAGGATTTGTCAATAGAGCCATGGGTGTTCTCAGATGTTTCCAATGGGAAGCTCTACGCCGGGATCAACTTGAAGATGGAGAATTACCCAAAAAAGTATTTGTCGAGATTGACGATCATTTAGTGGGACGGAGCTTTAAAGATGATAATGGATTTGCTGGAATTTCGCCGATAAGCGTTACATATCAAGGGAACAAAGGGTTTGGAAACATTGACCGTGTGATTTTGCCATTGATTCTCAGTTGGGCTATAACAGTGCACAAACTTCAAGGAACAACAGTAGATAGAGCTGTAATATATCTAGGGAAGAAAATGTTTGCTAAAGGGCAAGCTTACGTTGCTCTTAGTCGAGTTCGATTTCTCGCGGGAATTGCCGTCTGTGAAATTGATAGACGAAAGTTATTCAATCATCCACATGATGCTAGAGCCTTGGCAGAACTGGAACGGCTTCGTAATCCCAGAAATTGTGATACCGAAATATTACGCTGAAAATGGTGGAAAGTTACTACTAGTAAGTAACTTCACTTCGTGTATAAATTACGCAGAATTTTTCGTTTTCAGATTTGGGCACAATGTATACATATATGAATCAACCCATTATGAGGACTGAAAACACATTACGTGGAGTAGAACCTGAAGATTTGTACGCGTCACAGTCCATCTTTTCACTGCAGTTGAGGGTAAATTCGCAAAAAAAAAATATCGTGGGGGTTGACTATATAAAAGCATGAGGTTTTATCATTAGCACGGGATTTATCAGGTAAATCATTTTATTTTTGCATAATCTAATAATAAATATGTATTGTATTTTACAGTCTGTTTGTCTAGTTCCAGGTGAGGTGTAATGTTGGTTTACCTTCTCGTGGTACATCTTGATAACAAATTTATTGATTAAAAGCTTTTGAACTTTTTTTTTGATATATTATTATGAAGTTGAATTCATATTTCCTCTAGGTTCTCCCCTTCTTCACATAACATGGTTGACATGGTTTTTTTTTTAATATTCTGGATTATTTCAGAAAAGCGATATTCAATAAGTTTGACTAAAAAACTAACGTAGACTAAGATGTGCAAAAAAATATTTAAAAAGAAAAAATTCAAAACATAAACCTAAAAAAAAAAGATAAAGTTTGTAGAAAACGGCGTACGCCGTGCACCACTTCAAGGTGAACGCAGCAGCCCACAACGGCGTGAAATAGTCGATGGGCTTGAACTACCTTATATGGTCATTTTTCGTCATAGTTAAATGAGGTGTAACGCCAATGTTATTTAATTAACAAGGCGAATTCGCAATAGGTTTTGAAATATTAAGTCCAAGAACACTGATTCTCATATTTGGAAATGCATGCAAAAAATTCATTAAGGGACAACACCACTGTGACGGCTTCAAAAAATCGATTTTTTGAAAACCATTTTAAAAAATCTAAAATACTTTTAAGATTGAAATGCCATTGGACCCAGGTCGAAAAAATAATTATTTTCGTAGATATTGAATATTTTGTGGAGCGGTGCAGCGGTCCGCGACGCTCGGGGTCCCGCGCAGCTGGGCGCCTTAGGGTCGCCAGGTATTCTTCCCGCCTTTCTCAGGTATTCTTTTGGCTCCCTTCACAAAAACCGGCTATTGTTAGCCGGTTAACTATTGTTATAAATATAGTTTCGAAAAATAGTACTTGGTGGCGATAATTGAAAAAATTCCATGGCAGGTATAGGGATAGCGTCATAGCGTCAGTTTGCGAATAGAAGCGACGCTATTCGTGTCTAATCGCTCCGAATTGTTTCGTTTGTGAATATCAAACGCTCCAAATTATTATTTTCAAGTTGAAATGGAGGATAAGAAAGTGTACACGGGGGAAAAGGGAACAAAACGGAGCTATGTGACGAGGAGTCGATCGAAAATTTCGAATCAAAAACCTCCGAACCGTTATAGCTCCGAAAACAGTCCTGCAGAGCATGTGAGCACGTCGGCGAAAAAGTTAAAATCATCGGACGATTTAGAGGTCGGTGTTACTGACGATTTCAGTTATCGTGTAGTACAACTTTTCACTGCATTGAACATTATATCCACGTTAGTGAAATGTAAAGTGTGTGATCGTGACATAAAATTCACCGAAAAAAGTTTGCGCGGACTCGGGTTCAAAATCGAGGTCGATTGCGGCCATTGTGAAAAAGTGTTAATCAATTCGTGTCCTATGATTGACAATTCATACGAAATAAATCGTCGGATCGTATTCAGTATGCGTCTTCTTGGCGTCGGTTTGAATGGCCTGATGAAATTTTGTGCATTCATGGACCTACCGCGCTCCATATTTCAGTCTTTTTACGATCGAATCATAAATTCGATTTCGATTGCCACTAAAGCGGTGAGCGCAATGAGCAAAAAAAAGGCTGCACTTGAGGAGCAGAGAATTTCGTTGGAAAATGGGGTGGCGGACGGAATTATCGTTTCAGGCGACGGATCGTGGCGAAAGCGCGGATTCCGCTCGCTTTTCGGTATAACATCGCTAATCGGCTGGTACACTAAATAACTGATTGACGTTATGGTTAAATCGAAATACTGCAAAGCTTGCGAGCATTGGGAAAAAAAAGAAAACACCGCGGAGTACTGGGAATGGAAAGCTACCCATGACGATGAGTGCCAGGCGAACCATACCGGCTCCTCCGGAAAAATGTAAGTCGACGCAGCTATCGAAATGTTTCAACGGTCTGAAGAGCTCTATGGCATAAAATATGAATATTATATTGGTGACGGCGATTCTAAAACGTTTCTGGGTATATCGAATAGCGATCCATACGACGGTTTCGAGAGAAAAAAAAGAGTGCATCGATCATGTCCAAAAACGTATGGGGACGCGCCTCCGCGAAATCGTGAAAAAAAAGGATTGTCTGGCAGAGGAAAGCTCACCGGAAAATTGATTGACGAGTTGAGCACATATTACGGCTTGGCTATTCGGAGGAACAGTGATGATGTTAACAAAATGAGGAAGGCAATTTGGGCAACTATCAAACATAAAATGTCCACAGACAGTGAGCCACAACATGACGGTTGCCCGGAAGGAGCCGAGTCGTGGTGTTCGTGGCAGCGCGCGGTCGCAAATGATGAGATTTCTAAATATCGCCATAAACCGCCTCTTCCTCAGGAAATATTGGAGGCAATTCAGCCAATCTTCGAAAATTTGAGCAGGGACGATTTGCTGCAGCGTTGTTTGGGCGGCTATACGCAAAACAATAACGAAAGCTACAATAAATCAGTTTGGGCAATAGCCCCCAAGTGCCAGTCCGGAAGCAAAAAAATCATTGATATTGCAACTGATATCGCGGTATTAGTGTTCAATGATGGCCTGAGAAGTCTCCTGAAAGTACTGGAGATGTTGGGGATAACCACCGACCCAAATTGTTTCAACTTTTGCGTTGAGACCGACGCAACGCGGATTCAGCTCGCGGAGCGCTCTCTCACAGACGCTGCAAAAGAAGCGAGAAAAGCCTTAACAAGTTCGAGGAAAGAATCAGGAGACAAAGATTTACTTCCTGAAGGCCAGCTATATGGTGCCGGCATCGCTGATTGAAGGTAAATAATTTTTTTCTCAATTTATAACATAAATTAACAAACCTAAAACTTTGAACGCGTTTTTCTCAAAACCACTTTTTTGAGTGCGGCACGCAGCAGAACTCGAGCAATTTTTATCCGATCGACTTCAAATTTTTACTGTATCAATAAAAGTAGATTATCTAGAGACGTACATGGGATTTTTTCGATATCTCAATAATTATAAAAGTTATAGCCTATTTTCGACGAGAAATTTTGCTCAAAAATCATTCTTTAATTTCAAAGGCGTGCCTATTTTTTAATAATATATATAACTTCATAAAAATATATTTTTATAAAATATTTATAAAAAAGAATGAAAGAAATTTCCAAAAAAAGATTTATTTTGAAACTCCTCCGCCAAAAGTAGATAGTAGTGAACTTGAAAATGTGTGAAATAAAAATTGATTAGAAATAATACATATAGATAAAAAAACATTCAATTGGTTAGTGTAACTCCCTCGACATTCAATTTTTTTATGGTTAATGTTAATTGACGGTAGGATAAGTTATTTACATGCGAAAAATAAAAATCAAAAAGTAATTATCAAAGTGAAATAATTGTACGAAAAATGTAGATGATGAAAAAATGTACAATTTACATAAAATTAACAAATGTTATAATTATAATCGAATTTAATTGTAGTCGGGAGAAGTCTCTAAGTCATTAAATGAGAAATGGAGACGTCTCCCAACCATAATTAAATTCGATTATAATTATAACATTTGTTAATTTTATGTAAATTGTACGTTTTTTCATCATCTACATTTTTCGTACAATTATTTAACTTTGATAATTACTTTTTGATTTTTATTTTTCGCATGTAAATAACTTATCCTACCGTCAATTAACATTAACCATAAAAAAATTGAATGTCGAGGGAGTTACACTAACCAATTGAATGTTTTTTTATCTATATGTATTATTTCTAATCAATTTTTATTTCACACATTTTCAAGTTCACTACTATCTACTTTTGGCAGAGGAGTTTCAAAATAAATCTTTTTTTGGAAATTTCTTTCGTTCTTTTTTATAAATATTTTATAAAAATATATTTTTATGAAGTTATATATATTATAGCAGTCGGGAGTATTTTGTTTTTGAAAACAATTTTTATTTCACACTTTTTAAAATTCACCAGTATCTACTTTTAGTGGTGGGTGATAAGTTAATTCATTTTTTTAATATTTACTTTCTTTTTTTCATTCTTTTTTTGAAACATTTAAAAAAAATATATTTTCATGAAGTTATACTATTATAGCAGGCGGGAGTTTTTGTTTTTTAAAACAATTTTTTTTATTATAAATGTTCATTTTTATAAAATATAGCTTTTCTTCAGTAAACGTTGGTCGAATATATAAATCCAAAGTTTTGTTTTTCCCGATTTTATTGTGGTTATTTGTCAGATTTATATGTACTTCCATAAAAAGTTCTTTTTTTTACACATTTTCTCCATTCTACGTTTGTTGAATTTATAAATTTAAAGTTTTGTTTTTCCCAACTTTATTCATTTTTTTGTCGGATTCATACTTCAAAAGAAATACTGTTGCTAAGTTCGATTAGTTGAAAAATTGTAATCTATAATTTTTCAAACTTCGCGTTTATGTATTTCTTTTTTAATTCAGTTTGTGTGCGGAGTAATAATAACTTGTTTTTTGTCAAATTTACACTCAAATAACTTGTTTTCTTTCCAATTTGTACTAATAAAATATTGACAAGTTCGCTCATTAAAAAAAATGATGTAATTTTCTATAATGCCATAAAGTTTTGTTAAAATTCACTTTGTTTGCGTGATGAAAAAATTAGACTCGGTTTTATTTATAAGCTCATTCTGTGTACGCACTAAAAAATAAAATTACTAATGAAATTTCACAAAAAATGTTATTGTAATCTTTTGATTAAAAATATAATTTTGTTCACTTGTACATTTGCTAAATTAAAAAATTTAAAGTTTTATTGTTCCCAATTTGTTCGTTTGTCAAATTTACTATTAAAATCTATTTATTGATCAGTCTACTTGAAAAAAATAAAAAAATCACTGTAACTTTCAATAACACAATAAAATTTTATGTTTATATACTTTCGTTGTCGATTTCGTTCATTGTTGTTGCCTTGAGTTCGTAGCACATTACACGGCTTTTTATTACCCTTATTTTTAAATTCACTCTGTGTGTCACGCAGTAATAAATAATAAATAAAAAAATATAAGAGTAAGAAAATCACTATAACACAAAACTTTATTATATTAAGGATGTATGCCCAGTCAAATCCGCAGTACATCTATTTGTTTTTTCAAACAGATCATTATATAAGATATCAATCATAAATATATTTTTTATTAATTAATACTAATTATACATAACAAATCAACCCGATGAAAGTTACAGTTATTAACTTTAAGAAAAATTCGTTCTTCATTTGACTATTTTTTACTCGAGCTAATGTCCGTTCTATCAACCAATCAAAAAATTCTGTTTATATATCAAGAAAATTTGGCAACAATGTCGGAAAGTGTGTCGTTTGACAGCTAGTTTCCTAACCTAATACATTGTTTAATTTCTTTTTTTTCGTGTATAATGTGAGTGAGGAAAATGAGTGACAATTCTCGTGTTGTGCTCAGAGACAAAAAAGGCAAATTTACCACACAAAAAAGAAAACAGTCGCTTGGAGAGTGTTGCGAAGAGTGTCGAGAAACGAAGACGTTTGAACAACACCGAAAAAAATTATATTTTGGGTAATTTATTTATATAGCTCATGTTTATCTTGCATTATATATTTGCATTGACATTTCATGATTAGATCACGCTTGTATTTATTTTCTCTCACTATTACTGTACACTCGGTTCGTACTGCCCGCGCGTGCAACGTTGCCATATTTCCATGTTTCGTACATTTAATATGGCGGCTGTAGTAGCAGTTTTCGCACATGACCCAAACGACTCTACTTTTTTTTTGAGATTTTTGAACAAATACGACGGTGACATCGGGGGGTTTTTGTTTTCTTTAAATAGTAAAAAAAATAAAGTTTCTAATAATATTTTTTTAAATCTGTACGCTTATATATCACGGGCTTTATTTTCTTATTTTCTTTCAAATTAGGCTACTTCCGCTACGATTAACATGCGTTTTAATGGGACTGAAAAAATTAATTTACGTAATAACTATACGGTGAAGTCTAATTATTTTTTTTCTAATCGACGCAGCATCATTTACTCTACAACATATTTTAAATTTGAAGGTCAAACTTAAATTGTATATTTTGGGCATACATCCTTAAATAAAAATAATGATCGCATTGAAACGCATAACCAAAAAAAAAGTCGAGGACTACCTTATCTTTCGATATGACAAAATGAGTTTGAATATGAATATTAATAATTTCAGCGAGTTTGCAATAGATTTTAACAAACTATGTCGAAGAACACTGTCTGCCACACACAGAAAATACATGCAATTATAACACAAAAAAACAATATATACTTGTATATAGACGAACTGTTTAGACAGACGCGCGTCGATTCGGATTGACATGAAATTAGCAGCGCACAAGGGTGTGAATTTGGCGATAGTCGAATAAGGGTCCCCTTTCGATATGGCAAAATGCGTTTGAATGTGAATATTAATAATTCTTAATTATTTCAGCGAGTTTGCAATAGAATTGAACAAATTATATCTAAGAACACTATCTGTCACACATAGAAAGTACATGCGAAAATTGGTCAAGACAGTTGTCACCGTTTCGGAGAAAAGTGGTGACAAAGAAATAGCCCCAATCAGCTGATCGCAGTGAAACGCATAACTCCCGTCTTTTTGCCCTGTGGGTAGTCGGGAGTTAAAAATCAATATTTTTCCAAATCCCTATGTACTTCTCTTCAAAATATCATATTATTAACGAAAACACTCGGTATTTTTTTTCAGATCGGCGTTGAAGAGAGTTCTGCTGCGTGCCGCGAACCACTGCGGAGATGACAGCACCTAACGCGAGAGCTTCCCCAGCGCCACCATGCGGCGTGAAAAATGTGAAAAAATGTTTTTTGATACATTAATAAACAAGGAACAAAACCCAAAAAAAAATTTTCGAATATCTCTTTTTTTCCCCACAAAAAAAAATTCTTGAAAAATGTGAAAAAAATAGGGGGCACAGTGGTGTTGTCCCTTAAGACGTTTATCACGGTTCCGGAGAAATAATGATGAAAAGTTGAAAATTTAACGAAAATTAGTGGTTAACTTCAAAGTGTACTATAACGTAAACATTGTTTAAAAAAAATAATGCAAACATATTGGGAATGAAAAGCAGTGGTGAACTCTAAAAAGTATAAAATAAAATAAATGTTTTGAAAAACATAAAAACTCCCGACTGGTGAAATCATATAGCTTGATGAAAATAAAATAAAAATAAAAAACAGAATGAAAAAAAAAAATAAAGTGAAAAAAATGTTTTATTTTGAAACCCCTCCACCAAAAGTGGATAGTATTGAACTTTAAAAAGTGTGAAATAAAAATTAATCGAAAATGATACAGATAGATAAGAAATCATTCAATTGGTGAGTGCAACTCCCTGGAGATTCAATTTCTATGGTTAATGTTAATTAACGGTAGGATAAATCATTTACATGCGAAAATTAAAAATCAAAAAGTAATTATCAAAGTTAAATAATTATACGAAAAATGTAGATGAAAAAAATGTACAACTTACATAAAATTAACAAATGTTATAATTATAATCGAATTTATTTGCGGTCGGGAGAAGTCTCTAAGTCATTAAATGAGAAATGGAGACGTCTCCTGACCACAAATAAATTCGATTATAATTATAACATTTGTTAATGGGGATTAAATCATAATATAATAAATAAATTGGGACGAATCAGTAATCGAGATGGCTCAAGTCGACGATCAGGATAGTCAAATTCAGTGATCGAGATAGTCGAAGTCAACAATCGGGCTTGTCAAAGTCAACAATTAGGTTACTCGAAATCAGTGATCAGAATAGTTTAATTCAGTGATCAGAATATTCACAGTCAAGAACAGTCAATATGGTCGAAGTCGATGATCAGGATGGTCGAAGTTAGTGATTGAGCTGGTCGAAGTCAACGATCAAGATAGACAAATTCGGTAATCAGGATAGTTGAAGTCGACCGTTGATTGCGACTATATATTCTGATAGCTGACTTCAACTATTCTGATCACTGACTTCGAGTAGCCTAATTGTTGAGTTCGACAAGCCCGATTGTTGACTTCGACTACCTCGATCACTGAATTTGACTATCCTGATCATCAAGTTGAGCCATCTCGTTTACTGATTCGTCTACCTAGATTATTGACTTTGACTATCTTGATCACCGATTTCGATCATCTTGATTGTTAATTGTGACTATTCTGATCGTTGTCTATCTCGATCACTCACTTTGAATGTCCTGATCGTTAACGTTGACTGTTTTGTTCGCTGATTTCGATTATCCTGATTACCGAATTTGTCTATCTTGATCGTCGACTTCGACCATATTGACTGTTCTTGACTGTGAATATTCTGATTATTGACTTTAACTATCTCATTCATTCACTACGACTATGTTGATTATTCTACTATGCTGATCGTTGACTTCGACTACGTTGATTGTTCTACTATGCTGATCGTTGACTTCGACTATCCAGATTGTTGAGTTCGACTATCTTGATCAGAGACTTCGATAATCTTGATCACTGACTTTGATCATCCTGATGGTCGGTTTCGACTATTGTTGATTGTTCTGATCGTTGACGTTAAATATTTCGATCATTGATTTCGACTATATCGATCGCTGAGTTCGACTATCTTGATTGTTGACTTCTACTATCCTGATCACCGATTTCAACTATCTTGATTGTTAACTTCGAGTATGCTGATCATTGGCTTCGACTATCTCGATCGGTGACCGTGACTACCTCGGTCACCGACTTTGATTATCTTGATAGTCGGTTTCGACTATCCTGATCACTGACTTCGACCATCTTAACTATTAAGTGTGATTGTTCTTGTCGTTGATTTTAACTATTTCGATCACTGACTTCGACTATTGTGATTGTTGACTTCGATTATCCCAATTATTGACTCGACTATCTTGATCATTGACTACGACTATTCCGATCGCTGACTTCAACTATCGTTATTGTGGACTTCAACTATCCCGATCATTGAATTCGATTATCTCAATGGCTGACTTCGACTACCATGATCGTTGACCTCCACGATCCCGTTGACTTTAACTGTCTTGATCACTCACTTCACCTATCCTGATCGTCGGCTTCGACTATCTTGAATGTTGACTTCGACTAGCCGGATTGTTGTCTCCGAATACCTTGATCACTGACTTTGACCACTTTAATCGTTGTCGTCGATAATTCTGATCACCAGCTTTGAATATCCTGATAGTTGATGTCGACTATTATGATCATCGACTTTGAATACCACCTTGATTATTGACTTTGATTATTTTGATCACCGACTACGAGTAAGTCGATCACCGACTTCGACTATCTTGATTGTTGACTCGACTATCCCGATCGTTGAAAGTTCTGGAATATTTTGTTCATAAATCTTGTCGGACGGGCTCACAACCTGTGTTTATTTAAAGTTGATACATCCCCATTACTATGGACATCTCGAGATTATGCACAAATCTTTGACCTCGAATAGTTACAATGCGCATATCACGAGTGACAGGCCAATATCCCCAGTAAAATATTTCACGTGATTATGTTATGACCCCACTCATAACCTCCTGACGTCGAACATTCAAGAAGAATCCTATGATGTCGTCCTCGATACTTAAGGCTGTCATCTTATGATCCTCATTACCCCCGTTCCCCTAACTCCGACGTCATCTATGAACCTGTAGGCCGCCATCTTGTAGCCCTCATTACTCCCACCTCTGATGTCGTTATCGAACCTAAAGGCTGCCGTCTTGTGATTTTTCCAGCCCCCGTTTCACTTGCACCTCTATTGTCATCGTTGAATCTTCGAGAAAGCATGCATGACATCATCGTCGAACCATCGAGAAGGATCTCGGGGCTTTTTGACGAGGTTCGAATTAAGAGTCGGTCATAGAAATCTGTATCCGGAAACGGTCGTACTTATCAACTGGGGACTCTTACCTCCGCTTTCGAATTTCTTACTGTGTTTCGCATCTTCGTTTCTAAATTTCATACCACGAGTCCATGTCTCGACGTTAAAATTGTCCATCCGGAGTTCATGTGTTCGTTTTTGAGTTTCCCGTCAGGATTTGGGGATTGATTGCTTGACTTGGATTGTTTAGGCTAGAAAGTTTATTTGCCATGAGGAATGGCATCTTGATGACTGCGGTTAAATCTAATATTTCCACAGTCGGATAGCCGATTTCGACTATTCCGATCGTTTTCTTCGCGTGTCTCAATCGTTAACTTCGACCATCCAAATCTTCAACTTCGACTATTTTGACTATTTACTTTAACTATCTTGATTGTTGACTTCGACTGTCTCGATCGCCTACTTCGACTATTGTAAGCGTAAACTTCGAATATTTTTGATTGTCGACTTTAACCACCTTGATTATTGACTTCGACTATTTTAATTGTTGACTTTAACCAACTTGATTGTTGACTTTGCCTATCCTGATTGTTAACTTTGACAAACTTGATTACGGCCTACGACTATCCTTGTTGCTCACTTCGACTATCCTAATCGCCAACTTTGAATATTTAAATTGTTGACTTCGACTATCTTGATCGTTAACTTCGACTATTTTGATCATCCCCATTGTTGCCTTCAACTATTTTGATTGTCGACTTCAACTATCCAAATCGTAGACTTCGACTAGCCTGATTGTTGTTTGCGACCACATTGATCATTGGCTCCGTCTGTCGTGATAACCGATTTTGACTATTCTAATCGTTGACTCTGACTATCCTGATCACCACCTTCGATTATTCTGACCACCGACTTCGGTTGTCTTGATTGTTGACATCGACTATCGTGATTGTTCACTTTGACTAACCTGATCATTGACTTGAACTAAGCTGATCGTTGACTTCGACTAGTTCGAACGCTGACTGACTATCCTAATCGCCGACTTCAACTATCTTGATCATTTACTTTGAGCATATTGGTTGTTGACTTCAATTAGTCTGATCGTTTACTTTGACGATCCTGATCACCGACTTCAACTGTCTAGATTGTCAACTTCCACCATCTCGATCGCTGACTTCGACTATCTCTATCGCTGACTTCGATTAACTTCTTGTTGACTTCGACGAGCCTGTTTGTTGACTTCGACTACTTTGATCTCTGGCTTTGACTGCCCTAATCATTGACTTGAACTATCTCGATTACTGATTCGTCTACCTAGATTACTAACTTTGACCATCCTGATTACCGATTTCGATCATCTTGATTGTTAACTGTGACTATTCTGGTCGTTGACTATCTTGATCACTCACAACGACTGTCGTGATCATTAACGTTGACTATTTTAATTGTTCTTTGACAATCTTGATCGCCGACTTCGACTATGCTGATTGTTCGACTACTCTGATCGTGGACTTTCGTTATCTTGATTGTTGACTTCGACTATCCTGGTCACCCAATTCGACTATCTTGATTGTTGACTTCGACTATCCTGATCACCCACTTCTACTATCTTGATTGTTGACTTCAACAATCCTGATGACTAACTTCGAACATCTAGATCACTGACTTCGACTACCTCGATCACTGACTTTGATTATTTTGATCGTCGGCTTTGACTATACTGATTACTGACTTCGACTATCTTGATTGCTAACTGTGACAGTTCTGATCGTTGACTTTGACTATCCTGATCGCAGACTACAACTATCATGATTGTTGACTTCGACTATTTCGACCATTGACTTCGATTATCTCGATGACTGACTCTGATTATTTTGATCATTGACTTCGATTATCTCGATGGCTAACTTCGACTATCCCGTTGACTTTGACTGTCGGGATCACTCACTTCGCCTATCCTGATCGTCGGTTTCGACTATTTTGATTGTTGACTTCGACTAGCCTGATTATTGACTCCGACTACCAGGATCACTGACTTTGACTATCCTGATCGTTGACCTTGACTATTCTGATCACCGGCTTCGACCACCACCTTGATTGTTGACTGTAACTATTCAAATCACCGACTTTATCTTTCTCGCTCATTCACTTCGACTGGCCTGATTGTTTACTCCGACTACCTGCATCACTGACCGTGCCTATCCTTATCGTTGACTTCGACTACCTGGATCGCTGACTTTGGCTGTCCTGATCGTTGACTTCGACTATCCCGATCGCTGACTTTGGCTATCTCTATTCTTCACTTCGAGTATCCCGATCGCTGACTTTGACTATCTTGATTGTCGACTGCAGGTCACGGACTTCGTGTGTTTCCGTGTCTTGATTTTGTCACTTACAACCCCGCTTCAGAATTTTGCTGCAAGTCTATATTGCTAATCTCTAATTGAACCGTTAGGGGGTTTTGTGTCTCTGCATGTGAATTTTGTCATCAGAGGAGGGGTGGGGGTCCTGTCGTAGCTTTTGAATTTTGCCACCAGGGTGCGGGGGGGAGATCATGCCTGAGCTTTTTAATTTTGCCGCCAGGGAAGTTTGGGCCTCAGCTTTTGAATTATGCTGCCAGAGGGTTCTCG
This sequence comes from Rhimphoctona megacephalus, assembly GCA_963989365.1. Taxonomy (NCBI): domain Eukaryota; kingdom Metazoa; phylum Arthropoda; class Insecta; order Hymenoptera; family Ichneumonidae; genus Rhimphoctona; species Rhimphoctona megacephalus. The sequence goes on from OZ022417.1 coordinate 25,351,305, forward strand.
TCTCAGTTTTTGAATTTTACTACCAGCGGGATGGGGGTTCGTGTCTCAGCTTTGACATGATTCTAGATTAGGTAGGGTCTGTTCAGGTTGGGCTGAATTTATTTAGGTTTTGTCCAAGATGCCGAGAACACGTTCCGGATGTGAAGAGTTTGCCTACACCACTCGGAAGAGAATGTAAACAATGTATCTTGAATTCGGAATAAAGACAAGTTGTAATCAACCGAGTGTGCGTGTCACTGAGTATCCTAACCTCAAACAATCCTAATCGATAACTTCGACTATCGCGATAATTAACTTTAATTATCCCGATAGTTAACTTTAACTGTACTGATAGTTAATTCATCATCTATGCCGATAATTGACTTTGACTGTCCCATTACTTAACCTCAATTATCCCGGTAGTTAATTTCAACTATGTCGATATTTAACTTTGATTATTCCGATAGTTAACTTCAAATATCCCTATAGTTAATTTCAACAATGCTGATCGCGGAATGCGGTTACCGCGGACTTCGTATATCTGTATTTGAATTTCCCGCCGATGGATACGTATCTCCGCTTTACCCGCGAGTGGGTTCAAATTTCCCGCCGGTGGGCTTGCGTCTCCGCTAGAGGTTCGTGTCTCCGCTAGGAGTTCGTGTCTCCGCTAAAGGTTCGTGTCACCACGGTTGAATTTCCTGCCAGTGGGTTCGAATTTCCCGCCGGTGGTTCGTGACGCTGCTTTCAAATTTCCCGATAATGGCGTTTTTGTTTGGGTCAGTTTGGATCAGTTTGGGTCAGGTTGTGTTTGTTTGCATGTCTGAGGGCGTTTTGGTTCGGTATAAATCTGCATTACCGACCGTCGAAAAGGTAGATTTGTCATGCTGCGGTTGCATGTCTGAGTGTGTTTGGGCTCAGTAGAAATCTGCATTACCGACCGTCTGTAAGGTAGATTTGTCAGACTGGGGTTGCATGTCTGAGAGTGTTTGGGTTCGGTTAAAATCTGCATTACCGATCGTCGGTAAGGTAGATTTTTACATGAGGGGGAAGTGGCATAGCTGTACTACTAGGAACCTCCACTGAGTTAGCCCCCCCATATGGATTAAATTAATTTTCAATTTCACAAATATCTCGGTGGTCGTACAGTGGTGTATGGTGTCACATTTGAAACGTTGAGTGGTTTATCATTTTTTCAAAAAATTAATTTCAATAAATACCCCCGGGGTTAGCCCCTCCACAACGACTATGTTGCCTTTTTTTTTTGCAAATCACTTGGTGGTCGTACAGTGGTGTACGGTGTCGCATTTAAATCGTTGAGTGGTTTTATCATTTTTTCAAAAAATTAATTTAAAAAATTCCCCCAAAGTTAGCCCCCCATAAAGACTATTTTGATTTTTTTTTTTTACGAATCACTCGAAAATCGTTTAGTGGTGTATGGTATCGCATTTAAATCGTTCAGTGATTCATCATTTTTGTGACAAATAAAATTTAAAAAATTGCATCTGCGAGCGATACCTTCTCAAACGTCATCGATCCATCGAATCGAATTGAACTTTGCATATTGTTTACATATGTGCGCACGCTATGGCCGCCTCATGTCCGACTGTCCGCTCCCGTTTTTCATAATAATATTTTGCAAATAAATAGTGGAAGTAGTTGTTCTTATTCGTGTTTACTCCAGTTCCATTCAGTTCGACGTGTGTTTGTTCACATATTTCTAAAGTTGCAATTAGAGATGGGCGATATTTAAAAAAAAAAATCGATTTCCAAATAATCGATTACACCAACAATCGATATCGAAAAATCGATTTATCAAGAAAAAAATTGAAAAATAATCGTTTAATCGATTATTTCTAATATTCTCTATAAAAAAAAATTAATTTGATTCTAATGCACAACTTTTGAACTTTTACTCCTAGAGTAAAAAAAAAAACGCCACAAGAAATATTTTTTATCGAAAAATGTATATATTTCATTGATTATTCAATAATTAACGAAGTCCCTGAAAAATGTGCAAAGAAATCCAGTTATTCCAGTTCCTTATCCATCAGGGCATCAAGAGTTATAAATCGTTATCTGCAATATAAATTTGAATATTATTTTTTTTTCAGTTTTAAGCGATCCGTTGAAACAAACAATTAAATTATTTATAAGCAAAACATATTACCGGAGGAATTTCTTATTTCAAAAGCATGACGGGATAACAACGTACAATAGTTCACACATGCATTCATTATTTTTTTCTCTGTGTCAACAATAGGCAACTTCCAATATATTTTAATAAAAAAACAAAAATTACAATATATCTCGACAAAAAATAACAACCCACCATGGCAAGTTTAAAGAAACAAGCTTAAAATATATATCACATGGGGTCTAGGAATATGTACCAACACCTACTATGTAAAACAAATTACATAGGGTTCACAGAAATAAATACCATTATTATAAAAAGTAAAAAAAAACCCCATCCGAGGTATAAATACGCATACATGTAAAATCTTAATAGATTATTCTATATCCCAATCCTCATCACACATTGAATTCAGGAATAGCAGCATATTCAATCGCTTACCCTCCAATCTGTTGCGTCGCTCTGTTTTTATTGCCCCAGCCTTGGAAAATAAACGCTCCGATGGGACCGAAGTTGTGATAATGTTCAGATACTTTATTGCCAAAGTATAGAGTTTTGGAAATGCTTTTTTTACGCTGAACCAATATTCGAGTGGGTTTCCATGTCGTGGGATTGTGGGCTGATTCAGGTATTGACGCAATTCAAGATTAAGCTCCGAAGAATCATTGCCCGATAATTCTATATTTTTGGCGATCAAGTTATCATGAACTTGCCATATATCGGCAACATCAGTTGAGCTTTTCTAATCCGAAGTGGGCGTAACTATTAAACCGCGACTACCACCATCCGATTTGAGTTCGTTATTTATCTTTCTGATTGCACCTGCTGCTGCTAGAGCAGATTGGAAATGAACTTTTTTGAACCGGGGATCCAAAATCGTTGCCATTGCTAATAATTCAGCTTTTTCGATTCCCTCGAAGTTTTTGTGAACTTGTGTAATGATGGTAGACTTCAAAGATTGCCCGAGTTTTGTGGTCGGTTCACATTTGGTCAATGTGATTTCCATGCATCGGAAGATTGGGATGGCCATACTACCAGTCGAATACGTTTCACCACTTATTTCATGTATTACGTGTTCAATCGGACTCATAACTCGTACGCAATCTTGAAGGATTTCAATCTCTTCTCGTGTCAACATTTCCGGAGCTGACGGGCATTTCATTAGGACTGGATATACGTAATCACGGAGATCGAGAAATCTTTTGACCATGTAGAATGTTGAGTTCCAACGCGTGGGCACATCTTGCTTTATTTTCAGTGCAGTACCCTCAGTCTTCCCATTGCAGATTTGGAGTCTTAGCAGCTCATCCGATGCAACGACACTCCTTTTCGTAATCGTGACAATTTCCTTGAGACGAAAGAAGATTTTTTCAGTTGAAGGTAGCGTTTTTAGAGCGCTCAGTACCACGCCTGAAAGAATATGAGCCAAACACGGAATGTGTTTTGAAGCACCAAACGTGTCAACCGCTGTCTTGTAAATATTTGCTCCACGATCCATTACAATCGCTGCAACTATGGACAATGATATACCGAACGACGCCAAGGAAGATTGCAATTTTTCCGAAATGTAGTTAGCCGTGTGACGCTCATGAAGTGGAAATACTCCCAAGCAACTATTCGCGAATGAGATTTCTTTGGTTAAATAATGACTCGTGATGCCCAGGTAACTCTGATTAGCCGTATCCGTCCATATGTCGCATGTTAGAGTGAGGGAAGTTTGAAGTGCAAGACGATCTCGATACACTTTTCTCATCTGCTCGTACTTCAGCTCAAGTGTTTTTGTGATGGTTTTTCGACTTGGAATTGAGTAAAGTGGGACGACCTCTTTCATTAACGCTCTGAATCCTCTAGACTCAACTATTGACAGAGGCCAATGATCTGCGGCAATCATGTAGACGATTTTGTTCGTTATCCTGGCCGCAGAAGAGCCCCCACCTGTCAAAACGAAGTACAAAAATTGAAGATTAGTACAACACCAAAAAATGAAGTAATTTATGTACATCTCTTATACGTGTGTCAAAAGGTTACCTTGAAATGTGGTCATTCTCTCGAATGCTTTTTTGATATTCGGCTTTAGCTGCAAAAAGAATTACTGTATATATAAACTGTTCCAATACAGATTTACATTTTAGTTATTAGACTTTAGACTTTTTGTCGGCATACCTTACTCGGTGATGGATCATCCACATTTTCTGAATCCGAATCAGTTATGAATTTGCCTCGTTTGGCAGCTCTTCCGCTTGCAGTTGCTGTTTGACGTGCGTGTCGTTTTTCCAATGGTAAATGCATTGAATGGGAGTATCTCATATGCTGCATCAAGTTAGTCATGTTGCCACTATGTTTGATCGATTTGGTGCAAATATTGCATCGAGCCGACGAATTATCGATTTTTTTGAAATGCTTCCATGCTTCACTCTTTGAAGAACTCGTACTCGTATCCCTTGGAGTATTCCTGGGGAAAATTCAATATGAAACAAACAAAATAAATTACAATAAGTTCACACAACTTACTGAACATTTGTTTGGTCGTCTGTTGAAGATTGCTGCCATTGTTCTGGATCAGCAAGATGTGAGGTGCCAGTACTGGTTTCACTGGTATTAAGTGGCTCCACAGCCGCTTTGATATTCGATTTAAGTTGCCTGGAAGGAGTAAACACCAATAGATTTAATAAAATCAACTCCCACATACATATCAACCATTCCACGCAAAATCAGCCACTTTCGAACCTTACTATTTTTTCGGCTTAACATTTTTTCAGTTCTTATACCTATTGAAAGACCTCTCTGAGTTTTGTCAGAATTTTGTGTCCACCCAGAAATAAAATGAATTTTTTTTTCAATCTTCTATAACTCGCCAAAAACGTACCAAACTAAGCTTCTTATTATCAATTATTTTTTTCAATTTTTTTTTCAAATTGTTCGTTTGTTACCGTATTTTTTCAAGATATATGCATGAAAATAATGAATATTTTTTTGCTGTTTTTTTTTTTTAGTTTAAAGCAAGAAATCATTGATTTTAAGAACTAGACCTTTTTGAATTATTGCTTAAAATTTTTCAAAAAAAAGCATTACCAATTTAACGATTTTTGTGACCGCTTTCATTGTAGTCAGATCTATTTTAATATATTTTTCATAATAAATAAAATAAATAAATGAAATTTCGAAGAGGACCCTGATCAGGGCCGAAACTTTCAAAAGAAATGTGGTTTTATGTACATTTTTCTCTGCGTTGGTCATCCTTTGCCGAAGGATGGCCAACATTATCTTCACATTTTTACGCGGTCGATACCTTCTACAACGTATACTATTTATGTTGTACGAGGTACATTACTACATTATATACTATATGTTGAAATTATTTACTTACCGAGCTCTTTTGGTGTCTATAAATGGAGAATTTGGAGCTGCGCAGAAGGTTTTATTCCTCGTAGAAAAAGCTAGGGTCGTTTGGAATGAAGAGTTTGTGCGTAATGAAAGATCCACATGCTCACTGGCAATATAGAATTTTTAAAAATAAGAAAGACCCAAAGTAACAAAATATACAATGAAAAGTAATACAGCATAGAAGGATACAATATTATATTTCATATCATATATACAAATAGGATGTCAAGGAAAAGTAGTTAAAATGCAATAAAAGAAAAAAAAATAAGGCTTTGATGTAATCGTCCATAGAAGCTTCGAATTTTGCAGAAAACAAAATATGCAAACAATCAACATTAACTTACAAATCTACTCCGTCTATCGATCGAAACAGGACTTCAATACTTGGTTCGTTATTGTGGATTTCTCCAGTTGCGAGACGATTTGTAATGTATTCAACAGTGAATGCGTCATTATCTGGAACAATAGTAAACTAATATTGAACACGAAATATTGTTTTTACCGTATTCAATACTCCATGAAATATACAATAATTCACATACGTTTAAGCTTCACATAAGTAGATCGAACTAGTTTTCGAATCCTGAATTCTCTTTGATTGTTGATTTGAAAAAAATGTCGAATGTGAGGTTTGGATCCACCCATGTTTCTAAAATGTTAGCTATTTGTTAATTCATTCATATTTATGTGTATGTCAAATAAAAATATCTTACCTGCATCCATCGTCTCTAGCAATCTGTCTAGAAAACAAATGGAGACTGAGAGAATGGGAAAAAGCAGCCAGGTTTTTAATATCCCGTAAGCCATAAAGTTTTTATTTACACTCCTCACTAGTGCTCACTCGCTCAGGTTATGTTATAAGTTATAAGAGAAAATTCCCGGCCGATTCCCGCCTCGATGGCGGCCATATCGATATCGCGGCCAAAATATATCGAAAAATCGATTAATCGGGAAATCAACAATCGCTAAAAATAATCGATTTTTACAACGAAAACAATCGATTATATGGAAATCGATTATGATCGCCCATCTCTAATGAATTGCTCCAAAGATGTCTTGGCGGCAACACCCAAAATAATAATGAGAGTATATAATAATAAGAGAATATTGCGCCAAAACACACATTCAATGGCAAAGTCATTGTTGAAATTGCATGTTATATTGCAGCCTGCATTTTCAATGAAGGGTACCAACCAGTATTAAAAATAATGAGTGTAATGGGCATCAAAATCGGTGAATGTGCGAATTGTTTCGCCAATGCGCGCAATATCCAGCGCATCAACTTTGCGAACAGACACTCATTGGGGGCTTCTAAGGAGAGCAGAATAAAGCGGAAAAAGGCTAAATCGCAAGAAATTGAGTTATAGGAAGAGGCAGAAGGAATTATGTATGGTCCAGGCTATGCTGATTAAGTGTAAGTCAGATTTTTCTACGATTTTTTATAAATTAAAACTTTAAACGCGTTTTTCTCGAAACAACGTTTTCGAACCGCTTGTTGAAAAAATCTCAGAAACTACTGAACTGATCCTTATGAAATTTTATCCACATATTCTGTATACCTATCGCTATATTCCGTACCAGAATTATTGCAAAATTTTAAATTTATTATTTTTTTTTGCAAAAAACATGCAAAAAAACACGTTTTCTAATTTTTTGTCGGCCATTTTGTTATTTTTGCATATAAATTAATATTAGAGATACGGACTATAGCTACTGTTACACTAAACCTAAAACCATTTAATTTTTTTGTTTCGAATAGGCCGTTGTTCAGATTTTTTCAACAGCGCACGCCTACCTTCTTTTTGAGGACTCCTGTTTACCTGGCATTTTCACACTAAAAAAGTGGTTAAAATCAATAAATTTTCTTTTTTTGTAAATTACGAATGTTTTTGTTAATCCTAACAAGTTTTATATCAATAAACATAACAGTATTCTTAAAAAAAAAAAAAAAATAGCGTTTTTTTCATGAATCCAAAGTAGACAGAGCAGTCGTGAGGTTATAAAAATCGCGGTCTATTTGAACTTTTGGTTAGAGTGGCGTTTATTGATAGATAGATATACGAGTAAAGAGTGACTTTCATTATTATTGATAGAAGAATGATAGTGGGAAAATAAAGTGTGATAATAAACTATTGAACAGTGCCTAAATAAATAATTTTATTTATTAAACCTAGCCCCTACAATCTTTTTCCGAACGTAAATTCTACAACGGAATCGAAAACGATCCTTTTTCTCTTTTACCATAAAATGTTCCTCGAATGCAATAATTAAGTTTATTTAGAGAGCATTCTCTTCGTTTTTTTGATAACTAAGAGAATGGTGTATGATAAACTCGTATTCGGTGAATATTTAATATCTTTGTCATGAGGTTATAAAGATTGCGGTCAGTTTTAAGTGGAGCTTTCCCCATATCGCATCGGTATTTGTCTCTTTCACTTCTAATTCCAGCGTCCACGTGACGTCGTCTACAAAAGTGCGAACTATCTTAGCGTGTTTTTCGCTGTACTTCCTCCTAATCGGTCCGATGCCCTGAATCCCGCACACTATTGCCCAGTACGCTATCCCGAATGTCCATCGGGGTGCAGGAAACAACTCGTCCTGCTTTGTCAGAATCTCCCGCCCATAGTCCCCTAGCCAGATCAAAATATCCGTACCAAGATTTTTTATAATTGTCGCGCGATAGTGTGTGTTATCATCCTCTCGATATAACATGACCTTCCCCGGATAAATTTCCTCTTCAAGGAGTGCATGGACTTCTTTGTCGTCTGGTCGTATAACGTTGATCGCGTGGAGTATTCTCTCCAATATTTCATCTTCTTCGTGAATCTGTAGGCACACTTGCTCCGGATTAATGATCCCGATAATTTTTACCTTTGGGTAAGGTCCTAAAAGCATGTCGGTCAGGTAATTTTCAAAGTACATGATGTTAATTTTCTTTCTTGCGTGTTTTCAGCTGCACGTGTGTGAATAGACTGACGATAAAACTTTTCCTCACCACTTTTTCGAATTTCATGATGGGATTTTTTTTGTGTCCTCAAGATAAAACCTTCTTCACTATATCATGCAGAAAAAGTTTTTTTCCCCTGATTATTAGGGAAAGACTCTGGGACTATGCAAGTAGGATATGATCTTCAAGTGTTTCGGATATGTATATTTCTACATTTTGAGAAAACATGTACTATCAAAGAAGGATTCCTCCGATAAAAAGGGATTATCGATATGATGTCCTCAGGAATGGTGAAGCTTGAAGAGTGTGAATATATTCTAGTAAATTTTAATGGTGCATGCGTTTTTGGAAATTGGTGGAAAAAGGTTTTCCTCCCCTCCTATTGTCCGCAAACATGGAACTGATAATTACAATACGCTTTCCAGCGGTTTTTGGGAGGATTGTGGCAACAGGCTGTATCGGCTCGTTATATGAGACATTGTCCAGACTGTAGATGATCTTCCCATCAATTCATGAAAAACGTGTAAGTTTTTTCTCATATTTTTAAGTTTTCAAAATTGGCGAATGAAAGAGTAGAAGAATGAGCTGGAATAGACTGATGAAAAAATTTTCCTCACCGCGTTTCCAAATTGTACGATGTTTTGTTAGTCTGCCGGATTAAACCTTCTTCTCCACTATATTTTGAAGAAATTTTCTCCCATCAGGGAAAGATATGAATACTCTGAGACCATGCAAGCAAGACCTTCGAGTGTTTCGGACATTTCTACATGCTAAAAAGATGCATTTTCGAACAAGGATTCCTCTGATTAAATCCAATTATTGGCTAAACTGCCCTCTCTGTATGCTCCTCGCCCTGGGCCAGAGACTCAGAAGGGAGCCGGGTATACAGAACCGAGATGGTTGGAAGTGAGTGGGAGCGGGATGTTATCCATATGGTCACATGAATTTTGAATATACAACAAAATCAGTATGCATTACTCTATGACATGTTGTCATATGGATAACATCCCACTCGCATTCTCAAACTCTCTCAAATTCTCAAATTGTCTAACTGTCTTGAACTCTAGAACTCTCTCAAATTCTGAAACTGTCTCGAACACACAAATTCTCAAATTCTGAAACTCTTATACTCTCAAACTTTCGAACTCTCAAAATCTCAAACTCTCAAACTCTCACACTCTGAAACTCTCAAACTCTCACACTCTCAAACTCTCAAACTCTTGAACTCTCTCAAACTCTCAAACTATCTCAAACTGTCCAAGTGTCAAATTCTCAAACTGTCTCAAACTCTCAAACGCTCAAACTCTCAAACTTTGAAACTCTCTCAAACTCTCAAACTCACACTCTCAAACTCTCAACCTTTCAAATGATCAAACTCTTAAATTCTCAAACTCTCAAACTCTTGAACTCTCTTAAACTCTCAAACTTTTGAACTCTTAAACTATCTTAATCTCACAAATTCTCAAACTGTCTCAAACGGGTACCCACGTTAATATCCCAGCCGTAATATCCCCGCCCAAAATATCCCCGCCCAACATATCCCCACCCGAAATATCCCAAGACCAAAATATCCCAAGACCTAAATATTCCAAAACCAAAATATCCCCACCAAAAATATCCCATGCCCGTAATATCCCCACCCAAAATATCCCCATAATTCAATACTCATAACAAATGACGCCAGGAATTAAAATTATGTTCCAAAAAATTTATGATAACCGCATCATTATCACATATAATACACCAAAATACATAAGTATAAACTATTCCATTACTATTTTTTATTATGATTCATTATTTTCATAACAATTTCAACATTTTTCTTGATGCCGATGTAATACGATGACAAAATCGTTTGTCTCGCATATTTGGAAACCGATTCATAATGAAATATTATGAGCTATTCCCCGTAAATATTGTAACACATCGCACTTCTTATATCCTAATACAACGTTTTTCAGACGTATATTTTTGCGTTGACACACTCGACGTTGTTTAGGATTTGATTCACCACTAACAATCTGCTCCAGCTTCAATTCCGTTAATGATTGTTCATTGCGTAACAGATCGATGAATTTCCAAATTGTTACATGTGAAGCTTGCGCTCGGATTGTGAAAGCGCGGTGCCAACCTTCGACTGCATTGTTAGTTCGATCGCGGTCCTCCAATACGCTTTCATAGTGATTCCATGCTGCTACCGCATACGTTCCTCCACCACGAGCTCGACGACGCGTTATGCTACCAATCCAGGTACATTCGAAATACGTTAGTAATTCTCCGAGTTGCTGCTCGTGCTGAACGTAAAATTCGGAATTAACAAGCTGTTCGTATGCGTCTACAACATCCTCACATGGTACAAATGCCAAGGCAGACAGCATTTTTAATTGCATAGCAAAATCTCCATCTTCGGCATAATCAGTTTGAAGCCCAGCTCCCTGAATATGCTTCCACACAGCTTGGCAAAAATGGAAAAAACATCCTTTCACATTGACTTGTGGAAATACACGAGACGCAGCTTTCCAGAAAGCAGCTTCGTAATCAGCCATGATACCTTCGGGATTCAATCGAGGCTCCAATTTTTTCAGCTGATTCAATACAGCCGAATAAACGCTTTCATTTTTTCCAGTAATCAATTCGTACACCAATGGAATTACAGAACCATTAACCAAACCGTGTATTGAATACATTTGATAGAATAAATTCGGTACTGTACCGAATGTTCCATCAGCGTACCAATATTTCGTGCTCGATAATAAATTTAAATTTTCAACAGTTGAAAATATTAAAAAGTTTTCTCGACGTCCGGATAACATCTCTCTTGAATCGCACAATAGAAAATTGGAGCCTTTATGCGTGCGTTTGTATTCTTCAGGAATAACAAGCTCCTGAAGCGTAGAAGGGTTAATAGGGTGTTCAATATTGGCACGTGTACGACGAACAATTTTAGCCATATTATTCCGACTTGGCAATACACCGGCCCCCGATTGTGATACCGTATTCACGGCAGTGGCAACAAGAGATGAGCTAGGATCATTGCATGTTGCCGCTCTTTTCCGCAATTTTGCCAAGACTACATTTAATTCTACTTTCGCAGAATCCGGGGCATGGTTGTGCGCAAATTCTTCTAAAACACGACCTACAATAATAAATAATACATTAACGTATTTATTCGCTTTATTCTATCAAATGAAAAATATATTTTAACATATAATATAAAGTATACGTAGCACACTAACTATACACTTACGTACACATTTTAAAATATAATACATCATAGACATAATAATAAACTCCAAAACACCTCACAATATAGTGGTTTATGATAATACATATTAAATACGTACATTTATACAGGAACTATACACGTATACACATATTTTAAAATATAATACATCATGGACATAATAATAAACTCCGAAACACCTGACAATATATTGGTTTATGATGATACATATTAAATACATACATGAATGGAGAAACTCAAAAACACCTTATACCGACAAAATACAATATAAAAATTAAAGGAAAAATATTATAGTATAATATTATAAAGATAAATACCGTTTTCATCATCGCTCGATGTATAGCAACGACCACGGCATTTCCCTTTAGCATACTCTACGCATCGCCAAATTTCTTTCTCATGACCTTTTCGATGATGACTATACATAAATCCATTCTCAACTAAATTACGACCGTCTTTCTGATTTACAACGAACTTCAACGGCATTTATTTAATTAATTTTTAAGCGCACTCCTTAAATATACTGTTAGTTCTTACAGTTCCGATTGCCAACTGATTCATCGTAAACGTTATCCCTTTCTTGTAACTATTGTATGTTATTTCATATAAACACGCTATACACGTCACACTCAATAACATCATTATCTGTACACAATACATACATCCAGTATCCCAATATAATGAGTGATGAGCACACTCGATAACATAACCGTCTTTACACAATATACACATCTAGTATCCCAATATAAATATAATAATAATGGCAAAATTATTGGACATCGTTGGACGATTTAAAATAGTAGGGTGGGCTTACAGCATCACGGAATATGTGGGTGAAATCGTTGGACATGTTAAAATAGTAGGGTGAGCTTTCAGCATCACAGAATATGTGGGTGAAATCGTTGGACATGTTAAAATAGCAGGGTGAGCTTACCGTATCACAGAATATGTGGGTGAAATCGTTGGACATGTTAAAATAGTAGGGTGTGTTTACAGCATCACAGAATATGTGGGTGAAATCGTTGGACATGTTAAAATAGTAGGGTGGGCTTACAGCATCACAGAATATTTGGGTGAAATCGAAAATGTGGGATATTATAGCATAGGGATATTATGGCATTGGGATCCAATATCTTACGGTATATTCCAATAGAATGGGAATGTTTGCTTACTGAACATTTGCATTATTTTTCTTCTGGGATATTATGTCATTGGGATATTATGGCATTGGGATATTATTACTCTGGGATATTATGGTATTGGGATATTATAGCATTGGGATATTATGGTACTGGGATATTATGGATTGGGATATTTCGGCTGAGTTATTTTGAATGGGATATTTTGGCATGGGATATTTCGGGCGACACCCGTCTCAAACTCTCTATCTCTTAAACACTTTCAAACTCTCTCCAACTCTCAAACTTTCAAACGCTTAAACTCCAAACTCTTAAATTCTTGAACTGTCTCAAACTCTCTCAAACTCTCAACCGCCTAAACTCTCAAACTCTTAAACTCTCTTAAGGGACAACACCACTGTGACGGCTTCAAAAAATCGATTTTTTGAAAAACATTTTAAAAAATCTAAAATACTTTTAGGATTGAAATGCCGTTGGACCCAGGTCGAAAAAATAATTATTTTCATAGATAATGAATATTTTGTGGAGCGGTGCAGCGGTCCGCGACGCTCGGGGTCCCGCGCAGCTGGGCGCCTTAGGGTCGCCAGGTATTCTTCCCGCCTTTCTCAGGTATTCTTTTGGCTCCCTTTACAAAAACCGGCCATTGTTAGCCGGTTAACTATTATTATAAATATAGTTTCGAAAAATAGCACTTGGTGGCGATAATTGAAAAAATTCCATGGCAGGTATAGGGATAGCGTCATAGCGTCAGTTTGCGAATAGAAGCGACGCTATTCGTGTCTAATCGCTCCGAATCGTTTCGTTTGTGAATATCAAACGCTCCAAATTATTATTTTCAAGTTGAAATGGAGGATAAGAAAGTGTACACGGGGAAAAAGGGAACAAAACGGAGCTATGTGACGAGGAGTCGATCGAAAATTTCGAATCGAAAACCTCCGAACCATTATAGCTCCGAAAACAGTTCTGCAGAGCATGTGAGCACGTCGGCGAAAAAGTTAAAATCATCGGACGATTTAGAGGTCGGTGTTACTGACGATTTCAGTTATCGTGTAGTACAACTTTTCACTGCATTGAACATTATATCCACGTTAGTGAAATGTAAAGTGTGTGATCGTGACATAAAATTCACCGAAAAAAGTTTGCGCGGACTCGGGTTCAAAATCGAGGTCGATTGCGGCCATTGTGAAAAAGTATTAATCAATTCGTGTCCTATGATTGACAATGCATACGAAATAAATCGTCGGATCGTATTCAGTATGCGTCTTCTTGGCGTCGGTTTGAATGGCCTGATGAAATTTTGTGCATTCATGGACCTACCGCGCCCCATATTTCAGTCTTTTTACGATCGAATCATAAATTCGATTTCGATTGCCACTAAAGCGGTGAGCGCAATTAGCAAAAAAAAGGCTGCACTTGAGGAGCAGAGAATTTCATTGGAAAATGGGGTGGCGGACGGAATTATCGTTTCAGGCGACGGATCGTGGCGAAAGCGCGGTTTCAGCTCGCTTTTCGGTATAACATCGCTAATCGGCTGGTACACTAAAAAAGTGATTGACGTTATGTTTAAATCGAAATACTGCAAAGCTTGCGAGCATTGGAAAAAAAAAGAAAACACCGGGGAATACTGGGAATGGAAAGTTACCCACGACGATGAGTGCCAGGCGAACCATAGCGGCTCCTCCGGAAAAATGGAAGTCGACGCAGCTATCGAAATGTTTCAACGGTCTGAAGAGTTCTATGGCATAAAATATAAATATTATATTGGTGACGGCGATTCTAAAACGTTGCTGGGCATATCGAATAGCGATCCATACGATGGTTTCGAGATAAAAAAAAAGAGTGTATCGATCATGTCCAAAGACGTATGGGGACGCGCCTCCGCGAAATCGTGAAAAAAAAGGATTGTCTGGCAGAGGAAAGCTCACCGGAAAATTGATTGACGAGTTGAGCACATATTACGGCTTGGCTATTCGGAGGAACAGCGATGATGTTGACAAAATGAGGAAGGCAATTTGGGCAACTATCAAACATAAAATGTCCACAGACAGTGAGCCACAACATGACGATTGCCCGGAAGGAGCCGAGTCGTGGTGTTCGTGGGAGCGCGCGGTCGCAAATGGTGATATTTCTAAATATCGCCATAAACCGCCTCTTCCTCAGGAAATATTGGAGGCAATTCAGCCAATCTTCGAAAATTTGAGCAGGGTCGATTTGCTGCAGCGTTGTTTGGGCGGCTATACGCAAAACAATAACGAAAGCTACAATAAATCAGTTTGGGCAATAGCCCCCAAGTGCCTGTCCGGAAGCAAAGAAATCGTTGATATTGCAACTGATATCGCGGTATTAGTGTTCAATGATGGCCTGAGATGTCTCATGAAAGTACTGGAGACGTTGGGGATAACCATCGGCCCAAATTGTTTCAACTTTTGCGTTGAGACCGACGCAGCGCGGATCCAGCTCGCGGAGCGCTCGCTCACAGACGCTGCAAAAGAAGCGAGAAAAGCCTTAACAAGTTCGAGGAAAGAATCAGGAGACAACGATTTGCTTCTTGAAGGCCAGCTATATAGTGCCGGCATCGCTGATTGAAGGTAAATATTTTTTTTTCAATTTATAACATAAATTAACAAACCTAAAACTTTGAACGCGTTTTTCTCAAAACCACTTTTTTGAGTGCGGCACGCAGTAGAACTCGAGCAATTTTTATCCGATCGGCTTCAAATTTTTACTGTATCAATAAAAGTAGATTATCTAGAGAAGTACATAGGATTTCTTCGATATCTCAATAATTATAAAAGTTATAGCCTATTTTCGACGAGAAATTTTGCTCAAAAATCATTCTTTAATTTCGAAGGCGTGCCTATTTTTTAAAAATCAATATTTTTCCAAATCCCTATGTACTTCTCTTCAAAATATCATATTATTAACGAAAACACTCGGTATTTTTTTTCAGATCGACGTTGAAGAGAGTTCTGCTGCGTGCCGCGAACCACTGCGGAGATGACAGCACCTGACGCGAGAGCTTCCCCAGCGCCACCATGCGGCGTGAAAAATGTGAAAAAAATGTTTTTTGATATATTAATAAACAAGAAACAAAACCCAAAAAAAATTTTTCGAATATCTCTTTTTTTCCCACAAAAAAAAATTCTTGAAGAATGTGAAAAAAATAGGGGGTCACCGTGGTATTGTCCGTTAAAGGAACAAGAAATTTCCGTCAATTTTTCCCCAATTTTTGAGAGGCTGTATCTCAGTGAAAAATAGTTATATTACGATAAATAAAAAAGCATTTTAACGCCTTACATACGTCCAGCAGCGCCTAAAACGCGCTAAAAGAAAAACTGTTTTTAGAAGAGATTGCAATAGAAATTAATAAAAATAATTTTTACACATTGTTTATTAGTATTTAAACTTTATAAAAAAATTATTTCATTTTTTTTTTTAATTACAACATAAAAAATCACGTTTCCCGAAGCACTATGAAAAAAAAGTTGCTCCACGGTCTGCATCATTTCTTCTTGAAATGCTGATGGATCTGCAAAACGTAAAAAAATTCTTGTAAAATAAAGTTGTAGTTATAGTCTGTCGAGCCGGATTTTTGAAATTCGAAAAATTTTGGCAATCTACGGCAGTTTAAAAAAAAGTGTGCATTTTGTGTCATAAATGTCACACTTTAATTATGTTTACAACATTTTTTAATCACAACATCAAAAATCCGACTCGACAGACTATAGAGAAAACAATTTCGAATATTTAAAAAAAAAGCATCAAAAAATATTAAAAACTGTATGAGTTATCATTCAGACCATGCCAGAAAAAGTAGTTTTGAGAAAAATGCATTTAAAATTTCAAGTGCGTTTCGCTCGAGACATCTACCTACGCGCATCAGACTCTCTTTGGGCAGTCACGTTTTCTATAATAACTTTCGATCTATGGGGAATTTGTACAATCGACTTACACAGAAATACGCCTAAAACTATAGAGAATAATAATCTGTAAAAAAAAAATCGATTTTTTGAAAATTCTGGACGTATGTAAGGCCTTAAAACTTTGTTCTTTGACTTTAAAGATCTCGGACCATTTTTTACTCACAGATTATGGTTACTAAGGAATTTCATGAAATACATCGAGGGAAAAAATTTCCAATTTTTTTTTTTTTACGATTATGCACAGACTTGGAAAAAATTTTCAACTCAAATCAATGCAAGCGTTGGGTAGCTTGTTCATTTACCTTCAATTTCGTTTTTTTACGAGTCTCCGTACGACTTTTTTTTCGGAGATATCGATGGTTGAATAAAAAAAGACAATTTCGTATACAATCATCGATATCTCAGCGAAAAATCATCGCACAGTAATTCTGAGGACAGTTTTGAAAACTTGAATGAACGCATTATAAAAAGGTCACCCTATTTTTGAAGAATTTTCTATTGTTCCCTTCTTGATATTCATTTGAAAAAAGGTGAAAAAATGGCTTTTTACAGCTGTTCAGAAAATTTACTGCTTATTTATAAATATCAATGGAAACACTCATGTGGAGCATAACTTTTATAACTCGATGTATCCACAATAACCCTATAAATTTGCAAGTTGATTGGGCAAACGGTTTTTCTGCCCCGAGTGATCAAAGTTTTGCAAAAAAATTAAAGGAACACGATTACTGGGCTTGAAAATGACATAAGCACTATTAAAATGAAAAAGTCGACTTTTCATCGACTTTTTCTACAATTTCACATCAAATATCGCCCAAATTAAAAAAACGACGAAAGAAAAAACAAATCCAAAATTTTCAAAAAATTTCAATTTTTCTTTCAAGTTTCCATACATTCGAAAATGCACGTTTGGCCGGTTTTTGATACGATATTAGGTCTTGTTGTCCTTACCACCGGCATTTGCGTTACCCAAAGCGAACCACGAGGAGGTTGCTCAGTGGGATTTACGCTTCGTGTATGCGTGCATGCGTGTGTGTGTGTGTGTGTGTGTGTGTGCTCGCGCGCGCGCGCGTGTGTCTGTGTGTCTGTGTCACATGTTCCCCCACGGTACGCTTTGGGTAACGCAAATGCCGGCGGTAGGGACAACAAATCAACAAGACCTAATATCGTATCAAAAACCGGCCAAACGGGCATTTTCGAATGTATGGAAACGTGAAAAAAAAATTCAAATTTTTTGAAAATATTGGATTTTTTTTTCTTTCGTCGTTTTTCAAATTTGGGCGATATTTGATGTGAAATGGTAGGAAAAGTCGATGAAAAGTCGTTTTTTTCATTTTAATAGTGCTTGTGTTATTTCCAGGCCCAGTAATCGTGTTCCTTTAATTTTTTGCAAAATTTTGATCACTCGGGGCAGAAAAACTGTTCGCCCAATCAACTTGCAAATTTATAGGGTTATTGTGGATACATCGAGATATAAAAGTTATGCTCCAAATGAGTGTTTCCATTGATATTTATAAATTAGCAGTAGATTTTCTGAACAGCAGTAAAAACCCATTTTTCACCTTTTTTTCAAATGAATATCAAGAATGGAACAATAGAAATTTCCACAAAAATAGGATGGGCATTTTATAGTGCGTTCATTCAAGTTTTCAAAACCGTCCTCGGAATTATTGTGCGATGATTTTTCGCTGAGATATCGATGATTGAATACGAAATTGTCTTTTTTTATTCAACCATCGATATCTCCGAAAAAAAAAAATCGTACGGAGACTCCTAAAAAACGAAATTGAAGGTAAGTGAACAAGCTACCTAACGCTTGCATTGATTTGAATTGAAAAAATGTTTCCAAGTCTGTGCACAATCGTAAAGAAAAAAAAAAATTGCAAATTTTTTCCCTCGAGGTATTTCATGAAATTCCTCAGTAACCGTAATCTGTGAGTAAAAAATGGCCCGAGATTATTATAGTCAAAGAATAAAGCTTTAAAATGTTTTTTTATTTATCGTGATATGACTATTTTTCACTGAGATACAGCCTTTCAAAAATTGGGAAAAATTGACGGAAATTTCTTGTTCCTCTAATTGTTTCCAGTAGTGTATAAAAGTCACTTTAACCCAAAGTCGAAACTGACCGCGATATTTATAACCTCATGACAAAGATATTAAATAATCATCGAATACGAGTTTATCATATACTATTCTCTTAGTTATTGAAAAAAAAGGAGAATGATTTCTAAATAAATCTTATTATTGCATTCGAGGATTCGAGGAACATTTTATAGTAAAAGAGATAAGAGTAGATATACAAGGGGGTTTTTAGATACAGATTCCTGTTACCGATACATTATCGACCACTCAGCCAGGACACGAACCCCTTCTAGAACCTTCCAGAAACTTCTGGAATTTTCTCGAAGGTTCAATGATGACGTCATGCGTCCCTTCTCGAAAGTTCGACGTCAAGGTCAATGAGAGTCGCAATATAGTGGTTGTTCCTTCTCGAAGGTTCGATGATGACGTCACGCGTCTCTTCTCGAACGTTCGACGATGACGTCAAGGTCAATGAGAGTCGCAAGATAGAGGTTGTTCCTTCTCGAAGGTTCGATGATAATGTCACGCGTCTCTTCTCGAAAGTTCGACTATGACGTCAGGGTCAATGAACGTCAAGGTCAATAAGAGTCGCATGATGGAGGTCGTTCCTTCTCGAAGGTTCGATAATGACGTCAATGTCATTGAGGATCAGGGTCAGCGGAGGGTAATGAGGGCGACAAGACGACAGGATGTTTATACTGCACGTGTGAAAGATGTATCGGTATATAACGGTATCAAATTTCAAATACACAGTGCCAAGATTTATAACATAAACAGAATAAGGTGATATCGGCTGTGTGTGTGATATAGCTTATACGCCCCTCTTACATGCAAAACTTATAATTCCAAAAAATTGGACGCAAATAATTTGGTTTATACTCCACGTGTGAAAGATTAAAGACAACATGCCTAACTTTGGTAGACGCATAGGGGTGGGGGTACACGATGACAGCCCTCTCGAAGTTTCGATGATTTCCTGCCAGAGGTTAGCTATAAAGGGCGAGAAGTTCGATTCTTGAAACATTCAACAATTGTTCTTCGACTGATTTTAATTTAACAACAAACTAACATGGATCTATCAAAAATCAACAAAGTGAGGCGGCGGGTGAACAGCCCGGAATACCTACCGATGAAAGACTTGGAGGATCTGGTGTTATATAAAGATTATAAAATCACCAAGGTGTGTCGAATTACAACAAAATTCGGTATCAGGATAACTGTAAATGTGGAAGATAGCTTTTCGGTTTTTTTGTCTGCAAGAATGGCAAAGCGTTTGAATGATAATGATGAGCTCCCGCAAGAAATGATGGAAGCATGTGAACAGAACAGACTTCAGATGCGCTACCTTGGCGGTGAATATAATCAAATCGAGTTTTCAACTCAGTTTACTAAAGGTGTAATCATCGATTACACATTTCCATTATAACCAAATTTTATTTGACAAAAGAGTGCTGCAGATACAGTATTATAACCATAGACTTATTGTTTTATTCATGGAAAAAGGGTTTCAAGTTTCAAAATAAACTTATAAAAAAACTTGTTTATTATCCATTATCCCTCTCAAACATCTATGGATAATTGAAAATAAAAACGAATATTCGAATAACATTATTCTGAAAATTATATTCAACAGACACTGCCATCAGAAGTAATTAAATATTGCAGAACGTTCATGGTTAAAGGTATTAGTTTATATGCTTTTTGTGCAGTAGTAGTGGGGAGTAATAAAAGTTCCAAGCTTCTAGAAGCTTCCAAGAGGTATAAAAGCAAAATTTTTCGTCGGACGACAGCACTGATCTATATTCTAACTGGATAGAGGGTCCTTATGGCCTCAACGCTACGAAAGCGTTCCAAATTGAAGGCTCATTCAACGCCTCACAATGTAGGAATACGAACTAAAAGTCGTGCTGGTGCGCTTGTGTTGACACAGCCACGTGGTCGAGATAGTCTTTTGACATCGGCACTGATCTATATGTTAGTATATAAAAATGGCATCGTGCTGTTATACCGCGTCTGTTGATCAGTGAAAAGACACTGGGTACTGAAAAAATTGCCTGTTTCAATCAAAAAGTTTTTGTATTGTCGCAAACGTCGTTTACAACAAATTAAAATTCATTTTATAAATATGGTTCGCTGTGAATATTGTAAAAAAAAATAAAATGGATTGGAACGATTTGTCTTTTCACAAGTGAGTATCGTGATATTTGACGTTAATTTCATTTTCAAATACGAATGGCTATTGGAATTTGTTTATTAACCAGATGTACACAAGACGAAAAGACAAAATTACAGTGGGTAAAAAATATGGCACGAACGAATTGGGTACCGAAGCAATATAGTGCATTATGTTCGGACCACTTTACAAAAGAATGTATTGACTTCCGCGATAAAATAGCACGACTACGAAAAGGTAGTATCCCAACTATCTTTAACACACAAAACTGTGTTCAAAGATCAATTCTACACCAGCATCGGGAGAGTTCCAAGACGTGGACGATAACAGTCATCCAAAGAAACGTGCGATTTTAATGAACATTGTAAAATATTAGTACTACTATTAATTTTCATATTATTATTATTCGTGATATTCATTCAATTTGAGGTAGAAAATATGATGTGATGTGCGAGAAAATTGTACACACAACAACGAGTGCCGAACCAGTTGTAACGAATGACGCAATTGATGTGACTTATAAAGGTAAAATATTCTCAACAATACTTGCACTAAACACACTGCTGACCATTTCTATAAATGTTCGAATAACCGATGACAGGCCAATTTTTTTATTCAGGAACAGAGATCGGAAACTGTCAGGTTGTCTCCGAAGTAACCAGTGGCAACCACCAATCATCAGCAGACCTTTTAATGTCTAAATAAAATGAAGGTGAAGTTTTTCTTTTAACATTATTTATTCCATATTTTCACTAAATGAACCTATAATAAATCGCGCATTTTTTTATTCCTTGTTTGATCATGTGGGCTCATATCCCGCCTCAATTCTTACTGCATGAAGAATGTGTTCGATTACCAATTATGCGATATTTAGATTTTATTCAATCTTGGTATTGTTATGCTTTTGACGAAATAATTGACGGTTTGACTTTTCTTGACTGGTTGCGATAAGCTTTTTTCATTCATTGCCAATTTTATTACATTTTTAAGTAGCCATAACAATATATATATTGTAACGTTGTACAAAAGTCCATACTCACCTGTTTCGTGTTGGAGACCACTACAGCACTCGTCTTCCTCAAAGTTGAGCGAAAAATACTATTAGTGTAAGGAATCCCGGACTTTTTATTAATTGTCCTACGCGTCAGGCTAAGCTAGCTCTTCGAATTGTATAATCTTGTCCATCTGAGATTTTTGGCCTCCGCTAAGCACCGTTCGAGGCATTCTTGCGTCCTGCGCGCCCGTCGAGGTCACGAACAACAACTGCAAGATATCGAAAAGGAATAAGACGACGCACACAACAGGGAGAAACGAAGAGCCCAACAACAATCGCGTTTTCGCCACAACGAGACCCCAAAAATCCACAACACTTAGTCCCTTCCCTAGAAACATGTGAATCGTTTCACTATCACTTTCCCTCCCCGCTTCAAGAAATTTCCCCCCTTTTTGGAAGTCCCCTCTGTTCCGAACTGTAAAAATTTGGAAAATAGTAAGATCACTCACCGGCGGTAAGAGAAATATTCTCTTACCAAAGAAGAAAAACATCGCAGTCCTGGAGCCCAGTCGTGAGGACCTATCCTAAAACCGTCATCGCTATCTCGAGGTCGGACAAGTAATCCATAGATCTCGAGAGAAAAACACAGTCCCACGGCGTCGAGGTTCTTACCGGTCACCATCCCAGGATCGTCGACCCCTGGACAACCTCGTCGGCGCGACGAAAAATATCGGAAAAGTCCTCGAAGGACAAGTCAACACGCGCGTACAACCCAGACAGCAAACAACAAGCTTCGAGGAGATTCAAGTCTGCGCGCCAGTTCGAGCCAACGACACGGCGGCGTGCTAGATCAGTACGACGAGACACAGCGCCCTCTTCGCCCACATCGAGTCGAACGCCAAGCTCGGAACAGAGTCCCCTCTCCCCTCCCCACTCCTCTTACCTACGAACGAGTCTACGTTTGAAACCACCAAGCATGCGATTGAGTACCGAGTTCGCGCGCGAGGAGAAATTCCCCCCACCAGCGAGTCACCCGCAAGGAAAGCGCGAGAGGGCGAATCTTCCATACTCTCCATCACGACTCGACGTGAGTACCGTGGCTCTTCCCAATTATTTGCGAGAAAAACATTCCAAATCGAGGAAAATCGAGGACATACGCTCCGGCGACACTAAGGAATTGTTTATTGGACGATCCGTTTTGAGGAGATAAAAATTCGAGCAACGACGAACAAAGTAAGTCGTTTTTTGTTCCTTGTATTCGCGACGCGTGGAAGCTTTCGTCGGCCATAGCCGCCATTACACGTCACACGCCGAGTGACCCTGAAAAATTTTCGTTTTGTACTTTGTTAATTTTTGAGCCCTTCTGGCCCCTTATTGCGACTCCCATTTATTGTTAATTATTTTCGGCGACTAATTAAGTGCGCGACGAGTGCTGTGGTGTTAAATTAAGGCCGTTATTTAGTGATTAAAAGAAGCGTTATTTTCCCCCTCCCTTTTCGTATTGTAGTCTAGTCCCGTCGTCCGGCCACGCGTGGACCGAGGCGAGCGAAATCTCTCGCGTATTTTCTTTATTATTATTAGACGGATTTTGTTTTCTTTTGCGTCGCCATTACAGCGTTTAAATTTAATTTAATTATTAATACAGTGTATGCTCACTGTCTTCCTTTTTTTTACGCCATTGTTTGTCGGTGTGTAATCACGTACACGACCACACGACCAAGCAGTACTTTCGTTCGATTTATTATTTTTTTTTCTTTTTCTTCTCGTCGTTGTCACGCGAGAGATATTTAGCTTTGCGTAAATTATAAAAGGAATTAAGTCCTTATTTTGTTTTTTTTATTTGTTATTTTCGCTCTCCCCCGTCGAACCAACTGTTCGAAAGTTCACGGGTATAAAAATAAAACGCCTGAGCTATCAGGCGTCTTATCAGGGACCCTCTGTCCTTGAGATATTATTCTTTCCATTATCCGTTGTTCATGCTCCGAGCTAGGCCCAGTTATTTAGAAGTATTATCCCCCTTTTTATTGTGTTTGCGACCCCTTAGACTAAGTTCAATAATTTGTCATAAAAAGGAGAATAAGAATTATTTCTTATGTTAATTTTTTTTATGTTAAAAATTAACTGGCGCCCAATTAATTAAATTATTGTTTTTATTTTCCTGTGCCATAAATAAATCATTTTTGTTATCTTGATTCTCCCAACAAAATTTTGTGTTTCGTTTTCTTTATCGAAATTTATTTTTCCCCCATTTATTTTCTTTCCTTTTTTTTCTTTTTCTTTTGGCGATTTTGTGGGGAAATACGTCACAATATATAATGTAACAATATATATATAATATGTATATAAGTATGTAAATATATTATCTAAATGTTGCACATTGACCAAACGAAAACAAAATATTGCTTTTTAGAGGAAAAAGATTTCATAAGAGCAGTTAATCATGATCACACCTATACGGAATCTTTGGATGCAATGAAGCGAAAACTCAATGCTACTCTTTTGACAGTCAACAAATTGCCTACCAAGAACAAAGCTTTGATTCAGAAAGAAGCCCGTACTAAAAAGAAAATAACTACTTTGAAAGACATTGTCAAGGATCTACGAAATACTCAGCATTTCCTTCAAGATGGTTTGTATCTTTTGCAAGACTTTGATGACATACCTTCAGAAATTTTTAGACGCTTGCATAAAAACACTGCACAAGGAACACTGATGAAAGATAAATATCCACCTCATTTAAGAAGTTTTGCTCTTACTTTGCATTTCTATTCACCTGCGGCTTATAATTACGTCCGTAAAACATTTCAATTGGCACTCCCTCATCCTAGCGTTCTTCGTGCATGGTATAGTACTATTGATGCTGAACCTGGCTTTTCTGAAGAATGTTTCAATGCCTTAAAACTAAAAAGTTTGGAATATAAAAAACAAAACAAACATCTCATTTGTGCATTGGTTATGGATGAAATGGGAATTAAAAAAGGATTTCAAAGAAGTCGAGATGGAAAAATGCGTGAACAGGTTGATATTGGTGCATGTGTTGAGAATACAAACAACTTAACTGAGGCAAAAAATGCTTTAGTAATGATGGTTGTAGCTTTAAACGACACCTGGAAATTGCCTATAGCTTATTTTTTAATTAATGGTTTGTCCGCGGAAATAAAAGCTAACCTCGTAAATGATGCGCTCATCCGATTACACGAAGTTGGTGTGACAATAACTTCGTTAACATTGGATGGTCCTGCTGAACATTTCGCAGCGGTAAAACGACTGGGTGCTAGTATGACTATGGGAAAAGATACCAAACCGTATTTCCCTCATCCTATTAAAGAACAATCAGTGGTTCAAGTTATTATAGATCCATGTCACAATCTAAAGAATATACGGAATGCTGTAGCTGAATATTCAACGATTCTTGATGGTGACAATAACAGGATTGAATGGAAATATATCAAGTCATTAGCTCTACTGCAGCAAGAAGAAGGATTGCGTTTAGGAAATAAATTGCGTATGACTCATATTGATTATAAAAAAATGATTATGAAAGTATTCCTAGCTGCACAGACACTAAGCGCTAGCGTTGCAGATGCCATCGAATTTTGTTGGAATGTTTTACGTTTACCTGAATTTGAAGGCTGTGAAGCCACAGCAAAATGTATTCGTTGTGTTGATTGCATTTTTGATTTTTTAAACGTTCGCAATCCTTGGGGTACGGGATTCAAAAGTCCATTGAAGCTAGAAAATGAACATGTTTGGCGTCCAAGAGTATTGAAAGCTATCGATTATCTGAGTCATTTAAAGCTTTTAAATCATCAGCCAATTTTCTTGTGTCCTAGAAAAACGGGATTTGTAGGATTCTATACCGCCATTTTATCTTCAATTGCCATTTTTGATCGGTATGTTAAAATGGAAAAAAGCACGTTGAAACTGTTGCTGACATATAAATTGAGCCAAGATCATCTCGAATTATTTTTTGCTGCTATAAGAGCCAGAAGTGGCTGGTGTCCAAATCCAACTGCGGCACAGTTCATTTCAGCGTATAAACGATTATTGATTCGTCACGATGTACAAGTTAGTACAGGTAACACTGGAATGATGGATCAAACAAAAATTTTAAACGTCTCTTCGAATACGAAACAAAAAATAGCAAAAGTCGATAGATACGATACAAGTGTATATCATTCCGTCGAGAATTTCAGAGTCAAACAAAAATATGGTTTGGATGGCACAGATTCTGATACCTTTCAAAGTACAGTTGAGGATTTAAAACAATTTTTAAATTTGGCTTGGGCCGTTTCAAGTAACAACTCGGATTTTGCTATGAGTGCAATTGGATACATAGCAGGTTATATCGTTAAAAAGCTACCAAACACCATCAAATGTACGGAGTGTATAGCAGGATGCAAAACATTATCAGCAGGAAAAAGCAATGCTAATTCCCAGAATGTTATTGCACTTATTATTGCGAAAAGCCGTGGTGGCTTAACAATGCCTTCAGAGAGCGTAATTACTATCTGTGCCAAAGCCGAGGAGTTATTTAAAAGAGCGTGTAATTGTAATATGGGCAAGCCACCAATGGAGTCGAACTTTCCAGCTGTTTTGTCAAATAGCGCTTTTCAAGAAATTTTATTGTCAAAAAAAAATGTTTCAATGAACTCGAAGATCACTTTCGAGATTCGCTTATATCGGACACGTGCATTAATCATATGTATATTTTGACAAAACATATTCTGATGCACTGTATCGAGATTCGCATGTTTGCTGCGACTAAAAGTTTAGCACTTTGCACAACCGGCACAAATATTCGTCATTTTTTAACGAGACAGATTGTATGGGCTCACCAATAATTTGTGACCATATTTTTATTAGAAATATTGTATTTTTTATATTGACAAAAAAGTGAACGAATGGATCGCGCATTTTCTTAGAAAAGCATGTTAATCAGAGAAAAATAGTTTGCAACCACAATTTGTATCTGTTGAACTTTCTTACTTTTTTTAAAGAATTGAATCTATGGCCAGCTTTTTTTACTTCATATATGGTTTCGCGTATACTTTTAAGCATGTTTTGAAATAAGCTTTATTTCCATTGTTCACACATATGCATGACTACTCATTATGATTTCGATTAATCACGCAATGTGCTTTTCATTTTTTATTGTTGTTGCTTCAATGGAATATATATAACCATGTTGTTATAAAAAATTGCATCATTTAATAAAGCAGTTTCTACATTTTATAAACCGTTTTTTTTATTTCAGCATTCAAAACTTCATTTAAAAGGTTCTCATCGAAGATGTAAATCAAGTGGGCAGCTAGCGTGCAACTCTTGAACTTTCAAATTTAAGATGAGATTTGTAAGATAGATATGTCAAAATTGTATATATGGAATGACCACGTTTGAACAGTGAAAAAAATTGCAAATATCTTTTTTAATTTTACTATCATCGGAAAGAAAAATTTCTCTACAATAAATCTACAGGAAAGTAGATCCCCTTAAAATATAAGTATTCAATAAAAGTAACAATGCTTCATTTCCCAATGGAATGATTACTGATAAGTTGTCGTTTATTATTGAGTTATTATTGATTCAAATAAATAACTGAAAGTTCTTATCCGCAATCGTTTTCTAAAATTATCGTCTTGCAAAAAACATATTTATATCGTATCGGAGGAAAGCCGCGACCTTCTCATCGAGCTTTCAATATATATAATATAATAATCGTTTTGCTCTCCAATCAACGCATGCCAAGCAACGCATGCGCGTTAATGAAGAAATTAGTACCGTTTCCTACATTTGAGGCGCTGAGTGAGTTCTGAATAGGCGCCGGCCGCGCACACAGTATACTCTATCCAGTTAGTATATAGATCAGTGGACGACAGTCAGTCATCAACATGGATGAATTAAGTCCAGACCAGTTGCAACAAATGTGCTGTTTTCCACCATACTTCTGTGATTATGAGGATACTGTACACAAGTATTTTGGAGACGATCCACCAGATTCAGTCTACGAAATTCTCAACGACATAGTAGAGTTTCAAAGAAATTTGAGAAAAGTGAAATGCGAGCAAGAGGGTGGCACCGGCAGCAACGATCAACCACCTTGTGCACAGTGCAAGCGTACACATGAATTAATCGACATTATCGATAAACACGTCCGATGTTTAAATAATGATGTTTCTGAAGTAATTAAAAAATTGTTTCAGTTAAAATGTAAAATAGAGGCAAATTCATATGTCTCTTTAGAGGATAAACCGGTCAACGATGTAATAGATTTTGTTCAAAACTTACATACTCACGTGAAGCATTTAAAAGAGTTTGTAGAGATAATTCGAATACCTAAAGTGAAGGAATAATGTAAAAAAAAAGTCAATAAATACTTTTCCTATGAAATTTTTATTTATTTTCATAAAAACTTGACACTGTATTCCAGAAAATTTTGAGACATAAAATATTCATAAGTTATATACTTATTAAAAAAAAAAAAATAGATATTTTCAATCGGTAGGTTCGAGAATCCAATTTTTTAGTAACTGAACATTTCGGCTAGCACAATTGAATTTGAATGCATTTTCATGATGTGGGCATCCAGTATTTGATTGTTTCTGCAACTTTTGCAGCGACGGACAATCAAGCATTTCAAGATTGACAATGCGTTCGGATCCTTCCAACAAAAAATTCGCCAACCATTCTTTCTTCTCTGAACCCTTCACGTAGATAGTTCTAGCATTGTGTAAAATGCTTCGGATAATTCCGGTTGCAGCGTTATAGGGCACAGAACCAAAGTTCCAGGTTATTCCATGGAAATTGCGTCTCAGCCATGCGTTTGTACATTTGTATTTTACTGGCAAATTATTCCACGCGCAGGGTGCTTCAAAGAGCAGTGTCAAAGGTATGGAATCGGTAAAGGAAGTTACAGAAAATTCTTTGAGCACAAATTCGTTGATGGATTTCTTGAAACCCTGTAGGTCGACCACGTACTCCATCTCTTAGCCACGACTGATCTGAGGAGTGCTTAACTAATATCTTTATAGCAACATTTTCAACCCCACCACGAATAAAAAAGTATGTATTTTTTATTTTTCATACCAATTTCTTGACATTTCCACTGATTGAGTTATATTCTATTATACGATCGTGTAATATTAAGCAATAAGCCGAGGTTTGAGGTGGAAAAGGATTTATCGGCTCAAATTCTAATCGAATTTCAACCGGTCCAGATTTCAACGATTCGCTCTGCTTTGAACAATCAATGACAATGAGTTGCGCGTACTTCAAAAAGTCACCTTCACTGATCAGTGGTTCAGGCTCCTTCCCATAGTACGATGCCTGGAAATTGGCATACATATCATAGAATAGAGCATACTGATTATGGTCAATGTCAAGATTTAAATTCCCATAGGGATAACTCTGTGAGTTGAGAAAGAGTTTGACGTCTCTGATGTTACAATGATCAAAATGACTCGCATTCTTAGTAGGACTATTTTTCGTGCAGTCTGGAATCCCACAACAACGTATCGAGGCTTTTCGAGTTGAGTAGAGGTTTTCACAACCCAAACGTGTTTTGTGACTGTAGGTAGTAATGGGTACTCGTACAATTCCCACGCACGAAAACTTATAGGAATAGATGAATCTTTGGCAATGTAATATAAGAGTTGAATTTTTCGTTGATCTGCAACCCTAATATATGGTATCATCCATTCGATCTTCGAAAGAGTAATTTTGAATTGCTCCGCTGCAGCAGCATCCCCAATATTTTGTATAATAGCATTCATATCAGTATTTGCCCGTGTCAAAATCAACTCATGTTTGGCATTGACGACAATTCTGTGATAGTCCTCTGCAAAGCCCAGTAGCATACTCAGAGGTATGGAGATGTCAAAGTAACCAGTATCATCGGTTATCGATGCTTCTTCATCGCTCATCCAGCGAGCATTTTCCATCACAGACTTCTGACTAGGATTCTGAACGATGTAGTTTTTCATGAGAGTTGGGAGCCCAACATTTTTACTTCGATCGATCTCCACAGCATTCAGCTCATAGCGAATTTCCTCAAATAAGTGACAGATAGCATTCTTCACCAATTTTGTTCCAGTAACGGTAGAT
The DNA here is from genome assembly GCA_963989365.1 of Rhimphoctona megacephalus. Taxonomy (NCBI): domain Eukaryota; kingdom Metazoa; phylum Arthropoda; class Insecta; order Hymenoptera; family Ichneumonidae; genus Rhimphoctona; species Rhimphoctona megacephalus. Next base: position 25,381,410 of record OZ022417.1, read on the forward strand.
TGTCCATCAGCTTTAGTCAATCTACCGTATACATGCAATGAGCTCTTGCTTGGTAGCAAGCACAAATCCTGATGCTGAACGGCGATACGAATTTCATCGTTGTTGTTGAAGGTTGCTGATCCGAATGGTTGATGCCCACGAATCTCATAATGCGTGATGGATTCGTCAAAGATGATTGGCTTTTGTATTCTTAGGATCTCTTCCATGGTAAAAAATAACAAAAAATTGTGATGCAACAAACACGTATTTTTATTTTCCTCGAGGTTTTAGACCCAGACTCTTCCGAAATCGAATGTTTTGACGTGTTAGCTCCTTGAGAGATACTCGACGACTGTTTCGCTCTGGGCTTGTCTGTTCAATTTTATAACTTCCACCACCTTTTGATTCAAAAACAATGCCCATTTTTATGATTTTACGTGCAGTTTAATCATTATAACCTCACCTCGAAAGTTCACCAATTCATTGTCCTGATATACGAGTTTTAGCTGTAGATTATGTATGGATTGTACAGTGATAGGAAGGTAAGTGATGTGTGATGGTACTTCAACGATCTTATATCCTGGTGGGACAATAGGGGAAAATTCATGGATAGTATGCACTCGTTGACCGTTGATATACGCTCCAGCAGTTATGTTATACTCGACTCGTAGTGAATTGATTTTGCGTATGGTGACTGGTAAGCCAGATTTATGAGTAATATTGGCTTGAAGGATGCGTGGTGTGAAACTCAACAATCGTGCAATAGAATCGCTTGGTTCAAAATTGATATTACGATTGCACTTGATTTCACTGCACAGAGTATTATTATTAGGCTTTAAATTGACGATGATATTACGATCGGAGAGCGCTTTTTGCAGATAATTTTCAAGATCTTCAATTTCGTAACTTCCAGTTGGTATAGTGATGATCTCCTTGTCTACGTAGAACTTGTTATTCCCCACGTCTATATTAAGAATAGAGTTGAAAGTCGGCATCTCAACAAGACCCAAAGTATAATTTTTTTATGGTGACAACTCAATTGGAGGAAGAAAGTAAGCCTCGAGTATCGATGATGTGCTCGATAGTGTTAGCGTAAAGAATCACCCATCGCGTCTGATGTTTAACTGAAACCAGGTATCATGTGAGAGCTCATTTTATAGTTCTCCATTTAGAAACTTGAGACACAAGTGTCCGCATATTACTGTGTCATAATCCTGATATTTTTCATGATTGTAATTTATGGTGCTACCAACACCGAGATATTTCATTAAATCTGGCGGTGGTTGCAGGTTGCCAAAGCTATCGAAATAAATGACTTTGTTGTTCTTTTTTTCGTATGCAACCCACTGTGTGTCAGAACCTTCTTTATCATCGAGGTTCACTATAGCTGATTCATATTTTCGAAGTCCGCCCTTGGGCAATGCATTTCTCATATAAACACCACGAAAATGTGGAATTTGCATGTTTTTAGCAAACCTTGATAAATCGTAATCAGTGAGTGCTCGATGTGGTAGCCTTATACGTTTTTTAGACGGAGACCCATCCCATTTTTATAGGGTTTGAGGTACAGTCCTTTGCCCAAAGCAATCGTCTCCATTGCATTATTATGGCGCTTACTCTCTTCGAGAGTATGTTTCGCAGCATTGGCATCATTTACAGCTTTAGCAATGCCCGCTGCGCCGCCAGCAAGAGCTCCAGTGGCACTCAGTCCAGCAAAAATGGGTATAAGAAACGGCAAGAATCCTCCGATTTTGGGGGGTACAGGCAGAATCCGTGGTGATTGGATATTTCTCTTACCACCAGCATTTCTCACAGCTGCACGGGCGCCCTCTAGGGCTGATTTTACAGCATTGGCACCCGGCATCATTGAAGCTTTTGCCGCTCGAATAATACGCTTTAGTGACACTTTCTTCTTCTTCTTCTTAATGCCCATACCGAGTTTGGTTTTAGCTTTCATCGTATTCGCAATAGCCCAAGCCGTTGCCTTTTCACCAAGATTCGCGTGTTCAGCGAGAACGCGTTTCCAAGCCTTCTCCTCGAGGATTCTATCCGCTGTGTGTCGAGCGGAGAGGTTATCTCGATTTTTTGAGTATGCGATATCGTGCTCTTTGCACGCAGCGTCAAGCAGATTGACTCCCGGGTCACCTCGTGCAAATCTCTTAGCCAATTTAGTACCAGGACCGCAGTATTGGTATCCCGGTACGTGTAACTCGACAGGAAGCTTATTAATCAGATCATTTACAAATCCTTTGCCGCGCTTATGCACGATCATAACGTAACAACGAATCGTTCAAGACTGAGCAACGGTTTCTTCGGAATATTCTATTTATAGCCTAATTCTTTTTATCGCCTATAATTCCATATCATCCAGGATCGACTATTCCTACAAATGATTGACTTCCCGTGATCTTCCCAACATTTACATCGGAGGGATTAGAAGGAGAACACCGTTGATCCACCTCTTCTGCAAAGTTTTTCAAGCTTTTAGCGATGCGATTGGATGAATTTCCTGAATTGCTCATGTCGCTCTGCACACGATCCTATTCGTAGAAAGTACAAAGTGATACCGAAATAAAATTTAGATGCAAGTTATACTTATATCATCGTGCTTTTATAAAGATACCATCCATGCATTTGACGTCAGTCGTTCTCAAGATGAGGTTCAGTGATCAGTCAACGAAACTACCTATGAAGAATTTGGACGAGCTTGTACAACAGCATGTACGAGAGAGACGTCATTGAGATTTGTTGCCAAGCAGCGTGCGTGCAGTATTTTGCGGTCCATCCAATTGTGGAAAGATTAATGCTCTTCTCACCCTCATAACACATCCTAATGGCATGAGATTTGAGAATGTATATGTATATTCAAAATCGCTGAACCAAGCGAAATACAAGTTCCTCAAGCGTCTACTCGAAACTGTTAAAGCAGTGGGATACTTCCCTTTCGCGGATCATGAGCAAGTGATCAAACTTGCTCATGATCCGCGGAGGACACTGAGCCAAACTCCATTATGATTTTCGACGATGTGGCCTATGAGAAGCAGGATAATATGGGAGCCTTCTTTTGCATGGGTCGGCACAGAGATGTTGACTGCTTCTATCTCTGTCAAACATATGCGCGTATTCCTAAACATGTCGTACGCGATAATACTGATCTACTGGTGTTGTTTCGCCAGGATGAAATGAACTTGAAGCATATCTACGATGACCATGTCAATACCGATATACCATATACGCAGTTTAAGGATCTGTGTTCGGTGTGCTGGAACGAAAGTAAATATGGATTTGTTGTGATAGACAAGGACAGAGAGCTGAATGAGGGTCGCTACAGGAAGGGTTTTGACTGTTTTATAATTTTGCAATCACGAAAGACATAAGCGGAGTCGAAGTCAAATCTCAATAGTGTCAATATGCAGAGTACTAACCTCAATAAGGAGAAAAACGTATTACGTCAAATCGCAAGCGTGGGCAATGCGATTCGACGCAACCCCAGAATGATAAAATTGGGGAAGATCACAGCGGATAAGGAGCTGAGCGAAGTTTTCAAACCCGTGGTAACTCCATTGCAAAAGCTAGTCGATCAGTCGGTAAAGCTGGAAAATATTAAGAAGGAAAAGCTGAAACAAGAAAAGGAAGAAGCAGCTTGCAAAGAAGAGAATGCATCCTTGAAGGAAGAGGAGGGTGATTTGGATAATATATTTAGAACTGCGCATGAAGTTGATGACGATTATCAACAACAAATATTAGATTTGTCTTCCGATAAGGATTCATCGTCCGACAAGGATCCATCGTCTGGCAAAAATCTATCGATTTTGCAAGAAACATCTAAAGTATCTCCCATTGAACCGCTTGTACAGCAGTACCTACGAATGTTCGAGACGAGTGAAAAAAAAGAGCTTGATGATTCGTACGGTGTTCAACAAATGAGGGAAGAAGTCCTGATGATTGGAAATTCACCAGTAACTTTTGACAATGGGCGCTTGTCAGTTAAGAACAAGACTTACGAACTATCTCGCGGTTTGCTCGAATTGATATTCAAGAAGTCTCCGAACAGCACGTATCCGCATCGAAAGTACTATAGACCCAACGAACCCATTCGCATGAAAGGCATCAAGTACAAAAATGTTATTGCGAATATGCTTCTATCACCGAGGCGAAAAACCGGTAAAACTCTACCACGTTATATGGTTGCGAAAAGACGCAGAAAGATGGATTATGTTCTTTGGGACGACCTAATGAACTAGTGGATCGACTACGACTGCTCCTTGCCTTCCAATCAGCTGGGAAATCTAGCCATTTCAACGAAATCATTTCAATCATTGAAGAGTTGCGTGAAGCTGAAATCATTTATTAGACAGTACGCACTCCTTGGATTCATTTGAGTCATGAGTGTCGACGTATTTGGTCGTCAACTGTCGAGGATTAAGAGTATTGCCAGCGGTGGTCGGGGTCCTCCCGGCGAAGGATTCAAAATTACCGCCGATGGTCAATATGGCATAGACAACAGAAGATTGTGCAATGTAGCTGCTGCTATCGAGCAATACGATGCTGTATCTATTGAAGTGATGAGAAGTGCTATACAGAAAGAAGTTAGACTTGTATACGCCGTTACATCATCCCTGCGAGATAATGTAGACGATCATGAGATAATGTTTCATGGTCTCGAGACACAATTTCAAGAAAATATTAAACAGCAGCGTATTGACAGTGAGACGGTACAAGAACTCATTACGCGCAACTCTCAGCTCATTGCTCATTTGGAAGAGGGACTCAGAACATTCGAGAAAGTTAATTCCAATGACGACAGTAAATTGATGATTCATAGCCTTGAATCCCGTGTGAAAGACGCCATAAAAGATTTCGGATCTGCGATCAAAGCTCAACAAGAATTCACACTCCGTAATTCCCAAATAATGTCCCAATTGAATGATCGACTTGTTGCGCTAGAACATGGAGAAAGCAACAATAGCAGAAGAGCTTCATATACCGGCTCGAAAAAATTATCCGCGTCGCCATGTTGTCATGCGCAGATTGGATGAGACCTGGCAGGCTGATCTCGTCGATATGATAGCATACACGCAATTCAACAACGGTTACAAGTATCTACTAACAATCGTAGATATTTTTTCAAAGTATAATTGGGTCGTTGCAACGAGAATGAAGAGTGGCAAGGATGTTACAAATGCTACGGACTCTGTACTTGCAAAAGGTCGTGTACCGAGGAAATTGCACGTTGATCGTGGGAAAGAGTTTTATAATAATGAATTCAAAACTCTTCTCCAACGCTATGGAATCAGCATGTACTCAACCTTCAGCGATATGAAAGCACCAATATGTGAACGCTTTAACCGTACACTCAAGGGTAAAATGTGGAAACAATTTACTCTACGAGGATCGTACAAGTGGATCGGTATTGTGGAAGATTTGGTATTGGCCTACAATAATACCAAACATCGTACTATTGAAATGAAACCGAACGACGTCACCGTTCGGAATGAAAAAAGTATCTTGCTGCGTATCTACGGAAAATTTTAAGTTAATCGAACGCGAAAAATAAAATTTAAGGTTGGCGATAAAGTTCGAATCAGCAAGTACAAGCACGTTTTTGAGAAAGGCTATACCCCAAACTGGTCAACAGAAATATTTACAATAAGTCAAGTCGTAAATACCGATCCCGTGATGTACAAGCTCAAGAATTACCAAGATCAATTGATCGAGGGTGGCTTCTATCAAGAGGAACTCACAAGCGTCAAATATCCAAATACTTACCTCATGGAAAAAGTTGTGCGGAAACGTGGAAACAAACTGCTTGTAAAGTGGCTAAGTTCCGATAACTCTCACAACAGTTGGATCAATGAATCTGATTTGTAATTTTTCTCATAACGATTTTAATAATTTTTTTATTTTTTTTTTATATAATAGTAGAAATAAAAAGTAGAAAAAAATGACTGTGTGTTTTTTATTTTCGATTATTACAGATGTTCCACGTCTCCTTGACCGTGAAACTCTACCGTCTCCTTCTCTGGGTCACTGTGCTTCTCCTATATTCATAAACAAGCTCTGAACAGTAAGCATTAGTATATAGGTCATATATCTTTTGTAAGCACTGGTCGCGATGAAGATCAATGGTATATATATACTACATCTCTCTTAAGAGATTTGTAAGGCCTTCGAAATGAATAACAATTATGTACGAAAATTCTGTATTTATTCACACCTTATATACATGTGTTTTGGTACAATTTATTTACATGTTTGATATCCCCATGGAAGCGTGTCGGTTGTATAAGGAAATATATTTCGCTTATTGCCATTCCAGCTAAGCGCTATCTTGTTCTGCTAAACGTACAACACCACTGTGACCCCCTATTTTTTTCACATTTTTCAAGAATTTTTTTTGTGGGGAAAAAAGAGATATTCGAAAAAAATTTCTTGGGTTTTGTTCCTTGTTTATTAATGTATCAAAAAACATTTTTTTCGCATTTTTCACGCCGCATGGTGGCGCTGGGGAAGCTCTTGCATCATCTCCGCAGTGGTTCGCGGCACACAGCAGAACTCTCTTCAACATCAATCTGAAAAAAAATACCGAGTGTTTTCGTTAATAATATGATATTTTGAAGAGAAGTACATAGGGATTTGGAAAAATATTGATTTTTGAAAAATAGGCACGCCTTCGAAATTAAAGAATGATTTTTGAGCAAAATTTCTCGTCGAAAATAGGCTATAACTTTTATAATTATTGACATATCGAAGAAATCCTATGTACTTCTCTAGATAATCTACTTTTATTGATACAGTAAAAATTTGAAGTCGATCGGATAAAAATTGCTCGAGTTCTGCTACGTGCCGCACCCAAAAAAGTGGTTTTGAGAAAAACGCGTTCAAAGTTATAGGTTTGTTAATTTATGTTATAATTTGAAAAAAAAAATTATTTACCTTCAATCAGCGATGCCGGCACCATATAGCTGGCCTTCAAGAAGCAAATCGTTGTCTCCTGATTCTTTCCTCGAACTTGTTAAGGTTTTTCTCGCTTCTTTTGCAGCGTCTGTGAGCGAGCGCTCCGCGAGCTGGATCCGCGCTGCGTCGGTCTCAACGCAAAAGTTGAAACAATTTGGGCCGATGGTTATCCCCAACGTCTCCAGTACTTTCATGAGACTTCTCAGGCCATCATTGAACACTAATACCGCGATATCAGTTGCAATATCAATGATTTCTTTGCTTCCGGACTGGCACTTGGGGGCTATTGCCCAAACTGATTTATTGTAGCATGGGGAAAATGATTCGATCGTAAAAAGACTGAAATATGGGGCGCGGTAGGTCCATGAATGCACAAAATTTCATCAGGCCATTCAAACCGACGCCAAGAAGACGCATACTGAATACGATCCGACGATTTATTTCGTATGAATTGTCAATCATAGGACACGAATTGATTAACACTTTTTCACAATGGCCGCAATCGACCTCGATTTTGAACCCGAGTCCGCGCAAACTTTTTTCGGTAAATTTTATGTCACGATCACACACTTTACATTTCACTAACGTGGATATAATGTTCAATGCAGTGAAAAGTTGTACTATACGATAACTGAAATCGTTAGTAACACCGACCTTTAAATCGTCCGATGATTTTAACTTTTTCGCCGATGTGCTCACATGCTCTGCACAACTGTTTTCGGAACTATAACGGTTTGGAGGTTTTCGATTCGAAATTTTCGATCGACTCCTCGTCACATAACTCCGTTTTGTTCCCTTTTTCCCCGTTTACACTTTCTTATTCTCCATTTCAATTTGAAAATAATAATTTGGAGCGTTTGATATTCACAAACGAAACGATTCGGAGCGATTAGACACGAATAGCGTCGCTTCTATTCGCAAACTGACGCTATGACGCTATCCCTATACCTGCCATGGAATTTTTTCAATTATCGCCACCAAGTGCTATTTTTCGAAACAATATTTATAACAATAGTTAACCGGCTAACAATGGCCGGTTTTTGTAAAAGGAGCCAAAAGAATACCTGAGAAAGGCGGGAAGAATACCTGGCGACCCTAAGGCGCCCAGCTGCGCGGGACCTCGAGCGTCGCGGACCGCTGCACCGCTCCACAAAATATTCAATATCTACGAAAATAATTATTTTTTCGACCTGGGTCCAACGGCATTTCAATCTTAAAAGTATTTTAGATTTTTTAAAATGGTTTTCAAAAAATCGATTTTTTGAAGCCGTCACAGAGGTGTTGTCCCTTAACATCAAAATACATTAAGTAGGATTCTTCTTCCTGTGGATTGAAGGATTTCCTCATATATCTGTTGTTAGCTCTTGCATATCTATTTGAACACTGGGCTACACCACCTCGGATACCCTTTTCAACAAACATCACCATGTCAATGTCAAGTAGATCTATTGCGATACCAGTATATTTAAGCATGGCATCAAATGCAAGGCCGGGTGCTGTGTAATAATGCAGATGATCTAAATTATAAGTTGAGCGACAATTACACCGAAAATTTTCAAAAATATCAGCTAAAAGGAGAACATCAGTCTGTAAATATAGATCTGAATATTCACCTAATGTTTTAACATCAAAAGCATGCCAGCATTACACGAGTGTGAATAATCATTTTGAGAAATATCCTCATCATTTAATCTGGAATAAAAATTTTCAATGCTTGGTAGATGCTTTTCTTCAAGTTTATCCCAACTATCTACATAATTATATGGAAATACTCCTTTTCTTGTCAACAATTGGAATTCCTCTGGATTATTACAGTATTTTCGTGTAATTACTTTTTGTTCATCTGTCAAATATGACGCGAATTTTTCAAGACTGCTAGACATAAAGCGAAATGAATCAATAGAACGGAAATTTATGATGGTTCCTTCTACATATTTAGTAAAAGATATATTCTTTTCCCTGTTGACAGGTAAGAGGGTAGTTTGACCTTTAAGGGGGGACAACCATTTAGAACCTCGAAATTGAGCAGTTTTTTCGGAATTTTTTTGAAGGGGAAGAAATGGATGGATCTTTTTGACATTTTTACAGTTTATTATACCTATTTTAACGAGTATTTTTCACTTTTAGTAATAAAAAAAATATTGAAAATTGACGGAGATCTAGCATGATGAACCCACATGATCGCGGAGGCATTTTTTTTACGGTGCCAAGTGTAGCGCCGTGAAAAATTATCTGAAACAGAAATGCAAAAGGATGCGGTCAGTATATGCCCGTAGTCACTCAATAAACCTAATTTTTAGAGAATAAGTTAAGAATTGTAGAAATGGCAGACATAAATTCAAAAAAGTTGATATTTTCGAACAACATTTTCTTCTTCGCTGATAAAAAAAATCGTTAATTTTGAGAAATTTCTAATGTTTTTAGGTTTACCAAGTGGTCTCATATGTTATGAAAATGTGTACAAAATTTTGGCCCGATCGGTTGAATAGTCTCTGAGGAATCGTTGGCACCGAAAAAAAAGTGAAAAAAAAAGTTTCGAGAAAAACGCGTTCAAAGTTTTGGTAACGGAAAAGTGTTTGATAAAGCTACTTACGGAGTAATCTGCTATGCCAGCTCCATGCAACAGGCCTTCAGTTTCTTCAAAAAAGGCATTTTGCTCCATCCTCTCCTCTTTTCGCGCCTTCCGAGCCTCTCTCGTCGAGGAAAGGCTGCGCCTGTCTTGCCGAACGGTCCGACGCTCATCGACTTTGCTAGCGTAATCCATAGCTTGCTTGCCGATTTGCAGCTCCAGTTCTTACATAACTTTTAAGATCTGAGAATAACCTTCGTTGAATATAATTGCTGCTAAATAAGCCGCAATTTCAACTATTTTGAAGCCGCAATGAAGGTGTTTAGGAGCCAAACGCCAGATAGTAGCGTTGAAACTTTCATTGGCGTTCTGCGTGTGGCCTCCGAAGTACCTGCTTAATAACTCGTCACTACTTAAATCGTTGAATATGGGTAAAATGTGCTTTTGTACATCAGGGTGAAGAGGTGGAAGGTGCTTTATGGTGTTGCTGTTTACACCAATAGCTTCAGCCTTTTTCCACTTGCACCAGCTATCTTTTCCAGAAGGACAAAGCTCGTGTCTTGGATTTTTATCTGTTGAGGACAAATGATGATAAGTAGCCATTATTGCATTTTTCATATCATCAACGTAGTCTTTATTGCGTCTAATAGCTAATCCATAGTAAGCTTGAAGTTTTTTGATCAAAGCGTCGGTTAATTTTCCTTTCCCTCCCAGTTTATGCAACTTCTTAGCGTTCCTCAGCCGAGTGCCCATACGTTTTTCAACATGCCCAACGCATTCACTTTTTACGACTGTAAAATCATCACCGTATGGATTGAGATCTAGGATGGCTTTGAATGTCTTGGAGTCGCCGTCTCCAATGTAATTTCCGTATTTGACTCCGTACTCTTCATCCGATCGCGAAAACATTTCGGTTACAGCAGAGACCTCCATTTTTCTAGCCGAACCTTCGTGATTTTTGGAGCAGTTTTCTTCATGTTCTATTAGCCATGCATAATATTTCTCCGTGTTTTGTCTGTTTTTCCACATATTGCATTCCTGACAGTCCTGCTTTTCATTACCAGATCAATGACTTTTCCGGTATAGTAAGCAATGAGTGTAGTGACGCCGTACAAAGATTTAAAACCTCGCTTTTTCAATGACCTATCTCCAGAAACCTTAAAATTTAATAGTCTTCTTTCATGTTTTTCAGTTTCTTTTTTCTCTTCATTTACGGCCTTCTCACAACAGAAATCAAATACAGCTTTTGTAGCTGAATAAAGATGCACCACGATGTTATCATAAGCTTGCTGACTCAGACCATCGCAGATATCCATAAGATTGGCAAACAAATTTATCCCTTCTCGGGCAATGCCTGCAAGACGCATAACTAACACTATTCTTCTGTTGATTTCGTATCCAGTGTCAACAAAAGGACCAGAATTAATTGTTGAACGGCCACATTGACACACAACCATAATCTTGAAACCAAAACCACGAAATCCAGTTTGCTCAAATTTAACAGGGTTTTTACACTTGTAGCAGACGAGAATCTCGGATAAAGCGGTGAAAACTGTAAAAAATTCTATGATACGATAAGCAATGAAAGGATTATACGAAACTTCGTTGCCGGTTTTCCTTTTAATTTTCTTAGCACCAGCACTTGAACCAGCATGCTCTTCTTCAATTTTATCTTCACCACTTTTCTTAAGGGACAACACCACTGTGATGACTTCAAAAAATCGATTTTTTGAAAACCATTTTAAAAAATCTAAAATACTTTTAAGATTGAAATGCCGTTGGACCCAGGTCGAAAAAATAATTATTTTCGTAGATATTGAATATTTTGTGGAGCGGTGCAACGGTCCGCGACGCTCGGGGTCCCGCGCAGCTGGGCGCAGGTGACGGCGATTCTAAAACGTTTCTGGGCATATCGAATAGCGATCCATACGACGGTTTCGAGATAAAAAAAAAGAGTGCATCGATCATGTCCAAAAACGTATGGGGACGCGCCTCCGCGAAATCGTGAAAAAAAAGGATTGTCTGGCAGAGGAAAGCTCACCGGAAAATTGATTGACGAGTTGAGCACATATTACGGCTTGGCTATTCGGAGGAACAGCGATGATGTTGACAAAATGAGGAAGGCAATTTGGGCAACTATCAAACATAAAATGTCCACAGACAATGAGTCACAACATGACGATTGCCCGGAAGGAGCCGAGTCGTGGTGTTCGTGGCAGCGCGCGATCGCAAATGGTGATATTTCTAAATATCGCCATAAACCGCCTCTTCCTCAGGAAATATTGGAGGCAATTCAGCCAATCTTCGAACATTTGAGCATGGACGATTTGCTGCAGCGTTGTTTCGGCGGCTATACGCAAAACAATAACGAAAGCTACAATAAATCAGTTTGGGCAATAGCCCCCAAGTGCCAGTCCGGAAGCAAAAACATCATTGATATTGCAACTGATATCGCGGTATTAATGTTCAATGATGGCCTGAGAATTCTCGTGAAAGTACTGGAGACGTTGGGGATAACCATCGGCCCAAATTGTTTGAACTTTTGCGTTGAGACCGACGCAGCGCAGATCCATCTCGCGGAGCGCTCGCTCACAGACGCTGCAAAAGAAGCGAGAAAAGCCTTAACAAGTTCAAGGAAAGAATCAGGAGACAACGATTTGCTGCTTGAAGGTCAGCTATATGGTGCCGGCATCGCTGATTGAAGGTAAATAATTTTTTTTTCAATTTATAACATAAATTAAGAAACCTAAAACTTTGAACGCGTTTTTCTCAAAACCACTTTTTTGAGTGCGGCACGCAGCAGAACTCGAGCAATTTTGATCCGATCGACTTCAAATTTTTACTGTATCAATAAAAGTAGAATATCTAGAGAAGTACATAGGATTTTTTCGATATCTCAATTATTATAAAAGTTGTAGCCTATTTTCGACGAGAAATTGTGCTCAAAAATCATTCTTTAATTTCAAAGGCGTGCCTATTTTTTAAAAATCAATATTTTTCCAAATCCCTATGTACTTCTCTTCAGAATATCATATTATTAACGAAAACACTCGGTATTTTTTTTCAGATCGACGTTGAAGAGAGTTCTGCTGCGTGCCGCGAACCACTGCGGAGATGACAGCACCTGACGCCAGAGCTTCCCCAGCGCCACCATGCGGCGTGAAAAATGTGAAAAAAATGTTTTTTGATACATTAATAAACAAGGAATAAAACCCAAGAAATTTTTTTCGAATATCTCTTTTTTTTCCCATAAAAAAAATTCTTGAAAAATGTGAAAAAATAGGGGGTCATAGTAGTGTTGTCCGTTAACAAATTGATTGCCTTGGAATTGACGCTTTTTAACTGCATAAGTACGAGATGGTTCACCTCTTTTTCCTTTTCCAACGTGCGACATTATTTCTCTTTCGATAGATATATCCGTGCACCACGAAAGACGAAAGAGAACTGAAAAATACGTTAATTTTGTCTCTCGCTGGACAGCTGCTCTAAATACCACTTTACGCGTATACACCTTTGTACTATATTTACCAAAAACATCCGATTATACCCTAGTATACTTATAAAAACATTGCCTACAGAAATTTTGAATAAAAGGGCTCCCCGTTGCTCTTTAGTTCGTATACCTGCGCTCGGCTCTCGGAGTGAATGGACGTCTCGGAAATTGCTCTATCTCCGGGAGTTTTGAGTTTTGGCGTAAGTTATGAAGTTTTTCGGATTCTAGACATATTTAAGTAACTTTTAAAGCAAAAAAAAAATTCGATTTTTTGAAGGTTCTAAATGGTTGTCCGCCCTTAAATGATGTAGTTAATGCTTTGATTAAAAAATGAGAATCATATCCAGATAAGTTATGAAAAATCACAGGAATAGCGTGTGAATTTTTGTAATTCATGTTACAGGCTGGATGCGCAGCACCGCGAAACTTTTCGGTGAAATGACAATGGTCATGATGCTTTTTATCTTCGCTGGTAAATGGTTTTTCACAAATATGACAAGTTTTCGCAGAATTCAATTCATTTACTTGATCAAGGTTCAAGGGTTCCATCGGTACTATAGTTTGAAAATGAACGTTCAACGTTTCAGCCAAGTTTTTCAGCTCGTTCATGAACCATTCAATGCAATTTTCCCCCTCGATTAACTTTAAACTTAGAAATCGAATCATCAAATGTACAATGTAAATAATATGCAATACTGTATGGAATATACTTTTAGTAGACCGTTGTTTTTTTTGTTGCTTCAACGATCGGTTGTAATAAGCATTCAAGGTCAGCGTAGATACAAAACGGTACATCTTCTTTATGTCGAAAGTTTTTAAATTCTACAATCTGATCACAATATTCAGGAAGAATAACCCGACTTTTATTTAAATTAACACAATCAAGTATATGTTGATGTAAATATTTTTCAGAATTGAAGTGATTCAAACATCGATCACAAAGCCAAGTTTAACATTTGTGTCTGGAAATTTGCGACTTTACCAATCGTGATAAGTTTCGAATCCATGCAAAATGAAATACTCTATTATTAAACATATCACCAGCATAATCATCGTCGGCATCACAGAAGTAGTGCACCTATGCCGCTTCCCCCCCATGTAGGCATCTACCTTACCGACGGTCGGTAATGCAGATTTCCACCGAACGCACCCAGTCATACCCAGTCTGGCAAACCTACTTTACCGACGGTCGGTAATGCAGATTTCTGCCGAACTCAGTCATCCCAGCCTGGCAAATCTGCCGACGGTCGGTAATGCAGATTTCCACCGAACGCTTGCGAACTGGCCCAATCGCCATTGTCGGGAAATTTCAAAGCAGCGTCACGAACCACTGGCGGAACATTCAACCGTGGTGACCTTTAGCGGAGACACGAACCTTTTAGAGGAGACACGAACCCTTAGCGGAGACACGAACCTTTTAGCAGAGACACGAACCTTTTGGCGCGCGCGGGAAATTCAAACGAGTGGTCCGCGATAGTCTATCCGGAGACGCGAATGGCGGTAATGTAGATTCCGAACTTTTGGTGGTCGGAAGTTCCAAGACCAAACGCCAACCAATCACTACCAATCATTACCAAACGCCAGCCAATCACTAGCGATCATTACCAAACAAATCTGAGAAAATTTTCGAAAGTGGCGACACGGGTCTGGTGGTGGTGGTGGTGGTGGTGGTGGTGGGGGTGAAAGCGGAGACACAGGCCCACCGGCGGGAAATTCAAATATCGCGAAGCAAACTTTTGGCGGGAAATTCAAATACCGAGAAGCAAACTTTTGGCGGGAAACACCAAACGCTACCAAACGAATCCATGCAAACTTTTGGCGGGAAATTCAAACGCAGAATCCTGTGATACCCACAGTCAGCGATCGGGATACTCACAGTTAACTGTCAGGATAGTTGGAGTTAACTATCGGGATAGTTAATGTTAATTATCGCGATAGTCGAAGTTATCGATTAGGATTGTTTGAGGTTAGGATACTCAGTGACACACTCGGTTGATTACAACTTGTCTTTATTGCGAATTCAAGATACATTGTTTACATTCTCTTCTGAGTGGTGCAAGCAAACTCGGAATGTGTTCTCGGCATCGCCGACACTCGGCAAGTTCAGGGTCATTTCTCAGGGACACGGGTAATTTATCCCAGGTGGCGTCTACGCTGTACGCAGCGAAGGTAACGACGAATTCCTTCGGCAGCTGAGCGATGTCGGTGGGTTCCATGGCTGAGAGAAGTCCACCGTGATGATGGTACAGCTTCAACGACCTTCCCACAGACGGGAAGGTCTTGCGAAGAATGTTCCGCAACAGCAGAACGTTTCGAAGCGCGCAATGGGGCGAATCGTGGTGCGGGCAGTATGTCGTCTGCTTGTTCGGTGTCCTGAGCGATGGGCACGCCACCACATTACGCGCATCGAACCCGAATCCTTTCAGCCACTGCTGCTTCTGTGCACGTAGATGGCGCTCGCGTCGTGTAGAACCGATCGAAGCACGTCCCCCCACCTCGTTGTAGGGTATGTCGCCCGTGCTCCAGCACAGACGATGATAGCCGCGCTCGAGCCAGAGATTCACGATCTTGTACCTGGCTGGCAGGTCGTTCCACGGGATCGGCGGTTTGAACAGAAAGATCAGCGGCTGATCGTCCGAATTGAGCGGAGTTCTTTGACTACAAACTCGTTGTTGTCGCGCAGGAAGCCTCGTGGGTCCGTCACGTACCCCATCGCGATTGACGAACGCGCCACTCGCGGACTTTATAGGCGGATTTTGTATCCCCTCCCTCCCCCCCCCCCCCACTCTCCAGGCATCCCCACTTATGGGATTGCAGTCGACAAATCGATCATGCAAGATCAAACACGCAGTTCCCGCGGCGAAATTTTATTCGGCCTCGAGTTCGATACGAACGTCGACCGGTGCCTGCTTGAGCGCATCGTTCTGTCTCGAGCAGAAAGCAATGTCACGAAATCCATTGCGGTGACACAAACCTAACGGCGGAAAATGCGGTAACCAAACCCAACGGCGGGAAATTCAAATGCCGTGGCATAAACCCAATGGCGGGAAATGTGGTGACACAAACCCAGCGGCGGGAAATACGGTGACACAAACCCAATGGCGGGAAATTCAAATGTGGTGGCATAAACCCAATGGCTGAAATTCAAACCCAACGGCGGGAAATTCAACAGCAGTAGCACAAACCCATTAGCGAGAAATTCAAACCCACCGACGGGAAATGTGGTGACACAACCAACCCCCACGGCGGGAAATTCAAATGCCGTGGCATAAACCCAATGGCGGGAAATGTGGTGACACAAACCCAGCGGCGGGAAATGCGACGACACAAACCCAATGGCGGGAAACGTGGTGGCATAAACCCAATGGCTGAAATTCAAACCCAACGGCGGGAAATTCAAAAGCAGTGGCACAAACCCACCGACGGGAAATGCGGTGACGCAAACCTAACGGCGGGAAATGCGGTAACCAAACCCAATGGCGGGAAATTCAAATGCCGTGGCATAAACCCAATGGCGGAAAATGTTGTGACACAAACCCAACGGCGGGAAATGCGGTGACACAAACCCAATGGCGGGAAATTCAAATGAGGTGGCCTAAACCCAATGACTGAAAATTCAAACCCAACGGCGGGTATTTCGAAAGCAGTGGCACAAACCCATTGGCGGGAAATTCAAACCCACCGACGGGAACTGCGGTGCCACGAATCTACCGGTGGGAAAAGCAAACACATCATGAAGAAATGCGGGGACACGAACCCACCGGCGGGAAATTTGAAAGCCAACCCATCGGCAGGAAATTTGGAGCCACCGGTGAGAAAAGCGGAGACACGAACCCATCGGCGGGAAATTCAAATGCAGATATACGAAGTCCGCGATACCCGCAGTCAGCGATCACGAAGACAGCGATCGGGATAGTCGGGAAATCCGAAGCGGAGACACGACCCCATCGGCGGGAATACAGAGACGCGAACCCAATGGCGGGGAAAATCGAATACGAAGTGCGCAGTTAATTATCGGGATGGTTGAAGTTAGCTATCGGCATAGTTGAAGTTAACTACCCGGATAGTCAAAGTTAACGATAAGGATTGTTGAGGTTAGGATACTCATAATAATATTAATAATATTCATAATAATATTCATAATAATATTCATAATAATAGTCAAAATCAACGCAGACTATTCTGATCGCTGTCTACGACTAGCATAATTGTTGACTTGGACAAGCCCAATTGTTGTCTTCGACTACCTCGAACACTGAATTTGACCTTCCTGATCGTCGATTTGAGCCACTCGATTACTCATTCGTCTACCTAGATTGCTGACTCTGAATATCCTGATCACCGATTTCGATCATCTTCATTGTTAATTGTGACTATTCTGATCGTTGACTATCTCGATCACTGACTTTGATCATACTGATGGTCGTTTTCGACTACTGTTGATCGTTCTGATCGTTGACGTTAACTATTTCGATCATTGACTTCGGCTATTTCGATCGCTGAGTTCAACTATCTTGATCGTTGACTTCTACTATCCTGATCGCCGACTTCGACTATCTTGATTGTTAACTTCGACTATGCTGACCGTTGACTTCGACTATCTCGATCCGTAACCGTGACTACCCCGGTCACTGACTTTGATTATCTTGATGGTCGGCTTCGACTATCCTGATCACTGACTTCGACCATCTTGATTGTTAACTGTGATTGTTCTCGTCGTTGATTTTGACTATTTCGATCATTGACTTCGACTATTGT
Source organism: Rhimphoctona megacephalus (assembly GCA_963989365.1). Classification (NCBI taxonomy): domain Eukaryota; kingdom Metazoa; phylum Arthropoda; class Insecta; order Hymenoptera; family Ichneumonidae; genus Rhimphoctona; species Rhimphoctona megacephalus. The sequence continues at coordinate 25,399,166 of OZ022417.1, forward strand.
GATTGTTGACTTCGGTTATCCCAATTATTGGCTCGACTATCTTGATCATTGACTACGAATATTCCGATCGCTGACTTCAACTATCGTTATTGTGGGCTTCAATTAACCCGATCATTGAATTCGACTATCTCGATGGCTGACTTCGACTATCATGATCGTTGACCTCCACTGTTTCGTTGACTTTGACTGTCTTGATCACTCACTTCGCCTATACTGATCGTCGACTATCTTGATTGTTGACTTCGGTTAGTCGGATTGTTGTCTCCCAATACCTTGATCACTGCCTTTGACCATCCTAATCGTTGTCGTCGATAATTCTGATCCCCGACTTTGAATATCCTGATCGTTGACGTCGACTATTCTGATCATCGACTTTGAATACCACCTTGATTATTGACTGAGACTATTCTGATCACCGACTTCGAGTAAGTCGATCGCCGACTTCGACTATCTTGATTTTGACTCGACTATCCCGTTCGTTGAAAGTTCTGGAATATTTTGTTGATAAATCTTGTTGGACGGGCGCACAACCTGTGTTTGTTTAAAATTTATACATCCCCACTGCTATGGCCATCTCGAGATCGTGCACAAATCTTTGACCTCGAATAGTTACAATGCGCATATCACGAGTGCCAGGCCCCCAATAAAATATTTCACGTGATTATGTTATGACCCCACTCATAACCTCCTGACGTCGAACATTCAAGAAGAATCCTATGACGTCATCGTCGATACTTAAGGCTGCCATCTTGTGACCCCCATTACCCCCCGTTCCCCTAACTCCGACGTCATCGATGAACCTGTAGGCCGCCATCCTGTAGCCCTCATTACTCCCACCTCTGATATCGTCATCGAACCTAAAGGCTGCCATCTTGTGATTTTCCCAGCCCCCGTTTTACTTGCACCTCTAGCGTCATCGTTGAATCTTCGAGAAAGCACGCATGACATCGTCGTCGAACCATCGAGAAGAATCTCGGGGCTTTTTGATGAGGTTCGAATTAAGAGTCGGTCATAGGAATCTCTATCCGGAAACGGGCATACTTATGGACTGGGGACTCTTATCTCCGCCTTCGGATTTCTTACCGTGCTTCGCATCTTCGTTTCTAAATTTCATGCCACGAGTCCATGTCTCGACGTTAAAATTGTCCATCCGGAGTTCATGTCTTCGTTTTTGAGTTTTCCGTCAGGATTTGGGGATTGATTGCTTGACTTGGATTATTTGGGCTAGAAAGTTTATTTGCCATGAGGAATGACACCTTGATGACTGCGGTTAAATCTAATATCTCCACAGTCGGGTAGCCGATTTCGACTATTCTGATCGTTTTCTTCACGTGTCTCAATCGTTAACTTCGACCATCCAAATCTTCAACTTCCACTATTTTTGACTATTCACTTTAACTATCTTGATTGTTGACTTCGACTGTCTCGATCGCCTACTTCGACTATTGTAAGCGTAAACTTCGAATATTTCTGATTGTCGACTTTAACCATCTTGATTGTTGTTGTCTTCGACTATTTTAAATGTTGACTTTAACCAACTTGATTGTTGATTTTGATTATCCTGATTGTTGACTTTGACCAACTTGCTTATAGCCAACGACTATCCTTATTGCTGACTTCGACTATCCTAATCGTGAACTTTGAATATTTAAATTGTTGACTTCGACTATCTTGATCGCTAACTTCGACTATTTTGATCATCCTCATTGTTGCCTTCAACTATTTTGATTGTTGACTTCAACTATCCAAATCGTTGACTTCGACTAGCCTGATTGTTGTCTGCGACCACATTGATCGTTGACTCCGTCTGTTCTGATCACCGATTTTGACTACTCTAATCGTTGACTCGTCCTTTCCTGATCACCGACTTCGATTATTCGGATCACCGACTTCGGCTGTCTCGATTGTTGATATCAACTATCGTGTATGTTCACTTTGCCTAACCTGACCGTTGACTTCGACTAGGCTGATCGTTGACTTCGACTAGTTCGAACGCTGACTGACTATCCTAATCGCCGACTTCAACTATCTTGATCATTTACTATGGCCATATTGATTGTTGACTTCAACTAATCTGATCGTTGACTTTGACGATCCTGATCACCGACTTCAACTGTCTAGATTGTCAACTTCGACCATCTCGATCACTGACTTCAACTATCTCGATCGCTGACTTCGATTAACTAGATTGTTGACTTCGACGAGCCTGTTTGTTGAATTCAACTACTTTGATCACTGGCTTTGACTGTCCTAATCGTTGACTTGAACTATCTCGATTACTGATTCGTCTACCTAGATTACTGACTTTGACCATCCTAATCATCGATTTCGATCATCTTGATTGTTAACTGAGACTATTCTGATCGTTGACTATCTCGATCACTGACAACGACTGTCGTGATCATTAACGTTGACTATTCTAATTGTTCTTTGACAATCCTGATCACCGACTTCGACTGTGTTGATTGTTCGACTACTCTGGTCGTGGACTTCCGTTATCTTGATTGTTGACTATCCTGCTCACCTACTTCGACTATCTGGATTGTTGACTTCGACTATCCTGATCACCCACTTCGATTATCTTGATTGTTGACTTCAACTATCCTGATGACTAATTTCCACCATCTTGACCACTGACTTCAACTACCTCGATCACTGACTTTGATTATTTTGATCGTCGGCTTTGTCTATACTGGTTACTGACTTCGACTATCTTGATTGTTAACTGTGACTGTTCTGATCGTTGAATTTGAGTATCCCGATCGCAGACTACAACTATCATGATCGTCGATTTCGACTATCTTGATTGTTGACTTCGCCTGACTTAGCCTGATGGTTGACTCCGACTACCTGGACCACTGACTGTGAATGATCGTTGACGCCGACTATTCTGATCACCGGCTTCGTCCACCACCTTGATTGTTGACTGTAACTATTCAAATCACCGACTTTATCTTTCTCGCTCATACACTTCGACTGGCCTGATTGTTTACTCCGACTACCTGGATCACTGACCTTGACTATCCTGATCGTTGACTTCGACTATCACGATCGCTGACTTTGACTATCACTATTGTACACTTCGAGAATCCCGATCGCTGACTATCTTGATTGTCGACTGCAGGTATCGCAGAATTTGTGTTTCCGTGTCTTGATTTTGTCACTTACAATCCCGCTTCAGAATTTTGCTGCAAGGCTATATTGCTAATCTCTAATTGAATCGCCAGGGTGTCTCTTCATTTGGATTTTGTCACCAGAGGAGGGGTGGGGGTCCTGTCGTAGCTTTTGAATTTTGACACCAGGATGGGGGGAGATCATACCTGAGGTTTTGAATTTTGCCGCCAGGGGAGTTTGAGCCTCAGCTTTTGAATTATGCTGTCAGAGGGTTCTCGTCTCAGTTTATGAATTTTACTACCAGCGGGAGGGGTTCGTGTCTCAGCTTTTAAATGATTCTAGATTAGGTAGGGTCTGCTTAGGTTGGACTGAATTTGTCAAGGTTTCATCCATGATGCCGAGAACACGTTCCGGATGGGAAGAGTTTGCTTGCACCACTCGGAAGAGAATGTATCTTGAATTCGCAATAGAGACAAATTGTAACCAACCGAGTGTCACTGAGTATCCTAACCTCAACAATCCTTATCGTTAACTTTGACTATCCGGGTAGTTAACTTCAACTATGCCGATAGCTAACTTCAACCATCCCGATAATTAACTGCGCACTTCGTATTCGATTTTCCCCGCCATTGGGTTCGCGTCTCTGTATTCCCGCCGATGGGTTCGTGTCTTCGCTTCGGATTTCCCGACTATCCCGATCGCTGTCTTCATGATCGCTAACTGCGGGTATCGCGGACTTCGTATATCTGCATTTGAATTTCCCGCCGATGGGTTCGTGTCTCCGCTTTTCTCACCGGTGGCTCCGAATTTCCTGCCGATGGGTTGGCTTTCAAATTTCCCGCCGGTGGGTTCGTGTCCCCGCATTTCTTCACGATGTGTTTGCTTTCCCCACCGGTAGATTCGTGGCACCGCAGTTCCCGTCGGTGGGTTTGAATTTCCCGCCAATGGGTTTGTGCCACTGCTTTCGAATTACCCGCCGTTGGGTTTGAATTTTCAGTCATTGGGTTTAGGCCACCTCATTTGAATTTCCCGCCATTGGGTTTGTGTCACCGCATTTCCCGCCGTTGGGTTTGTGTCACAACATTTTCCGCCATTGGGTTTATGCCACGGCATTTGAATTTCCCGCCGTTGGGTTTGGTTACCGCATTTCCCGCCGTTAGGTTTGCGTCACCGCATTTCCCGTCGGTGGGTTTGTGCCACTGCTTTTGAATTTCCCACCGTTGGGTTTGAATTTCAGCCATTGGGTTTATGCCACCACGTTTCCCGCCATTGGGTTTGTGTCGTTGCATTTCCCGCCGCTGGGTTTGTGTCACCACATTTCCCGCCATTGGGTTTATGCCACGGCATTTGAATTTCCCGCCGTGGGGGTTGGTTGTGTCACCACATTTCCCGTCGGTGGGTTTGAATTTCTCGCTAATGGGTGTGTGCCACTGCTGTTGAATTTCCCGCCGTTGGGTTTGAATTTCAGCCATTGGGTTTATGCCACCACATTTGAATTTCCCGCCATTGGGTTTGTGTCACCGTATTTCCCGCCGCTGGGTTTGTGTCACCACATTTTCCGCCATTGGGTTTATGCCACGGCATTTGAATTTCCCGCCGTTGATGGGTTTCATGACATTGCTTTCTGCTCGAGACAGAACGATGCGCTCAAGCAGGCACCGGTCGACGTTCGTATCGAACTCGAGGCCGAATCAAATTTCACCGCGGGAACTACGGGTCTGATCTTGCATGATCGATTTGTCGACTGCAATCCCATAAGTGGGGATGTCTGGAGAGTGGGGGGCGGGGGCGGGGGGGGAGCGAGGGAGGGGATACAAAATCCGCCTATAAAGTCCGCGAGTGGCGCGTTCGTCAATCTCGATGGAGTACGTGGCGGACACACGAGGCTTCCTGCGCGACAACAACGAGTTTGTAGTCAAAGAACTCCGCTCAATTCGGACGATCAGCCGCTGATCTTTCTGTTCAAACCGCCGATCCCGTGGAACGACCTGCCAGCCAGGTACAGGATCGTGAATCTCTGGCCCGAACGCGGCTATCATCGTCTGTGCTGGAGCACGGACGACATACCCTACAACGAGGTGGGGGGACGTGCTTCGATCGGTTCTACACGACGTGAGCGCCATCTACGTGAACAGAAGCAGCAGTGGCTGAAAGGATTCGGGTTCGAGGCGCGGGATGTGGTGGCGTGCCTGTCGCTCAGGACACTGAACAAGCAGACGACATACTGCCCGCACCACGATTCGCCCCATTGCGCGCTTCGAAACGTCCTGCTGTTGCGGAACTTTCTTCGCAAGACCTTCCCGTCTGTGGGAAGGTCGTTGAAGCTGTACCATCATCACGGTGGACTTCTCTCAGCCATGGAACCCACCGACATCGCTCAGCTGCCGAAGGAATTCGTCGTGACCTTCGCTGCGTACAGCGCAGACGCCACCTGGGATAAATTACCCGAGTCCCTGAGAAATGACCCTGAAGTTGCTGAGTGTTGGCGATGCCGAGAACATATTCCGAGTTTGCTTGCACCACTCAGAAGAGAATGTAAACAATGTATCTTGAATTCGCAATAAAGACAAGTTGTAATCAACCGAGTGTGTCACTGAGTATCCTAACCTCAAACAATCCTAATCGATAACTTCGACTATCGCGATAATTAACATTAACTATCCCGATAGTTAACTCCAACTATCCTGATAGTTAACTGTGAGTATCCCGATCGCTGACTGCGGGTATCACAGGCCTCTACGTTTGAATTTCCCGCCAAAAGTTTGCGTGGATTCGTTTGGTAGCGATTGGTGTTTCCCGCCAAAAGTTTGCTTCTTGGTATTTGAATTTCCCGCCAAAAGTTTGCTTCGCGATATTTGAATATCCCGCCGGTGGGCCTGTGTCTCCGCTTTCACCCCCACCACCACCACCACCACCACCACCACCACCAGAACCCTGTCTCCACTTTCGAAAATTTTCTCGGATTTGTTTGGTAATGATCGCTAGTGATTGGCTGGCGTTTGGTAATGATTGGTAGTGATTGGTTGGCGTTTGGTCTTGGAATTTCCCTCCACCAAAAGTTCGGAATCTACATTATCGCCATTCGCGTCTCCGGATAGACTATCGCGGACCACTCGTTTGGGTTTCCCGCGCGCGCCAAAAGGTTCGTGTCTCTGCTAAAAGGTTCGTGTCTCCGCTAAAAGGTTCGTGTCTCCGCTAAGGGTTTGCGTCTCCGCTAAAAGGTTCGTGTCTCCGCTAAAGGTCACCACGGTTGAATATCCCGCCAGTGGTTCGTGGTGCTGCTTTCAATTTTCCCGATAATGGCGTTTGGGCCAGTTCGCAAGCGTTCGGTGGAAATCTGCATTACCGACCGTCGGTAGATTTGCCAGGCCGGGATGACTGAGTTCGGCAGAAATCTGCATTACCGACCGTCGGTAAGGTAGATTTGCCAGACTGGGTGCGTTCGGTGGAAATCTGCATTACCGACCGTCGGTAAGGTAGATTCCTACATGGGGGAAGCGGCATAGGTACACTACTCACCGATATCAATTACAGTTTCTAATACAAGAAGATGAATGGTGGGCTTATTTGACTTTTGTTGGCTCAAAGAAATTGGTACTATCACCTTATTTTTCTTTCTCTCATCGCGCTCTATACCATAAATGTTAATCGAAAGATCATTCAATTTCTCAAATTTGGAAATGCTGTCTAGAGATATTGGAAAAGTCAAACCATCATATTGTAGTACTGTGCTGAAATGTGGATACGAACTCGTTGCAGTAGAATTGTTATACGTTGGAAATAAAGCTGCTGTGACTGCCTAAAGAAAACAGTAGCGATCATTGCTTTTGATGTTTACAACAGCCTTTTTGTCTGTAATAAACTTGGGTAGCTGTGTGTAATTGGAGGAACCACCTCGCAATGGTACATATCTGTTTATATTCACTCAAAGATTTACGATTTCAACTAATGACCAGCCAGAATCTTTTTCCTGGAACTCTTCAGTCTTTACCAATAACTTATATTTTACATATTCATTGAACCACGCTTTTAAATCTGTTGCTCGTAGGATGATTTCATTTTTGGTAATAAAAATTTTTTTCTCTTCAATAATTGTATCACTTTTTACTATGTTGAATTTACAACATAATACAACGTTCACTTTTAAATTTTCTCCTTTCTGTAAAGCATTCTTTACTCTAGTGATAACTAGCTTTGTAGAGTCTACCAGAAAATGTAGCAAATCTTTGTGTTGTAAATTGATGACGGCCCCGGTTCTAATTCGTCCCTGAAATGCCGTTTCTAAATCTACCCACTGCACCCGATCGCTTCTTCTTTGTCTTCGTTGTTGTACACCATCGCCAGATTTATGAGAACATTTAAATTTAGCTGTTAAAGATTTCAGAATTCCGATGGTTGATAATATTCTCATTTTTTCTCCAACTGATGAAGCACTTCTTAATACTTTGTTTAGTAGCCTAATATTTCGCGTGCCAAATGTCAACCACTTCTCGATTTCAATTGATGAAGATTTATTTTCAAGAAGGCTATAATCTCTCTCCATAATATCTATAAGCTTGAGACATCTTTCTGAATCCATTGTTTATAATCCCTCCTATTAAACGGATAATAACACGGTGAAGAATTGACTGCGTTTTCCAGTTTTGCAAGGACCCTTTTTATAAAACGCGAACGGATAAGTAATTTCTTCAATCCTTTAAGTTTGGTTTCAGTCCTGGAGAGGATAAAGAGGGTGAAGGGGGAACCAGTGAAAATTATTATTCGATTCCTTTACCTAGAAGTTTCTACTATAACGTACAGAGGTACATTGCTAAAACATAAATACTAATGGTGACAAATATTCGAGAATGTTCGATCATGGTGATTGTTTATATATTCTTACGACTTTGACTAGTACGAGTATCGTAGTCTCATTTAGTCAGCAACTGACCAGTAAAAGAATCAGATCGTGTATTCCATCAGTCGTAATTTGACTACAGTGCAAAACAAGTAAAGTGGTGAGTGTGTTCGAGATTTGTAATCAAGAATTATAAACTTCTATAGAAAACAAATGAATAGTCTCTGACAATTTCTTTTTCTAGATTAAAATCCATTGTTTATAATAAAAAAAATATTGGACAAACTCAGCGGTGATTAAACCGGTGGCTGATTAAACAACGCTAGTCGCGATTAAACTAGCAAAAAGTGACAGTAAGTAAAACTCTTTCGATAAAAGGTACCTACAAGTTAAAGCCAAAAAACAATTAAAATCGGTCGTCCATTTGAATCTGTTACAGAAAATGGAGACGGCTGACTTCTCAGTTACGATCCCAAATGAATGGATTGTGGGGATCAATCAACACCAAATTGAGGAATTAGCAGATCTCATTATGAGACTCATTCAAGTGATGAGATTGGCTCCAGTTACTGCCGCTGTCATGCAATATCAGGGGGTGACCGCTACCCTCGAAAAAACCGACAGTGGATATTTTTCTAAAAAAATTTAAATTACTGTCTGCGGTCAGCTCCTCCCCCTCATAATTTGGTATTTCGCTTTATATTTTTCATTGTATTTTCATTATAGTATTTTGCTATTTTCGATTTTTTTTGTGTATAAATTAATATAGGGGGATAATACATTCATATTATATGTACGATGGTGATAATAAAAAATAACGCCATTCAATTATATTTCAACTAAATCTTTTGTAAATCATACCCTGTGTGTGTATCAAGAGACTCGGTAGAGTCTCGGGACAAGTACATTGACAGCTCTGTCGTCTGCTATCCCGAGGCTCGCCGAGTCTACATTATCTCTAAACAAGACGATTCGCGGTGGTGGGGGTAAACATTTTATGACGTTTTCGCTAATTGTAGAGCCTAGGAGTCATTTGGCGGCTTGAAAAGCGAACTTTTGACTAATTGAGCGATGCTCTTTCGATTGAGCCTAAAATCAGCACGATTGGTTGCGTAATTGCTGAGAAAAAACTTTGCACAGGCTTAGGATTATGCTCGATTCTACTACATTCAAGAATTTGCCGTGTCTGTATATGCGCTCAGACGATACAATCAAAGGCGTTTTGATGCCCATCAAAACCCATTTCCATAAAAGCCGGTCTCCGGCAACGGAAGCAACGAGTTGCGATTGGTCACGACGACTCGTCTTTCCTCTGTACGGGACCAACATAAAGTTTGAACATTGTTTTGACATAACGAAGTGCGGGACGTGTGAGCAATTTTATGGATAAATTAAAAAAAAAAATCATTTCGTGGTTCAGTGAGGTGATATTCGATCGATCGTCCATATGACAGCTGACCAATATCTTTTGTATAACAGTCATGAGGTTATAAAGATCGCGGTCAATTTCAACTTTTGATTAGAGTGTTGTTTATATATAGATAGAGGAGTAAAGAGCGACTTTTGTATAGATAGAAGAGTGATGGTGGGAAAATAAAGTGTAATAATGAACCATTGAACAGTGTCTAAATAAATATTTTTTTAATTAAACCTAGCCCCTACAATTTTTTTTCAAACGTAATCTCTGCTACAACGGAATCGAAAATGATCCCTTTTCTCTTTTATCATCAAAATGTTCCCCGAATGCAATAACAAAAGGTTTATTTAGAAACCATTCTCTTCGTTTTTTCTGTTAACCAAGAGAATGGTGTATGATAAACTCGTATTCGGTGAATATTTAATATCTTTGTCGTGAGGTTATAAGATCGCGGCCAGTTTCAACTTTTGCTTAAAGAGACTTTTATTATAGATAGAAGAGTGATATTGCAAAAATGAAGTGTGATTCAATAAATAAACTTTTCGACAGTCTCTAAATAAATATATTTTTTTATTAACCATAGATCCAACAATCCATTTTTCTGAACGTAAACTCTAGAACGGAGTCGAAAACGGTGCCTATTTACTTTTACCATAAAATGTTCCTCGGATGCAAAAATAAGGTTTATTTAGAAACCATTCTCTTTGTTTTTTTTTGATAACTGAGAGAAAGGTGAATGATAAACGCGTATTCGGTGAATACTTAATATCTTTGTGGGAAGGTTATAAAGATCGCGGTCAGTTTCAACTTGTGTTTAAAGTGACTTTTATCATATTACCGATGGAAGAGTAATAGTGCAAAAATAAAGTGTGATTCAATAAATAAACTTTTGAACGGTGTCTAAATAAATATTTTTTTTTATTAACCCTAGTCCCATCAATTCATTTTTCCGAACGTAAACTATAGAACAGAGTTGAAAACGGTGCCTCTTCTCTTTTACCATAAAATGTTCCTCGAATGCAATAACAAGGTTTATTTAGAAACCATTCTCTTTTTTTTCTTTTTTTTATAACTATATAAGGGAATGGTGTATGATAAACTCGTATTCGGTGAATAATTAATATCTTTGAACAGTCGTTGGATTATAAAGATCGCGGCCAGTTTTATTTGGTTAAAGTGAAACTTTAGGTTAAGGCATTACATACGTCCAGAATTTTCAAAAAATCGATTTTTTTTTACAGATTATTATTCTCTATAGTTTTAGGCATATTTCTGCGTAAGTCGATTGTACAAATTCCCCATAGATCTAAAGTTATTATAGAAAACGTGACTGCCCAACGAGAGTCTGATGCGCGCACTTGAAACTTTAAATGCATTTTTCTCAAAACTACTTTTTCTGGCACGGTCTGCATGATAACTCATACAGTTTTTAATATTTTTTTATGCTTTTTTTTTAAATATTCGAAATTGTTTTCTCTATAGTCTGTCGGGCCAGATTTTTGATGTTGTGATTAAAAAATTTTATAAACATAATTAAAGTGTGACATTTATGACACAAAATGCACACTTTTTGTTAAACTGCCGTATATTGCCAAAATTTTTCGAATTTCAAAAATCCGGCTCGACAGACTATAACTACAACTTTATTTTACAAGAATTTTTATACGTTTTGCAGATCCATCAGCATTTCAAGAAAAAACGATGCAGACCGTGGAGCAACTTTTTTTTTCATAGTGCTTCGGGAAACGTGATTTTTTATGTTGTAATTTTTGAAAAAAAAATGAAATAAATTTTTTTATAAAGTTTAAATACTAATAAACAATGTGTAAAAATTATATTTATTAATTTCTATTGCTATCTCTTCTAAAAACAGTTTTTCTTTTAGCGCGTTTTACGCGCTGCTGGGCGTATGTAAGGCGTTAAAGTGATTTGAATATGTAGATAGAAGAGTGATAGAGTGCAAAAATAAAGTGTAATTCAATAAATAAACTTTAGAACAGTGCCTAAATAAATAATTTTTTTTTAACCCTAGGCTCAATATTCCAATTTTCCGAATGTAAACTCTACAATGGAGTCAAAAACGGTGCCTCTTCTGTGTTACCATAAAATGTCCCTTGCATGCAATAATAAGGTTTATTTGGAAACTATTCTCTACGTTTTTTATATAACCGAAAGAATGGTGTATGATACCACTCTAGGTTTGAATTATACATAGTTTTAAACCACCCTAGAGTGGTTAAATACATGAAAATACTATTTGCACTTGCAACCCAAAATGGAATCAAGTGACGCGAAATAATTTTGAGCGAAACGATATTTGATTCGAGAAAAAAAAATTCATAAGTACTTTACGAATTTTGTTTTCCCTATTGCTCACGAGATATAATTCGTGATGAATAAACGTTATAAAAGAAAAACTCATGCGGCACTTCGACCGAAATTCTTTTTTCCAATCACACTTTTGCTCTCGAAATTTGGTACGCATACGTTTTAGGGTTCCGTACCCAAAGGATAAAACGGGACCCTATTACTAAAACCCCGCTATCCGTCCGTCTGTCTGTCTGTCCGTCTGTCACCAGGCTGTATCTCATGAACCGTGATAGTTAGACACTTGAAATTTTCACAGATGATGTATTTCTGTTGCCGCTATAACAACAAATATTAAGGGGTTATATACAGTTGGAAGGCCAAAAAAACTCGTTTTTTTACGAATTTTTTCCGGATAGGGATTTCATTTGACGAGGAAAAGCATAAGGAAGTAAATGGAGTGTCATCTTTTAACTCTTTATCGCAATTTTTTATTTAACAAAATATTGCTTCAGATAGCTCTTGTGATTGATCTCCTGTAGGTCCTCTAAAAAAAGGCGTCTTGCGGTGAGCATGAAATCTCCCGTTTGGATCAGCTGAAATTAAAAAACAAAAGAGATTTGTTTAGTGGACAGATAAATGCTGGGATTGGACGAAGGAATAGTTGGAATTTCCAATTTTGATGAAATGACGGCTCCTCAAAGACGAAATTTCAATTTTTAACCGAATTTTGGTCGTTCAATGGTTCAAAAAAAATAGAAATAATTTTCGGAAATCTTACTCCTTCGTCCAATCCCAGTAGAATATATCTGAGAAAGTTGTGTTAAAATTGCAGACCGATCGGTTGAGCCATCTTTGAGAAATCGTGCTCACCGACTTTGAAAACATCGTTTCGAGATAAACGCGTTCAAAGTTTCATAAGTGGTGAACACATGGATAAAAATTTTTTTTTACAACTTACAAGGAGTCATCTATTCCACGGCCATAAAAAGTTCCCTCTGCATCATTAGCAGCTTCCAAATTGTCGAATTGCAGTCGTCGGCGAACCATTCTTCCTTCGCGCGTGCGCTCATGCGCTCTTAAAATAGAGATCGCGACGCGCTCTGCATCCTGTTTTTCGGCATAGGCATGGGCATTGGACCCAATCGATAGACCCAGTGCACTCATATAATATAATAGTGATGCCGTACCTTCATTAAAGGTGCCGGCTGCCATGTGAGCTGCTATTTCCACTATTTTTAAACCACTAGGAATTATTTTCGGTGTGATTTTCCAAATCAACTGATTATAGCTTTCGTTGTTATTTTGTGTGAAACCACCAACACATCTTTCAAGCAACTTTTCATTGCTCAGATCCGTGTAGATCGGAAACAGAGCGTCAGCAACATCTTGTGGAAATGGAGAATAATCGTGTTTATAATCCAATAATTTATTCGAAGCTCGCGCTCGCTGCCAACAACACCATGACTCAGTTCCGACCGGGCATCTTTCGTGTTGAGGATTTTCATCTGTTGAACAATAATGGTAATATGTTGCCCATATTGCATTATACATATTGTCAACGGAATCACAGTGCCTCCTGATTGCCAAGCCATAATAAACAGTCAATTTATCGATCAGTTTGGCTGTGAGCTTTCCTTTTCCACCAATTATTTTTTTTGCATTTTTTTCCCACTTTTATTTACAGTCATCTCGGTATTTTTTTTTGACACAGTCTCGGAGTCGTGAACCCATTCTTTTTTGAACGTGTCCAATACATTCTTTTTTTACCACTTCGTTGTTTCCGTAAGGCATAGCTTTCAAAATCCCCGAGTAGGTTTTCGAGTCACCGTCGCCGATGTAATTTTTGTATTGGACGTTAAATTTTTCCATTGAACGCTTGAACATTTCTACGACCGCATCGACTTCCATTTTTCCTGAAGAACCGTTATGATTCGCAGCACAAACATCTTTGTGATCGTCATACCATTCGTTGTACTCTTCAGTGTCGATTTGTTTTTTCCAAACCTCGCATTGTTTGCAGTACGAACTTTTCACGACGATATCGATAATTTTCCCCGTATAATAACCGATCAGTGATGTTACTCCGTATAAAGAAGTAAACCCTCGTTTTTTCCAGGTTCCATCGCCAGATATTGTCAATTCTTCACAGTTTCCATCGCCTCGATTTTGAGCAGACGCTTCTTTTTCTTCAGCACAAGCTTTTTCGAAAAGTTTTTCGGTGGCCATTTGCGTGCATGAATGAATATTTTTGACGATCAAATCGTACGTAGCTTGCATCACAAAAGGTGGCATGTCCATCAATCCACAAAATTTCGCTGCACCTTTCAATCCTATTCCGAGAGTTCTCATCACAAATAAAAATCGTCTGTTTATCGCGTAAGAATGTTTGATGAAAGGACAAGAGTTTATGGCTCGAGGATCGCACTTATCACACAGAATGATGATTTTAAAACCGAGTCCTCGTTGTGCAGCCGTTTGAAATTGCACTTCTCCTTTGCAAGTTTTACACTGGACGTATTCACTTATCGCTGCGAAGACCGTTATAAAATTGAAAATGCGATATTCAATGGAGGAATCACGAGGAACTAAGATCTCCTTCTGATTTTTCAATTTTTTCGCGGATGTACTGAAGCTACTTTCATCGGCCTCGACTGTTTTTGGATTGTACGATTGTTTTCGCTTTTTCCCTCTTGAAATTTGCGTCTTGTCGGATAGTCTCCGTTGTCTGGTACACTTGTAAGGCATTTTTATTCGCAAAACTACGAAAACGGAGTAAAATTTGAACGCGCGACTTTACACTGTGGCAGAGCTAGTTCGACTGACAAAATTCCTTTCTTCGGTATAAGAAATGACCACGCTTAGCTCTCGCATATACCATGTATGCAAAAACAATGAAAAGGGTCACCTCAGGCACGCGGGCCACAACAACCGCTGCCGCTCGGGCCGTTCGGAGCGCGTTTACTTTGTAATGCTCCAAGCGTCCTTTCAAGTACGCATGTATCTCTACGAATATTTGCCGTATCGCTTTGAAAATTTCAGAGAATCTATTTGAATATATGTAGACTCCAAAAATGCAACAAAAAAAATCGATTTTTTGAAATTTGAAATTAATCATAAAATAGCATATAACTCCGACATTACTTGCTGGATTAATTTGAAATTTTCAGAGAATGTACTCAAATGTATGTACATTCTGAAAATGCCATAAAAAAAATCGATTTTCTGAAATTTCCAACTGTATATAACCCCTTAAAAAACAGAATAAAATAAAAATTTCAGGGGGCTCCCATACAACAAACGTGATTATTTGCCATTTTTATAGATAATGGTACGGAACCCTTCGTGCGCGAGTTCGACTTGCACTTGGCCGGTTTTTTTTGTTTCAAAGTCTCGTTTCGTTATGATTACTTTTATTGAAAAACTTTCGGTGCATTCTGATGATATTTTGGAGTAATTTCTCGGTGTCATTTTTTACGGAATATTTTCCGATCCGTTGATCTGTTGGAATCGATGTTTCAGTGTAATATTTTTTCAAATTTTTTTACAAAATCAAAAAAAATTAGAGTTTTGATACTTGTTCGTGGTTCTTTTATCAAGAGACTCGGTAGAGTCTCGGGACAAGTACATTGACAGCTCTGTCGTCTGCTGGCCCGAGGCAAGCCCGAGTATATTATCTCTGAATAAAACGTTTCGCCGTGGTGGGGGTAAAAACTGAAATACATTTTCTTTCATTACGAAGCTCAGGGGGCATATGATGATTTGAAAATTGAACTGGAGATTTATTACGAAAAAATACTTCGATTGAGCATTAAATCAGCTCGTTTGATGCCGTATTTGCTGAGAAAAAACTTTGCGCAGGCTCAAGATTATGCTAACATCGAAGTATTGGCATGTCTGTATACGACGCAATGAAAGGCCTCTTGACGGATTCCAAGCTTGTGATTGGCCATTCCGTTAGATCTTTCTCGTTAGATCTGCAGTTTTTACTTTCCACACTTAACTCTACGACGGAAACGAAAGCGATCTCTTTTCTCTTTTGCGATTTAATGTTCCTCGTATGAGATTTCTTAAGAAATCATTCTTTTCGTTTCTTTGATAATTATGAAATGGTGTACGTTGAACTGTTAATCATGATTGGCGTGAATCGATGTAAATTTGGAAAAGAAACTATAAAACTAATAATGAGTGTCAAAAAAATGTATATGGCAAAATTTGTTATTATCATGCCGAGTTTTGAGCAGTGTCTAATGAATATTTTTTTTTAACTCTACACCGTTGACAATTAATTTTATTGGTCCCTTTCCTCTTTATTATAAAATGTTCCTCGCTTGCCATAATACAGATTTGTACATCATAAAATGTTCCTTGCATGATAATTGTTGGTCCATTTCAAAAGATTTTCGACGTCGTTTTTCTATCCAAAATATGGTGTAGAATCATCTGGCGTTTGATTAATTAATAGACAAATACACTGTCAACCTGCATCTGGATATATATGGATGCCTCTGGATGATAACCGTAGTAAGTAATGATATATCTTTATGTGAAAATGGCTTGTATAATATATCCTTATGTCAAAAGACTATAGCGGTATATAGTCCATATCCTGGTATTATCAAAATTTGTATCTTCGGATTGCAACGAATACCTATAGACTCTAAAAATTCTGTGAAGCGACAAATGTACCAAGTATTTCCACTTCTTGGCTCCAATTGTAGCATTATGAATTGAACATTTTGTTATGAAAATTCTTCGGTTGCTCATTTGTCAATGGGATCAAAAATATTGCCTTTGGAACACCATGGATATATGCAATATTTCAGAATTTTGTTTGGCTCAATATGCTCTATATTTTTTCACATCCCCGCTTTAGTTGTAGCATAATGAATTTTAAAAAATTATTTCAGAAAGTCTTCCGATGTGTTTTTTCTGACATTATCAAAATTTATATCTTTGGATTGCAACGAATGCCTACAGACTTTGGATATTGCGTGAAACGACAAATGTACCAAGTATTTATACTTTTTGCCACCGATTTTAGCATTATGAATTGAAAATTTTGTTATGAAAATTCTTCGGTTGCTCATTTGTCGATGAGATCAAAATTATTGTCTTTGGAATGCCATGAATATATGCAAGATTTCAGAATTTTGTTTAGCTTAATATGCGCTCTATTTTTTCACTTCCCCACTTTAGTTGTATTATGAATTTTGAAAAATTGTTTCAGGAAGTCTTCCGATTTGTTTTTACTGATATTATCAAACTTTGTATAATTGAATTGTAATGAATACCTATAGACTTTGAAAATTCTGTGAAGCGACAGATGTGCCAAGTATTTTCCCTTTTTGGTTTCGATTATGGCATTAGGAATTGAACATTTTGTTATGAAAATTCTTCGACTACTCATTTGTCGATGGGTTAAGAATTGCTGGCTTCAGAATGCCACGCATACATGCAAAATTTCACAATTTTGTTGAGCCCAAAGTGCGCTACATTTTTTCAATTCCCTAATTTAGTTGTAGCATAATGAATTTTCAAAAATTGTTTCAGGAAGTCTTCTGATGTTTTTTTACTGATATTATCAAAATTTGTATCATTGGATTGCAACAGATACCTACACATTTTGAAAATTCTGTAAAGTAACAAATGTACCAAGTATTTCTACATTTTGGCTCCGATTATTGGATTATGAATTAAAAATTTTGTTATAAAAATTCTGCGGTTGCTCATTTGTCAATGGGATCAAAATTATTGTCTTCGGAACGCCATGAATATATGCAAAATTTCAGAATTTCATTTGGTTCGATTGAGCTATATTTTATCACTTCCCCACTTTAGTTGTAGCATAATAAATTTTGAAAAATTGTTTCAGGAAGTTTCAGGAAGGATGTGTTTTTACTGATATTATCAAAATTTGTATCATTGAATTGCAACAGATACGTACAGACTTTGAAATATCTGTGAAGTGACAAGTGTGCCCAATATTTCCACTTTTAGGACTTGAACATTTTATTATGAAAATTCTTCGATCGCTCATTTTTGGATGGGATTAAACTTTGGCTTCGAAAAGTAATGGCTACATGCAATATTCATAAACTTTATTGAGCCCAATGTGTGGTATGCTTGAGTTATGGCATGATTAATTCAAAAAATTGTCAGAAAGTCTTTGGTTCCTTTTTTTCTGGAAGTATAAAAATTTGTTTCATTGGAACGCAACGTATACTTACAATCTTTCGAAATTTCCTAAAGCAACATGTGTGCTCAGTATTTCTACTTTTTGGCTCCTATTGTGGCATAACGAATTGAAAAATATTTTCAAAAAGATTTGCTCTACGAATGCTCTGGTTGTGATGGTACGAAAATTTGCATGAAGATAATGCAACTGGTACAACTCAACTCGATCCATTTTCTTGGGCATAGTACTGATCTAAGTTTGCCCGCTTTGTTGAATTTATTGTTTTAAAATATCCATATCATACTTTCTGAACTTTTCAATATTCAAAGATAATATTAAAATATCCGTAAATTCTAGTGTTGAGGCTTTCACGGCCATTATTGTTATGAATATCAAAATTTGTATCAAAATTTGTATCATGGGAATGTAGCCGATACCTACAAACTTTTAACATTTTGTGAAGCGACATGTGCGCCAAGTATTTCCACTTTCTGTCTCTGATTGTGGAATTATGAATTGAAAAATTTATTACCAAAAGTCTTCTGCTGCTCATTTTTGGATGGGATTAAAATTTCTGTCCTCGGAACGCAATAGATACATCCAAATTTTCTGAACTTTGTTGGGCTTAAAGTGCAGTATATTTTTTCACTTTTCATACAAATATAACAAGGAGATACTGCTATTTAATATGTTTTTTTGATAAACACAAATTCAAATTGCTACAAATTCTATGGAAGAGTTCTGACTGCTCTAATCTTGCCCTCAAAAGCTTTGTAAATTTTTGTATCGGACTCCCAGTTCCCGACTTATTTTAACCTGATTCCAGAAAGGTAAATCGAAATGTCAAAACAATTTGACTGGCTCGAGAATAAAAAAAATTCCAAATTGAAAATTCCGAAACACGTGTCCCTTTATTTCATGGGGAAAAAACCAGACTCGAATTAGAAGGGGTCAGGGTTTGGAAATGAAAAAGCAATAATTTCTGAATGTAACCTTTTTCTAATCTATATAAAGCGAGATGTTCGAAAAGAACGAAAAAAAACGAATCATATCATGCATAAAAATTCCCCTCGCGGAAAAAACGTGGACAAGTACATTTGTTGACCGCCGTTCCCATATTTTTTCACAAACATACATACACTGCAAAAACTTTTTCTCGCAAAAATCCCTTAGTAAATCAAATCCTATCAAAAAGTAAGAAAAGAGACCACTCTCAAAAAATGTATCAAATAAATTCAAATCACACAAAACAAAATGAGTTAATCCTCGTGAAAAGTTAAGGTTGGGTTTCGCAAAAAGTTATAAAATAAATTGAGTTATACTAAAATATATGTGGCCAAATATGGGAGGCTTTATCGTGTGACAAAATCTTTAACGGACAACACCACTGTGACGGCTTCAAAAAATCGATTTTCTGAAAACCATTTAAAAAAATCTGAAATACTTTTAAGATTGAAATGCCGTTGGACCCAGGTCGCAAACATAATTATTTTCGTAGATATTGAATATTTTGTGGAGCGGTGCAGCGGTCCGCGACGCTCGGGGTCCCCACTTTGAACGCGTTTTTCTCAAAACCAATTTTTTGAGTGCGGCACGCAGCAGAACTCGAGCAATTTTTATCCGATCGACTTCAAATTTTTACTGTGTCAATAAAAGTATATTATCTAGAGAAGTACATAAGATTTTTTCGATATCTCAATAATTATAAAAGTTATAGCCTATTCTCGACGAGAAATTTTGCTCAAAAATCATTCTTTAATTTCAGAGGCGTGCCTATTTTTTAAAAATCAATATTTTTCCAAGTTCCTATGTACTTCTCTTCAAAATATCATATTATTAACGAAAACACTCGGTATTTTTTTTCAGATCGACGTTGAAGAGAGTTCTGCTGCCTGCTGCCAACCACTGCGGAGATGACGCGAGACCTTCCCCAGCGTCACCATGCGGCGTGAAAAATGTGAAAAAAATGTTTTTTGATACATTAATAAGCAAGGAACAAAACCCAACAAAATTTTTTGGAATATCTCTTTTTTCCCCCACAAAAAAAAATTCTTGAAAAATGTGAAAAAAATAGGGGGTCACAGTGGTGTTGTCCGTTAAATAATGTTGAATGTTGATAGAGAAAAGAATCAAGTTCGAAAATGCAGTTGTTTCACCTACCAGAATGAAAATAACAACTCTGTATCAATAAGAGTCTGAAGCAAAAAAAGATTGCAAACGAAAAATAATTAGATGAAAAATAATTTCGACCGAAGTACTTGGCGAGGTTGTCACCATGACCGATACATTATATAAATTAAGTGAAAAAACATTCGTCAAGTACTTCGGCCGAATTTTTTTTAATCTAATTTTTTTCTATGTTTTATAAAACAATTTGTAAGTCAAGGACGATGCGTCATATTCTTCCGTCATTTCATCTTTGAAAGAATAATAATTCTGAGGCTCCTCACAGTAAAGTTAAATATAATTATCTATTTATAGCTTAGACCGAAATTGCTAATATCCTCGCTGCCTTTTCGCCCATAAATGCCTTATTCTAATACACAACTTGAAAGCTAATGATAAAGTATTTAATTTTCTGAAATTTTGCCTTGGGGAAAAACTGGTACTTGAGGTCTCTTCTATAACACTTTCCTGCTAAGCTATAATCGAATAATAACCTATCAACGAATTACTACCATCTCGAAAATACTTCGAGTCTGTAGTTATCTCTTTTGAAAGCATTATAACTTTTTTCTTATCACAGGAATGAAACGCTGTTATATTTAAACAACCTCCATAACAATGTTATTAAATAATTTAATAACATTTATTAAATTAAATTAAATTATTAATTTAATTTAATTTAATATTTAAGTTAATTTATTATTAATTTATTATTAATAAATTAATAATAAATTATTAATTTATTAAATTAAAGTTGTTAAATAAAAAGTTATGGGCCGGACAAGTACTCTGTGCGTATACGCCCAACGTACAGTGGTGAACGTTCATCAAATTATTACCAATCAAACAAAACTGTGCTATCATGTACAGACATAAATTAAAGTTTTTTTTTTAACATTATAAAAGCATGGGATCTTATGCGAAACTTCCTGTTCCTGCTTGTTTTTCGTTATTTTAGCCACGGCGCGGGCAATGTTATTTCATTAGGTCATAAAAGTAAATACTATTTGGCAACATTGGTCGCGCCATAGCCAAAACAAAAGTAGCTACTCGACTTAGGAGATCCCAGAAGCAATGCACCAACTGCATGCCCTACGTTGCCGGTACGTCCATATTGATATCTCTCAGTCACCAAAGAAATACTTGTCCTAGTACTGATATCATAAATTTTACTGCTGCACGTAACTTAGATGTTGACCTTTTTTCATTTTTTTCTAGACTATTGATACTTCTTACACACCAATTATAAGTGGTATTTTTCTCATCTTGATAACGCTGAGTTTTTAATGTTTTGTTTCTAGTTTTGTTCTGTGGAAATAAATTCAAAGTAACATTTATTGTGGAGTCTGGTTTTTTGTCGGGATATTTTGTGATCTATATGGTTGGTTTCCCTCCGGGATATGAATAAAATTAGTAAAGATTAAAAAAAAAAAAATTAAGTGAGGTTTTGGATTTTTTGTGATATCATAGGGAAACGAGGGACCACCAATGTACTTGTCCAGGTTTTTTTCCCCGGGATGGGATTTTTGCTATTATATATATATATATAAACACTTGACGTCGAACCGCCGCCGTGGCTCTTAATATATATATATATATATATATATATATATATATATATATATATATATATAGTAGAGGCGTAAAAATGAAGAACTGTGCCAGAGTTTGAAATAACGCACTACAACACGTCCTTATCCCGAAGCAAATAATAAACAACGCATGCGTATGAGAGAGCAAGGGCAGAGATTTGAAGAAAATATAAACGAAGTGTGTATGAGTGAGAGAGGTATGGCGATACGCAGAGATACGTATAACTGAGTTGTTTGGCGTTAAAGAAATGAGGATTTTTTTTTATCTTTCATACTCAATACAGTTATTTGTTTTTCTAAATGTAATCCTTTTATTCTTATTTTAAATGGGCTTATGGCAAAAGAAAACTCAAGATAATTTTTATTTTTTATTTTTGGTCAATGGGTTTAATGATCACACACATTTGATACAACTTCATCTCCAAGTATTTATTTACCTTTCATTATTTGAATTTTATTTGAATTGATATAATGTAAATTTGGTTGATATTCAAATTCATATAATAATTAATATGTTGAATACAGTGTTTACATTATAAAAGATTAAGTACAAGATTGCGTAATCAATTAATGGTGTTACATAAAAGTACAGGAAGATATAGGTGAAATCATATATTTTCACTTATAAATATTTATTACAGTATTTTTAACATTGGTGGAAAGAAATTATTCGTCATCAATTTTTTTTTTTCTGCCAAATATTGGAATTCGCTTTGGTTATATTCTCCACCCTGATACTTCCTCTGCAAATGAACCTGGTGGGCTGCACTTGTCAATTCCTCTAGGTAAGTTGCATCTTCGGTTAAGACCTTAGCTATTCTAGCAGGTAAGAACACCCAGAATTTGCCATTGAGATCAGCTATTATTCTGATTCCATATTTTGTCTGCACGGTACGGAGATCGTTGACTATGTACTTTTTGCCCACTTTCAGTTCAGACATCTTCTTAGTCGGAAGAAAGTTGTCCAATCACCCCACTTTGTTGATTTTCGATAGATCCATGTTACTTTGATATTAAATCTAAACTTTCCAATTCTTTCGTAAGTTGATTCACTTGCAATCTCGCTTCAAGCAAATTTTGCACCTCTTTAATATTTTTCAACAGTAGCTCCAATCTTTCTTTTAATTCACACCGTTTTTTTGGATGCTTAGCATCACTCGAAGAACAATTGTTGAATGTTTCAAGAATCGAACTTCTCGCCCTTTATAGCTAACCTCTGGCAGGAAATCATCGAAACTTCGAGAGGGCTGTCATCGTGTACCCCCACCCCTATGCGTCTACCAAGGTTAGGCATGTTGTCTAACCTTGGTAGACGCATAGGAAAGACGGTAGGAAAGATTAAAGAAAATCTTTCACACGTGGAGTATAAACAAAATTATTTGCGTCCAATATTTTGGAATTATACGTTTTGCATGTAAGAGGGGCGTATAAGCTATATCACACACACAGCCGATATCACCTTATTCTGTTTATGTTATAAATCTTGCCACTGCGTATTTGAAATTTGATACCATTATATACCGATACATCTTTCACACGTGCAGTATAAATATCCTGTCGTCTTGTCGCCCTCATTACCCTCCGCTGACCCTGATCCTCAATGACATTGACGTCATTATCGATCCTTCGAGAAGGAACGACCTCTATCTTGCGACTCTCATTGACCTTGACGTTCATTGACCCTGACATCATCGTCGAACTTTCGAGAAGAGACGCGTGACATTATCATCGAACCTTCGAGAAGGAACAACCTCTATCTTGCAACTCTCATTGACCTTGACGTCATCGTCGAACCTTCGTGAAGAGACGCGTGATGTCATCATCGAACCTTCGAGAAGGAACAACCTCTATATTGCGACTTTCATTGACCTTGACGTCGAACTTTCGAGAAGGGACGCATGACGTCATCATCGAACCTTCGAGAAAGTTCCAAAAGTTTCTGGAAGGTTCTAGAAGGGGTTCGTGTCCTGGCTGAGGGGTCGGTAATGTGTCGGTAACAGGAATCTGTATCTAGAAACCCACTTGTATATCTACTGATAAGGTATCATTTTCGACTCCGTTGTAGAGTTAGATGTGGAAAATAAAAATTACAGGCTTAACAATAATAAAAAAATACATATTTGTTCAAGCACTGTTCGAAAGATGATTGAAATGAATTGCACTTTATTATTTTCGCAGTATCACTTTCTTATTATAATAAAAGTCACTGTAACCAAAAGTGGATCGAAACTAACCGCGATCTTTATAACCTCATGACTGTTCAACAATATAGTACGGTTGTCGGTCAGCTGTCATATCCAACGATCGATTGAATATTACCAGAGTTTTACCAATATCACTAGTGTCACTAGACAGCGACTGCGAAAAAGGCAGTTGCGTATCAAAATGTGTGCGAAAAAGTGCTCAATTTTTCGGCAAAACGAAAAAAAAAACATTAATATTTTTAATACTATTTAAGCTACGAGGTTTTAATTAATCGCGATCGAAAGAGAAAAAAAAATAAAAAATACGAGAATTTGAATGAACCTCCAAAATGCTGTAATTCAGTTTATATTAAAGAAACAATTTTTGAGAACAAGTAGAATCACGGTCCTTCTGGTAAAAGTGTCTTGTGCGACTCGCTTCGTAAATGTACTTGTCTCGAGTCGCTACCGCGACTCTTAATGGAAATACTCTTGAAGACCGTATGAGAGCTAATCTGATCAATATTCGTGCAGAAACAGACAGTTTGAAACGTGTGATCGTGAAACTTAGAAGTGACATTAGACTTATACAAAATGTCAAAACCGATTTCAAGCGGAAAAAATCTACAGACCCCTATCTTCTACATATGATGAAAAGCGTTGTGGGGGAGAAAGAATAATCATGAGTGGAAAGAAGCGTGCTGTGGTGGAGGGGTTGCATAAGCCAGCTCAACGAAACTATCCACGTCGACATGTGGATATACGCGGCCTGGATGAGACGTGGTAAGCTGATCTTGTAGATATGTCTGCATATGCACAATACAACTTCAAGCATAAATTTCTCCTTACCGTCATCGATATATTTTCGAAATTCGCCTGGGACAAACCATTGAAGAGTAAGAGTGGGAAACATGTCACCGCTGTAATGGAGTCAATTCTCAGCGAAGGACGCATACCGAAAAACCTTCACGTCGATCGAGGAAAAGAGTTTTATAATACAGACTTTAAGACTTTGATGAAAAAGAATCATATACACTTATATTCTACATATAGCAATTTAAAAGTATCAATTTGTGAGTGCTTCAATCGTACACTTAAGAATAAAATATGGATTCAATTCAGTTTTCGCGGAAACTGGAAATGGATCGACATTCTCGATATGTTAATTACTACATATAATGATACTATACATCATACTATTAAGATAAAGCCGAAAAATGTTAATGTTACGAATGAGAAACAAATACTACGTGATGTTTTCAATAGAACTGAGGTGGGAAAACTGGCGAAATTTAAAATCGGCGATAAAGTACGCATTAGTAAATTTAAGAATGTATTTGAGAAGGGTTATACACCAAACTGGACAACGGAAATTTTCACAATATATCGAGTAAGAAAAACTAGCCCTGTTACATATAACATAAAAGATCACCAAGAGTTACTTTGAGTTAAATATCCTGACATATATCTTATTGAAAAAGTCTTGAAGAAGCGTGGTAGTCAGTTGCTTGTGAAATGGCTAGGTTTCGACAATACACATAATAGTTGGATAAGTAAGGATGATTGGTGAACAATAAAGAAGACGAAAAAATGTTTAAAGTCTGGTTTATTTTTATGACCTTCCCGACACATCCAAGCAGGTCTCTGCATAGCCCTGGAAAGCAGGTAGAAGGAAAAAAAGGATGGACACATTGAGTTTCACAAAAAAGATTCTTTTTATTTCACATCAAATGTACAAATATTGAAGAAAAATGTTGTCTCCCTCTCTCTCTCTCTCTCTCTCTCTCTCTCTCTCTCTCATACACATACGTACGCGCTCTTGATTTACAATTCTCTACGTTTCCATTGCTTCCGAACATTTGAGAATACTGTAATTACCCCATGGCAACGTGTCTACCATTCCAGGTATAATATACCGTTTATCATCGTGTGGACTTAGAGTGATTTTTGTCTCTGTTATGGTATAGACATTATGTAATGTCGATCGAATCGATGATTGGCAACGCTTCATTTCAATCTGCTCATCGAGACATTTCACATAATCTGCAAATTTTATGGTTCTCGCAACAACATTACTCTTTACACCTTTCGCTTTTTTAACATCTTTCTTCCCCTCAACTCGCGTCGCATAGATTTTCGATCTAAGTCTAACGAATTCAGTCATTATGGCCCCATTGTTCTCATCCTTCATGAGACCAGCGACCTTTTTGTTGACAAGCGGTATACCATATGAAGCGATCCATGTCACTTCAGCCAATAAAAAAAAAAATCAACAAATAATTTTAAAAAATCGAGTTACTTTATTGAAAAATATTCACCGAGTGTCGAAATTTTTAAAAAAATTTCTGACATTTTTTCTCGTTGATTACCATTTTTTAACATTTTTCCATTCAAATGGCTGTATCTTTGGCAGGATTTGACGTATTTACATTTGTAAAAAACGAAAATGTGCCTTCCAGTTTTTTTTTATTTTCTATTGTTTATGGCATTCCAGAAAAAAATTAATTTAGATTTTATTGAACAAGTTGAACATGCGTTTCAGGGCAAAATATGAAAAAATATTTTTCTTCTAAAGGAAAGACACTCGTTATTTTATTTTTTAATTTTCCCCGAATTGTGAATATGTAAAACGGATTTTTGGTATTTTTTATATTATAGGATTCTCAAGCGGTAATATGTAATTTTACCGATTTTATTAATAGCTTTTTTTCAGTCGATTTTTTTTCATGTGCTCCAGTCACTTTACGTGATTCAACGAGCATTGATTATCATTAATTTCCCTTTCAAGGAGGCTTCTGAACTCTCCCTTTCTTCAGGTCATCTTTGAACTTGTCGGATTCAACACCTTCGGAAAACCTCTGGTGTTTGTCGAACTCGAGAGTTAACGCTCGAGGGACTTCCGCTTAGCCACCTACAGAAACAGAGCTTCCCGAATCTACCACGAGGTGGTTGCTTGCTCTATGTCGCTTCTCGCAAGCGACAGCCATCTCGGAATCACATAAAAAGCGATCGTTTTACACCGATGAAGTGTTCTTCATTGTCTAAAGCGACATTTTTAATACTCGATGAAGTGTCTCCACTGTTTCCAGTGGCCATCTTGTTTGATCCACTGAATAAGTTTTTTGCAGCCAACTCCTGAATCTTGGAAACTTGAACTCCGTTTCCTCTCTTGAACTTTGTTTTCGCAGCCGAAATTCACTAATGGTTGTCAAACATGTCTAATAGATGTGCAAACTCCTTTCGAATCCCCGGCGAAAAAGGCCATGTTCGAAAAGGTCTGCGCTTTCTCTCTGCAAATCTGCGGGACAAATTTCCGCATTTGCCGAGTGATCCGAAAATCTGTAATAGTTGTAGGAAAAAAGCAAGTCAGTTAAAGGAGGTCCCTAATCGAGATCTTCAACACCGCGCCGAAGTTGTCCTTGATTTATCTGGCAATTCGAATGAATTCGAAGAACCAGAAGTAAAACGTTTTCACTTATTATCTCCGTCAATGTCTAGTGTACCTGAAAGCGTTTTAGATCATGAAACGCAATGTGAATTGAGGAATGATCCTTCTAGCGAATTAGCTGGATTGGAAGGGGACAGGGTGGAATATAGCAATGCGTCTCCAATATCACAATTGGTAACTTTTACGTCTAGTCTATCTTTCGAGGACGGTACTGCTGGTTCCACTGACTTTTGCGTGGAAAGCGACTTCGAGAACACTCAGTCTTCCAAAAGTAACGTGCCAGTTTCATCGAGAGGGGCTGATTTGGAATCTATGTTGAATGAACTGAAAGAAAAGTTGAAAGACGAATCTACCTCTGATGCTGATCGTCTCAGAATTTTGACAATTGCTCCTATATCTTGGAGTGCCCGGAAAGTTGCAAAGGAATTCAGCGTTACCCGACATATGGCCACGAAGGCGCAAAAGCTCAGGGATTCTAAAGGTGTACTGGCATCGCCGGTTCAACAACCAGGCAAAACATTGCCGAACGAGACGGTACAGGTGGTACGTGCCTTTTACGAAAATGATATGAACAGCCGACTTTTGCCTGGTATCAAAGATGTTATTTCCCTGAAAATCGATGGCAAAAAGCAGCTAGTGCAAAAAAGACTTGTTCTCTGCAATTTAAATGAACTCTATCAGTCGTATGAAAGTGAACATCCAGAGTCGATAGTTGGGTTCAGCAAGTTTGCAGAACTGCGTCCCAAGCACTGCGTATTGGCTGGTACAAGTGGAACCCATTCTGTGTGTGTATGCACATACCACCAAAATGTTAAATTGATGCTGGATGCAATGAACATAGATCGCCTGACCGAGAACTGGACATATCCAATAAGAAATTTTAATGACTGCCTTAATATGATGATGTGCCAAAATCCAAGTCCCGCGTGTCATTTCAACGAGTGCCAGAAGTGCCCAGGAATACAAACTTTAGTTCAAAAGTTGATAGAAGTTCTCGATGATGCAATGATCGATGAGATCGAGTTTCGAGTTTGGCAGTCAACGGATATATCAATGCTACAGACCGTCAAAGCTGCTGCCGTGGACTTTGTCAATGCCCTGAGTAACCGCCTAGTGGTGCTAAAGCCTCATGATTTTATTGCCAAGCAACAATCCGCATTTTGTGCTCATGTAAAAGATCATTTGGCAGAGGGTGAGTTTTTGGTACAGTGTGATTGTTTTGTGAGGGAGTCTGGTGTAGGTGGAAAATAAAAAATACACGCGAAGATGAGAAAAAGGGTATTATGAACTTTATTGACCCGTTGAGACCCGTGAGCCATACAATGGTTGAGACCCTGCCCAATATAACCCGGTGCGTAGACCCTTGATGGACCCGGTGTTCTTCGACCGCGTGTGCGGGCGAATGAAGATGGTGACCGAAGCGTGTTCGTGAGGCGGCCGAACGTAATCTCCCGAAATCCCGATAATTTGCGAATAATCTGACCCGAACTATAGTCCTTTTGATTTTACACTGTTCCCGATCAATTTTAGTGCAATAATTTTGCTGAAAAGTCCCGAAATCGAACCACTGACCGAAAATTAATTTGGAGGTGAAAAAGGCTGCGTGAATACGCTTCGTTACCGGATCCAATACTGACTCGAATCAATATGGAGATCGATGAAGACGCGCTGCGTGCATGCATCGCGCGTCGCGTCGGTCGAGTGAGAAAAGCCGGCCCAGGAGGTGGCGACGCCCGCGGGAGCGAGTGAACTAGCGCCCGACAGCTTGAGCTCCTCGCTGCCCGTGAAGTTGATTCCCGGCTAGTGGCGACACTCGCGGCGGCGCATGAACCCCGGCCCGTGGCTCACGCTACCACCGCGGGCACGCTCAATCCCGAACAGTGATTTTTCCGAAAATTATGCTTACGTAGTTCAAGACGCAGCCCAGTCGTTTCATTACAATAATGATCAGTGTAATATACACCCTATCGTGTATTATTATAGAGAAGGTGGAGAAGTCCGTCACCGCAGTCTCATCGTTTTGTCAGATAGTCTACTTCATGACACATCAGCTGTTTACGTTATGCAAGAATTGTTGATAGGAAATATGAAGCAGTTACATAGCAACGTTAAGAAGGTAATATATTTCACTGATCGTGCCGCCCAACATTATAAAAATCGTTATCAAATGGCCAACCTGTTGTTTCATAAAGAAGACTTTGGTGTGATGGCGGAATGGCATTGTCATGCCACAGCTCACGGTAAATCGGCGTGCGATGAAATCGGGGCTCTTCTTAAGAGAGGCGCTAGTCATTCAAGTCTGCAGATAACATCTGGTGAACCGATACTCACACCGGCAGTTCTCTTTCGATGGGCAAAAGAGAACTTACATACAACGGAAGTTTTGTTCTATGGAAAGGAAAGGCACGACGAGGTAAAGAAAACGCTTCAACAAAGATTTGCGGCTGCTAAGGCTATCCCAGGCATACAAAAATGTCATGGCTTCATTGCTAATCTAGACAAAACGCTACTTCTAAAGCGATACTCCGCTTCAAACGAGGGAAATCTTTTTCCAAGAAAAAAGAAATGAGCGCGAAACGTTTAACTTGGACTGCGCAATTGA
This sequence comes from Rhimphoctona megacephalus, assembly GCA_963989365.1. NCBI lineage: Eukaryota > Metazoa > Arthropoda > Insecta > Hymenoptera > Ichneumonidae > Rhimphoctona > Rhimphoctona megacephalus. The sequence continues at coordinate 25,429,010 of OZ022417.1, forward strand.
TCTGTGAATGAATCGACACTGACATACACAGATATACCGGAAAGGGTTTTGAGTTCATAAAATGTGGGAGTGACGCCCCACAGTTCCTAATCTCCGCTATCACACTCACACACATACGCACGCACGCGCGCGCGCGCGCGCGCGCGCACACACACACACACACACACACACACACAAAACGGCCCTTTTCAGGGCCAAGAAATACCAATGCAGACAACCGCCACGTGGTGTATGCTGGCCAACGCAAATGTTCTGCAGCCTACACACAAAAATGCGTCATAGTTCCGAAATTAAGGTACCAATAGAAAACTTGGTTTTTTCGTCCATTTATCGTCAGGCAGTGGTGAAATTAAAGGGCTTCGGATATTGTAGTATCTCTGTATCCACGATAGCATTTTTCATAAGTCTGGTGTTATTCAAAAGTATGTTCCACATATGTCATATGTACTTCAAAAACCTGGTTGCATACAGCGAGTGTTCCACACTCTTCAATCGAATATTAATTAAAAAAAAAAATAGCTGTTACTTCACGGTGTTTAGGAATTCCATAATATAAAAAATACCAAAAATCCATTTTTCGTATTCACAATTCGGGGAAAATTAAAAAAATAAAATAACGAGTGTCTTTCCTTGAGAACAAAAATATTTTTTTTCATATTTTGCCCTGAAACGGATGTTCAACTTGTTCAATAAAATCTAAATTCATTTTTTTCTGGAAGGCCATAAAAAGACGCACATTTTCGTTTATTACAAATGTAAATACGTTAAATCTTGCCAAAGATACAGCCATTTGAATGGAAAAATGTTAAAAAATGGTAATCAACAAGAAAAAACGTCAGAATTTGTTTTTTAAATTTCGACACTCGGTGAATATTTTTCAATAAAGTAACGTAAGGTTTTTCAAAATTATTTGTGGATTTTTTTTTTTTTTACTGGCTGAAGTAACATGGATCGCCTCATATACATTATCATGGGAGTAGTTCCTGGTGTCATATTTGTCGAGATTGCATTTCATGTCCTCATATACATCGTCACATTCAATATGGTAAATTAAACTATCAGTATCTGTATACATGACTTTACTCTTATTTCCATACGTTGGAGTCATGAATTCGTGGTGAAACGCATATAGACACATTTTGGAGATGTCTAAAATCGACATGCCCACATATATTGGTTTATTAAACTTGACTTGAAGATTTCGCAACTCTACAGCGATTAAATTTTCTGCAAAGATACTTCGACTGTGAAAGTTGGATTTTGCGATCATAACCTCTGCTCCATATCGGTTTGCCCATTCCGTTAACAATTTGGCTTATACGTGGCTACGAACATCTTCCATAGTTTTTCCTAAAACTGCATCATTCATCAATTTCAATAGATTTTTTTCAAAATCATTTTTCGCACGTGTACGAAACTGAGTATTCATATCAATGTATGTTTGCAGCCAGGAAGATTGCTTGAATTTCAAGACTTTATGTATTTTGGTGATTTTCAATCCATGTTGCAAACACTGCTGCAATGCACGATAATGTATGGCATACCGTTTTTTCCTATTCACCGTTGCAAGCAGCTTTTCTTGCTACGTGCCCGGAGGTTTGTGATGCGTTGGACAAAACGGTAAGTCACTATGCGCATCGTGCAAGTGTTCTGGATATTCTAAATCTACCTCAAGTATATAACCGTTTTCAGAATCTAATGGAACTGTTTCGACATTGATGCTTGCAATATCGTCTATTCAATCAAAATCTGCGTACGGCAACAGTTAACTCGTTGCCCATCCATACAAATTATTAACGTCGTAATACATCAAGTATGAGGATGGTATAGATGGATTATATGAGTCCATATACTCATTATTGGCATGGGCATGCCTTTTGGAGCATTGACTGAAACCACCTCGAATACCTCTCTCCACGAATAATACCATGTCGATGTCCATGAGCAATTCAAACTTTACCTTTGTATATTTCATCATGGCATCCCAGGTATATCCGGGGAGAGTATAGTAAAACGCAGGGTCAATACCATAACTTTTCAGGCAAGTATCGCGGAAATTCTCAAAGATATCGGCTAATAGTAGGACGTCTGTCTTTAAGTATAAATCGCTATATTCACCCAGCGTTCGAGTTGAAAATCATTCCCACACATTTTTAGCATGAGTATATTCCTTCTCGGAAATGGTTGACTCGGTTAAAGAGCTATAAAATGCTTTCCGCGGTGGAAGCTCCGTTTCATCTAACTTTTCAAAACTGTCTATGTATTCGTAGGGGAAGACACCTTTTCGTGTCAATAGATGAACATCGTCGACGTCAGGAAACTGTGATTTCAAAGTTGTGAGTTTATCTGAAGTTAAAAATGATGCTAATTTATCGAGACTTATGTTCAGAAATCTCAATAAGTCTATGAAACGTAATTTTATATTATTCCGAGTGTCTTTGGACGTTTCAACAGTTTTCGAGAAGGAGATGTACTTTTCTTTTGTTATAGGGAGCAAATCGATTTTCCTCTCGAACGCAGTTGTTACTTCTTTTATTATAAAATGCGCGTCATAACCGGATAAATTATGAAAAACTATTGGAATGAAAAATGAGTTCTGATAGTTTAAATTGCAATTTGAATGTGCCGAACCTCTGAATTGCCCTGTCAGATGGCAATGATCGCGAACACGCTCATCACCCCCGATAAAAGGTTTCTCGCAAATATGACAATCTTTTTCCTCCTGAAATTTTTTCCACTCTTGTGGAGTCAAATCTTTCATCGGAACGTTTGTTAATAAAATTTTCTCCACTCGCAATGCCAGTTTTTTAAGTTCTTCTACGAACCATTCCACACAGTTTTCGCCTCGGCATTCGTGATATCCCCACAGCGAATCATCGTAGGAACACTTGACGTAATATCCAACGCTGAAGACACGATGATGTTGGCTCTTGTTCTTCCCCCTCCCTTTAGCGCTGGTTTTCTCCAGGATGCATTCGAGATCTGCGTAGACCACGAATGGGAGACGCTCCTTCCGATTGGCATTTGTGAATTCCAACCATTTGTCGTTCTCGGCTGGTATTCGTACTGCGCAATCGTTAAGCACACCGCAATTCATTTTATGCAACCGCAGCTTGTCGACGGATTGGAAGTAGTGCAGGCATCTGTAAAATAATCATTTTTCAACATTATTTAAAGATTTATTATACATTGTGAAGTATAAAATTACAGCACATGAATATAAATATACCTACCGATCGCAGATGAATTTTTTGTGTCCATCGATGTTAAATTGCGAGTTCACTAGGCGGGATAGATCCTTAATCCACGCAAAGTGTCCAACCTCGCATCCCACCGCGTTTTCAACGTACAGCAAGTTCATGTGTGTTCCTTTTTTCTCCTTGCTAACGCGAACCGGTAGAATGGTGTCTTTCTTCTCAGTGTATACATTGATTGAAAGATTGTTCAACTTTTCAAACTTCCCGATTTGGTCCAACGTCATGGGAAAGTTGATACCTTGGAGGTTGAATATCGTCGAATAATGCGGATAGGAAGATGTGCGGTCACTGTTTTTCGCTGCTGGATGGAGAGCAGCAGCCATCGCCCATCCAAAGCATGCATTATCATTCGATTTCACATTTACCACTGCTCTCTTTAACTGTACGTGTTTCGCCAATGAAATGAGACATCCCGCACGCATTGCATTATACTTGTTTATATTCACGGTTAAATTCGATATTGCTGCTAATGTCCAGCCGCTGTCACTATCCTGGAACTCGTCCAGCAATTTTAGTGTTGGCTCCACGACGCGCTTTCGATACCACTCATTCAGGTCCGATGTTGTGAAAAGTTCAACATTTCCCGTGTTGATACTTTTATTCGCACGCTTATCGCCCACGGTGAACTCTCCATTGAACGCGGTGTTCACTTTGATGCTGTTAAATTTTTCGATATATCCAGCCACTTGTTTCGCGACTAGTTCATACGAATCTAGCAGGAACTTCCATGGATCGATGTAATCACGATTGAATACGGCACCCGTTGACAAGCGATTTTGAAATGCCGTGTCAATTTCTCACCATATCAACTGATGATCACTCAATCCTTCGCCTGTATGTATGAAGCGTTGGCATGTTGCCTGCTTCAAACATTCGAGACGTAAGATTTGCGAACTGACTGAGTGGTGATATCCGATGGCAAGTCGTGACCACTTGGATCGAACTTGTCCCTCCAATGATTTGATAAGCGTGTCACATTGGTATTCCCACACCAAAAATTACTCCAACGTCCGTAGTAAAGTCACTTGCATACGTAGCAATTGCTCTGTAGCAATATCAGCAGTAAGAGATATGATGCGTTGAAATTCAAGGCGATTTGACTCGAAATGTAACTTGTACGTCGTCTCGACGAAATCTGGATCTTCCCTAAAATGATTTGTCCTTATATACGCATATTTCCAGAGGTATGGGTGAATAAGAGAGATAAAAGTTCATAGATTTTTACTTTTTTCGAAGGCAAGTGTGCGAGATGAAAAGGAAGTGGTCCATCATCCATTCACGTAGCTAGTAACTATTGTAGAAAATAAAAATCTTATGCAATTCCCAATAACTGAAGCTAAAATCTGGGGGAAGGGCACGTGACTCTTCAAAGAAAGTCTCATGAATGAGCATTCTTGTGGAATTTGACTAAAATGTCTTCATAATGTCTCTGCAGGTTACAAAAATGTGTAACAGGACACATACATCTATCATTGTGGGTGTGATGCTTAAACACCATTTGTAAAGACGTCCGGTAATAAATATCATTCTTTATTCTTTTTTCTTAGAAAGAGTGACAATACGTCAGCATTTTTCTAAGCATTGCCGCACAAGTTCAAACAGGTCCGTTACATTGTGATCTCCATCTCGCCACTTCCTCCTCCACTCCCCCGCTCCCTGAGATACCATGGGCTTCCCCTCCCCCGGGGATCCTTCCCCCTCCAGATCCAAGCACTCTGCTGTGAAAAGTGAGTTAGAACTGGTATAGCCTTACTACTCATTGGCTTACGAATTGTTTTATATTCTGTTTATATTTATATATAAAATAAAAAATAAGTATGAAACAAGTAGTACAATTTTTGTTTATGTAATCAATACAAATAGAAGTAATAAAACAATCCCAGTACAAAAAAACACTCCGAACGAAAAAAATTTGATGGAAAAAAAAATTTCATCTGAAGAACTTGGCGAGAGCATTACACTAAGTGACAGGATCATTATGTGAATTAAGCAAAAAAATCCTCCAAATACTTCTGCTGAAATTGTTTTTTCAATCAAATTTTTTTCGTTCGGAGTTTTTTTGTACTGGGATTGTTTTATTACTACTGTTTGTACTTATTATACAAATCAAAAATTGTACTACTTGTTTCATACTTATTTGTTATTTTTATTTTTATTACATAGAACAACACTGCGTACAATTAATTGAAAGATTTTTTATGAGAGATTAATATGTATTAATGTAATTGACTATTAATGCTTTTGTAGTTTCAATTTATTTAATGACTATTTTAATTTATTGATTATTTATTTAATGACTATTTTAATTTAATTTATTAATGATATTTTAATTTATTGAGAACGTTTTTGTGGGGGTCTCGTATAATTTTTTGAGGGATATGATGTGTATGAAAGAATTTTTGCAAGGTTGATTTTTTCCGAAGGTAATCTCTTTTGTAAATTCTTGTAGAGGTTTTGTATTAAGAAGGCGATTTTCTATAGGATCTATCATATAGGGAAAGTAAATGTACTTGTCTCAACTTTTTTTACAGAATTTATGCTGTTTTTTGCGGGTTTGATATTTTATTGAGAGTGATTTTATTTTATTTTTTAGGAATTTTTGTGAAAGAAAATTTTTGGAGTGTATGTATATTCATCAAAAAACATGGAAACGGAGGTCAGCAAATATATTTGTCCAGGTTTTATTACCTGGGAGACGGGGATTTTTACGGTTAATATGATTCGTGTTTGCTTGTTCTTTTCAAACATCTCGCTTTTTATAGATCACAAAAAGTTTATATTGGGCAATCATCGCATTTTCATTTCTAAACTCTGACCACTTTTACTTCGAGTCAGGTTTTTCCCTAGGAAATAAAGAGACACGTATTTTGGAATTTTTAATTTGATAATTTTGTCTATTCTCAAGCCAGTCAATTTTTTTTTGACATTACGATTTCTGGAATCACACTGATATAAGTCGGAAATTGAGTCTGATAAAAAAAAATTACTGAATGCAAATTGGTTTTTTAAAAACTAATTGAATTTACAAACTTTTTGAGCGTGATTTTAGAGAAGTCACAATTATTTCATGCAATTTAAGGGGCCAGTCCACTTTGGAGCCACGAAAAAAAGGCTATGTTCGTGATTTTTTTTGAGGATTTTATAAAAGATATGAATATAAAAGTTGTTGGGCTTGATAAATAAAGGCTTGAAATACATAAAAAAAAATTAATTCATTTTTATTCATTTTTAAGTACAAAAACTATAGTTTAACGTCACGCCTCAAAAACAGGTGGGCTAGGTAGCTCCATCACAACTCGGCAACGGTTTGTCTGAAACAAAAAAAATCAAAGTCCATTAGATTCAGTATGATACCAGCTACAAAATGACCCTCGGGTATAAAGTTTTATCAAAAAATAAAAAAATGGCAGATGAAAAATGAAAAAAGTAAAAAAAAGCGCGTTTTTTCACAGTTTTTCACAAAAAAAAGAGTAAAAATCAAAATTTTAAAACCATCGGGGGTCATCTTGTTACGAATTATGTTTACAATATGTGGTTCAAATTTCAAGAGAATCGGTTTATTAGTTTTAGAGATACGATGGAGCCAGATTATGAAAACGTTGTTTCGAGAAAAACGCGTTTTGAGCGCGCCATACGCTCAGGTGGACGAAATGAGGTTCTGACGTTCAGGTAAAAAAAAAAAAAATACTTAGAGAGCTCGGATTTTCATAAAATTTTGACAATATTTCTGAATGTATGTACTTTCGAAAACAGTAAAAAAAAAAATTTTGAAATATTAAAATTGGACTGGCCCCTTAAAGCTATTTGAATTTGATTTTATCGAATCAATATATTTGAATAGCAGTACCTTCGTGTTATATTTGTATATTTATGGTGAAAAATATTACGCTTTCAGCTTGTTGTTGATAAAAATAGAAGAAAGGAATTTTTTCGAGATTTTTCGGGTGGGGGTAAAATTTTCGAATGACGAAATTTCGAACAGCTAAAATAGCGAATTTTAACATACAGTTATCGATATATATATATATAATTGTATGTTAAAATTCGCTATTTTAGCTGTTCGAAATTTCGTCATTCGAAAATTTTACCCCCACCCGATTTTTCACTATTGATTAATGAAAAATCAAAAAACCAGTTTCATGTAATTTTAGAGAAAACATATAGAATCTATTGTGAAAAAAGTTTATGCATTTTTTTATTCTTTTTTTTATCAACCCGGTGAAATGATGATATTTGTCAATACCATTGAAGAAATCATTACCATGACAATAATAAGTTACGGTTATTTTTTTAATATTCTCATTGAATTTTGAAAGTTTCAAATAGTATGTTATGGGTACTTCAAAACAGTATATTGAACAAAGCGGATAGTCCAGTCACCTTAGGAAAAGTTTTATTCAAGAGGTGCAGAGGTTAACCAATTTTTTTGTAGGTTGTTTGGACCCATAGGAATATAGCCCTGAGTTTTCGTAAAAATCCATCCTGTATTTTAGCAATAAAAAATGATTGAAAAAAAAATCGGTTTTTTTGAGTTAACACTTTTGGAACGCGTCCTATCGAAAAACGTTTCAAATAAAAGTTGTTCATCGTAATGTCTTTTATGCAAAAGGTCCTATAAAAAAATACGCTATCATTGTTATTTAAGTGGTTAATTGCAAATGAACCAAAAAATTCACAATTTTTTATTTGCAACCGCAATCAATTCTTTGTTATGATATCGGTTTGAAGTCCATATACAATGTAGGGAAGAGAAACTCCAAGAGAATGATCGAAGATTTATCGATCTACGAGTTATCGCTTAGCAACAATTCGCGATCTTCGAAAAAACTTTGACCTTCCATAGAATTTGTCGATGAAGGCCCACAGTGTGGAAAAAAATTGAGAAGCTTCGTGTCATCATGCATAAAGTATACGGAAAAAATAAAACGTATTCGTTGATAATAAATACTGTTTCTTGACGATTTTCATTTTTTGCTTATAAACAAATAGCAATTCTGACCAAAGTTACGAAAATAGCTGAAAAATGTTTTCACCATTCGTGTGTTTTCGAAAACGAACAATTAAAAAAAAAAATTCCGAATATCTTGATTACACACCGAGATATGAATATTTTAACGTTTTTTCAATTTTCTTTTGTTGTAATTGAGATTTTTGCAAAAATCAAATTCGATAGCCTTCCTTAGACTTGCAGCTACGGGATTCAATAAAATACCGACCTTTAGAAGGAACTGTGTCACTACAGTTATCAACGTATTGCAGTCGATGGCGCGCGGCCGAGCGCGTGGCGCCGGCCGCCCGGCCGGGCAGCGCGGTGGGGGTACCACCTCTCGCTCCGCAACCCCGCGGGAGCGTCTTAGTTAACAATTTCGATAACTTCGAAATTCTATGATTTCTACACGTTTTGTAGTATTCCCAATCGCGCTCGTTACCTGTCTCTATTGCTTTTTTATACGCCATATCTCGTACTTGTGTACTTTGTTTAATATCTTCGCAATATCATTTATTATCTATCCATTTTTGTTTGACTCTTATTCTTTTCTTTGGCGCGATATAATTTAATGTACTTACTATGTTCGTTATTAATCTATTTGCCGTATCATTTACAGTTTCTCCTTGTTCTTCTCCTTCTCTTACTAGTTGCCAGGCGTTTTTAAAGTTTTCCATTGTAATATTTTTTGTTTCTCTTACAAGTATTTCTTCTTTTCCACTATTTATATTGGTAGCCTTTGGCATTATTACTAAGACCCATGCATGGCCAGTAATTTTTGGAGTTGGTTCAACTTTGGTCACTTGTTTTTTATTTGAAAACACCAAATCAATTATTGTCTCACTCTTTTCTGTTATTCTGGTTGATTTCTCTATATATTGTTTAATACCTATCGCTAATAACTCCGTCTTTAATTTTTTCCCGTAAAAATCGTTGCTTTTCATATTTACATTAAAATCTCCTACTATTATACATTTGCCTCGTTCATTTAGCTCCTCGCCAAGTTTTTCCATGAATTTTAAAAATTCTGCATCGGACGCACTCGGAGAATGCTATACTACGGCTATCGATCGTTCAAATACTTTTCTTACATGAACCCATATGGCAACACACCAACAGTTTCCTTCAATTTTTCTTTCAAATAATATTTTATATTTAACTATGTTTTTTACATACAGAATCACTCCTCCTGTGGCTCTTGATTCGCCGTCGCATCTCACCATATTATATCCGTGCATTTCCACTTCTGCATCTTCTATGTCAGGTATCAGTCTTGTCTCCGTCAATGCAACAATGAGTGGCTGTATCTTCTTAAATACTTGAATTTCAAACTCGTCTCTATTTGCAATCAGGCTTCTCGCGTTTGAGGTCATTATTATTTCGTTTTGTTTGATCATTCGTTGCTATTCAACTTCATTTTGACGTTGACTCCATTCTTCCTCCATCCTTTTTTGATACGTTGGGCAGTTCCTGTCTGTAGTTTCATGATCGCCTTTGATGTTGTTGTTGTTATATCGCTTGATTCTATCCATACAGCTTATACACTTTTGGGTTTCTGTTCTGCATTCTGTTACATGATGGTTTCCTGCACACCGTTGACATACTATTTCATTTTTGCAGATTTTGGCCATGTGATTATAGCCCCAACAGTTGAAACATCTGAGTACACTTACAAAATCAAATACTCTACATTTCCTCCAGCCTATATTAATCTTCTGTTTAGTAATTAATTTCGTGTGAGTTTCCACGTCCACTTCAACAATTATTCTTCCTTCTCTTTGTGTATTTCTTCTTGTATCATTTCGCGTTTCGTTTTGCATTTTTTTAATTATCTTCATATGCGTTTCTCCATTAATCTCATTTTGTACTTTAATTGTCTCAATCAGGGTCTGGTCGTTTAAATCCATTTCCTCTTGATCGATATCCACAATCTTCAGTTTTCTTTTTTTTTTGTTTAAGTATAATGGTGTCAAACTCATCCCCAATTTTCTCTTCAACTGTTGATCTCAGTTGTTCGATTTGGCTTCCGCTGTCACATCCAATGATGAGTGCTCCGTTATTTCCTTTAGCGACTTTTGAGACTCCCACCGGCAACGTTTTGATATCAATTTTTTCAAGTACCGTTTTCTTTGTAATTTCGCTCTCTTTCTGTCCTTTCGGTTTCACAATCAGTATGCTGTTATCGTTTTTTCTGGTTTTCACCACATCTCCATAGCTTTTGGGTCCGTCTTTACATTCGGTGTTATTTTTAACTCCGAGTGAAATAATAGTTTTCTTTATATCCTGTATCTCGTGTTTTAATCATTCCATTTCTGATGTGATCACCTCTTGTATTATCTTTCTTATTTCACCCCTAGTTACTCGCTCATCTTTCATGCTTTTCATTACTTCTAGGATTTTTTCTAAACTTTCTTCAACCGTTCGGTGCTCATCTCCTTCATCCCTTGTTGTTTTACTACTCACTTCCCCTATTTCGTTTTGTATTGTACTTTGGTTCCCGCCAAGTACCGATGTATCTCCTTCCTCCTTCTTTTGTCCATCTGTGTCCGTTGTCTTGACCGATTTACTGCTTTTCTCACTCTTCATACTGCTATTACTACTCACGCTGCTGGTTCTCTCTTTCTGTTTTGTTTTATCTCTCGTGATTTTTTCTTGTTTACCGGTACAAGGGACTCTCTCATTATCGACGTTATACGTACAATGTTTATTCATGCAACCTGGGTGGAAACTTTTTAAACAGGGTATACATCTAATTATTTCTGTGCGTACTTCTTTATTGCATGACCTGCATATCCAGTCTTTTCTCGACAACATGTTATGATTGCATATTATAATTTGTTCCTTGACTGTATTACTTTCTCATATGTTTCAGTCAGGGTGAAAGGGAGAGAGAGGGAGAGAGGGAGAGAGGGAGGGAGGGAGGGAGGGAGAGAGAGGGGGGAGAGAGGGGGGAGAGGGAGAGAGAGGGAGAGAGGGGAGAGAGAGGGAGAGAGAGAGGGTGAGAGAGAGGGAGAGGGAGAGAGGGAGAGGGAGAGAGAGAGGGAGAGAGAGGGAGAGAGGGAGAGAGTAAGAGAGGGAGAGAGGGAAAGAGGGAGAGAGGGAGAAAGGGAGAGAGGGAGAAAGGGAGAGAGCGAGAGAGAGTGGGAGGGAGGGAGGGAGGGAGGGAGGGAGGGAGGGAGGGAGGGATAGAGAGAGAGAGAGAGAGAGAGAGAGAGAGAGTTTCCCACTGTGAGTAGTGGAGGGGATTCGACAGATGTCCCTTTTTGCTTCAGTTTCGTTCATTCTCGTCTACAAATTCGCCGAGTACAGTTACTTTGTATTCACAAAGTTACAGTGTTTTTTTCGTCAATTTGAAAAACGCGCCTGTGTACTCCAATCTTTGAAAAACTAAATTTACCAATTTGTGAATATATTCATATATCACGTTATTTATTGTTTCGATATTGTGATATATAAAACTTGTGATCCTAACGAATGAATCGTGTTACATGATTTTTACACGAGTTGCGGACGCATTTGTGTCAGTCAACAACGTTCCTGCACATTTCTCATCGAATGGCGAAGTTCTGAATAACCCATATTTTGGTAAGTATGAATGTTATCCTTAAATAAATCGATGAATTTAGTGAAAGTAATAAACCAATTTGAAAACGTTTCATGAAGCATCACAATATATTTATACAATATTTTTGATCACAGATTTTTGTACACTTATCCGTGGAGAGTCAAAATAACACGACTCGTACATCAGATGTTCGTGGACAACTCCTAACAATGGCTTCAGTTGTATGTTTTATTTGCGAAAAATCATTGGAAAAACAAGAAACCTCCACAGTGAAACGAAAAGTCATCGAATCATTGATTTCTGCTAGCAAAGAAAGGAAAGACAGAAAACACAACCAGTATGTATTGAAGGGCAAAGAATCTATAATTGTTCACTCCAAATGTTATAAATCGTACACACAGGCAAGTTCTATTAGAGCTTATTTGCGTAGAAGTGAAGAACCAACCGCGAGTACCTCTACTAGACGTAGTTCTCAAAAATTCGATTTCAAGAATTTATGTTTATTTTGTGGGAGTGATGCGTCAGAATCTTTCGTGATAAAAAAGATGCAAAACCGAAATTTGTCATCGCGACCAGTTAGTGTTCTCACGGCGCAAGAAACGCTAGTAAATATTAGAAATATAGCAGCTGCACGTTCCGATTCTTGGAGCGAAGAAGTTTTAAACCGCGTAGCTGGTATCGAAGATTTGGAAAGTTCAAAGCCCCGTTACCATGCTTCGTATGATCCGCGGTTCTTTGAGAACGGGTCAAAACCAGATATTTCAAAAAGTAACACATCCCATATTATCGATGTGATCCAACAATATGTTGAAGACAATCCGTATGAATAGCAATTTTCTTTGAGAAAAATTATCGATCATGTACAGAGTGGTAGTGTTAATAACCAATGGTTGAAAAAGAAATTATACGAAAGCCTCGGTGAAGACATCGTTATAACATCAAACCTGAGTTCGTAGCCAATCATTCAACTCCGCGATACGAGCCATAAAATATTATTAAAACATTTCCAAAATGCACAGGACGCTGCCGAAGGTCGTTTGAAAATAGTAAAAACAGCTGCTAAGATAATTAAAGACGATATTCGTTCGATGGAATGCGACACAACAAGTTGTCCGCCTCCAGAATCGTTTTTCGAAAATGTCGCAACGGTCAGTCCAAAATCGCTAAAGGTTTTTCTGGACAATGTCATTACCGCTGATAAAAATGGAGTAGAATAGGGCAATTTTTCATCAAAGATCGTGGCAATTGCACATAAAATCATAAGTTTCGTTCGAACGGCTCCAACAAATGTAGATAGTGACGACGAGTATGAGCCTAACCAAAAATGAGTAAAGAGAGAGTTTTTGTAATGAATTTTTCTTTCAAATTAATGAACTTATTGTAATGAATGAAACAGTGTCGGAGAAAAGATTTATTTACGATACCCTTTCCCATTCATAGTAAAATGATTTTAAAGCACGGTTATATGTAAAATTTGTAAAAACGATGGTCATGGGTCTGATATGGAGTGAACATGATTTTTAAGGATACCATCATGTTCGCGAGAAAAAATCACGTAAAATTAAAAAAAAAGGTTTTGTTCTACGACCATTTTGAAGGAAGTTATCGAATTTGTTAACTAAGCCGCTTGCGCGGGGCTGCGGAGCGAGAGGAGGTACGGAACGGAACGCGCGCCATCGATTGGCATACGTTGATAACTATAGTGACGCATTTCTTTCTAAAGGTCGGTATTTTATTGAATCCCGTAGCTGTAAGCTTAAGGAAGGCTAGCGAATTTTATTTTTGCAAAAATCACAATTACAACAAAAGAAAATTGAAAAAACGTTAAAATATTCATATCTCGATGTGTAATCAAGATATTCGGACTTTTTTTTTAAACTGTTCGTTTTTCAAAAACGCATCGAATGGTGAAACATTTTTTCAGCTATTTTCGTAACTTTGGTCAAAATTGCTATTTGTTTATAAGCAAAAAACGAAAATCGTCAGAAAACAGTATTTATTATCAACGAAAACGATTTCTTTTTTCCGTATACTTTGTGCATGATGATACGAAGCTCCTCGATTTTTTTCCACACTGTGGGCCTTCATCGACAAATTCTATTGAAGGTCAAAGTTTTTTCGATGATCACGAATTGTTGCTAAACTATAACTCGTAGATCGATAAATCTTAGACCATTCTCTTGTGGTTTCCCTTCCTTACATCATATATAGACTTCAAACCGATATCATAATAAACAATTGATTGCGGTTGCAAATAAAAAATTGTGAATTTCTTGGTTCATTTGCAATGAACCACTTAAATAATAATGCTAGCGTATTTTTTTATAGGACCTTTTTCATAGGAGACATTATGGTGAACAACTTTTATTAGAAACTTTTTTCGATAGGACGCGTTCCAAAAGTGTTAACTCAAAAAAACCGATTTTTTTTTTCAATAATTTTTTATTGCTAAAATGCAGGATGGATTTTTACGAAAACTCAGGGCTATATTCCTATGGGTCCAAACAACCTACAAAAAAATTGGCTAACCTCTGCACCTTTTGAATAAAACTTTGTGAAATATGGCTTAAGGTGACTGGACTAGGACAAACTCAGACCAGGATCGTGCCCAAGAAAACGAAATGAGTTTAGTCCTATCATTTGCATTACCTTTGTGCAAATTTTGATACCATCAGAACCAGAGCGACCGTAAAGAAAAACTTTTTGAATAAAAATTGTTCAATTTATAATGCCACAATCAGAGCCAAAAAGTGGAAATACTTAGCACACATGTCGCTTCACAAAATGTTCAAAGTTTGTAAGTATCAGCTGCATTCCAATGCAACAAATTTTGACACTATCAGAATAAGAGTACCCGAATACTTTCTGAAATAACTTTTTAAATTTATTATGCCACAATTAAAGTGGAAATGTGGAAAAACATAGTGCACATTGGGCCCAGTAAATTTCAGAAATCGTGAATGTTTCCATTGCAATTCGAAGACAGAAATTTTGATCCCATTCAAAATCAAGCAAGGAAAGACTTTTTGTAACAAACTTTTCAATTCATAATGCCACTATCAGAAACAAAAAGGGGAATTACTTGGCACACATTTCGCTTCACTAAATTTTCAATGTTTGTAGGTATCCGTTGCATTTAAATGATACAAATTTTGATATCATCAAAAAAAGAGCACCCAAAGACTTTTTGAAACAACTTTTTGGATTCAATACGCCATAACCAAAGCGGAATATTGAAAATACTTAGCATTCATTGGGCCCAACGAAATTTTTAACTTTCGAGTATGTCCATTGCGTCACAAAGACAAAAAATTTGATCCCATCCAAAAATGAACAACCAAAGACTTTTTGAAACAAATTTTTCAATACATGTTGCCGCAGACAAATCAAATAAGTAGAAATAGAGATATTTGGTATCAATCCATCGCGTACCAACGAGGCAAAAAAAAGTGACCGAAGGGCAAACCTGAAATGAATGGAGAAAAATAGGACGACATTTTAAAATAATAATGCCACAACAAAACTAGTTTGCACACTTTTTATTTGATCAAAGATTCCGATAGTTTATTTAAACTGATCAACATATAATATTTGTGCGCTCTATCCTCATAGAGGAATGAAATTTAAGATCTAAAAAAAAATTTGGAGATATAGGTTAGGGAACCTATTTTTCTCGCTGGGTATCAAAACACTTATAAATAATTTTGGCACACGTATAACTTTATCGTATAAATTCAATGCTCAACATTTTTTTCCACTAAATTTCAACATAAAACCAAAAACTCGGCTCGCAAGTCCAGCAATGTTCAGGAAACTCCGTTCATTTTGAAAACTGACGACGTTTTTTTAATAATTTCGACACTTAGCCCAAGTGCCCGTCAAATCGTTATTATTTAACCAAACTCGCACATCCCGCACTGTTTACGAAACTCCGTTCAATTTGAAAATTATATTCACTGACGATGTTGTTTTCAATAATTTCGACACTTAATTCGGATGCTCGTCAAATGGTTATTATTTAACGAAACTCGCACAGCTCGCACTTTTTACTAAACACCGACCAAACTTTTATAATTATATCTACAGAAGATGGAAACTGAAAAAAAATTACAGGATCGAGGAATATCGACAAATTGCTGAATTTGGGAATCAAAAGCGATATAAACATGGTAACCTCACTCAGTATTGAGGTTATATTTTTCGCTCAAATTCCAAAATTCCGAGGTTATCATTTTTGTTTCGCTTATGATTCCGAAATTCAGTAATTGCTGCGGTCGAGCGAGACGAAAACACTATTATTATTACTGGTTTTCGAATAATAAATAATTTTTTTTTCCGAAATTTATCCACCACATGTCCCGCACTTCGCACTGTCAAAACTATCGTCAAACGTTCAAACTTTCCACCGTATCGGTACAGAGGAATGTAGTCACAGTTGTGACCATTCAGAAATTCGAGAGGAATCAAGAGGCCTTTGCTTGTGTTGTCTGCACGCGCATATACAGACATGTCGAATCCTTCGATGTGTTAGAATGATCAATCAGAAACTCGGGAGGCATCAAGAGGCCTCTGCTTGTGTTGTCTGCACGTGCATATACAGATACGTCGAATCATTCGATGCGTTGGAATTTTAGCATAATCTTCAGCCTGTGCAAAGTTTTTTCTCAGCAATTATGCCACCGATCATACTGATTTTAGGCTCTATCGAAAGAGAATTTCGCAATTGGTCTCCAGTTCAATTTTCAGAACATAAATGGACTCCTGAGCTTCGTAATTAAAAGAAATGGCATGCCAATTTTACTCCCACCACCGCGAATCGTTTTATTCAGAGATAATATAGTCTCGGCGAGCCTCGGGCCAGCAGACGACAGAGCTGTCAATGTACTTGTCCCAAGACTCTACCGAGTCTATTGATAATAAAAAACTGGTAGTGCGAAAATAATAGTGTGCAATTCATTTCAATCATCTTTTGAACAGTGTTTCAATAAATATGTACTTTTTATTATTGTTAAGCCTGTAATTTTTATTTTCCACATCTGACTCTACAATGGATTCGAAAACGATCCCTTTCCTCTTTTACCCTAAAATATTCCTCGAATGCAATAATAAGGTTTATTTAGAAACTATTCACTTCGTTTTTTTAAAAAACTAACAGAATGGTGTAAGATAAACTCGTATTCAGTGAATATTTAATATCATTGTCGTGAGGTTATAAAGATCGCGGTCAGTTTCAACTTTTGGTTAACCCTTTGAGGGGCACTGAGACATACGCTGTCCCACCTGTTTTGTCTCAGTTTTTTTCACTTTTCTGATATATTTTTGCACTTTCTTTATGAACAAAAACACTTTTTAGACTCTTAGGGACCTAAGTTATAAGATTTTAATGATAAAGTGCGGATATTGTTTATTTACCATTAATTATAAACAACTAAAGTACAAAAAATACGGATTTTTCAGGATAAATTCGTTTGTGGCTAAACAAAAAGTCCTAGAGCTTTAAAAAATTTTTCACATGTATCCTGTACCTTATACCATAACATATATTTTTTTCAGAATTTTTCGCAAGTTGGTTTTTTGTTTTTTTTTTTCGAAAATTGAAAAAATACTATTCGTGCGGGAAAAATGGTTGGTTTGAAT
Organism: Rhimphoctona megacephalus; assembly: GCA_963989365.1. Classification (NCBI taxonomy): domain Eukaryota; kingdom Metazoa; phylum Arthropoda; class Insecta; order Hymenoptera; family Ichneumonidae; genus Rhimphoctona; species Rhimphoctona megacephalus. The sequence goes on from OZ022417.1 coordinate 25,446,456, forward strand.
GCAGTTCTTGCTGAATCAACCTGAAATTTGGTATACAAAGGTTTTTAGGGTCTCTGATTACGAACCTGGCATCATAATTTCAAAATTCAAGATGGCGGATCCAATATGGCGGCGTGTATTTCCGAAATATTTACAAACTGGATATTTTTTGATGAAATTACGTATACGGGGGTTTTTGAGGTCTCTGATTCCAAACCTGGCATTATAATTTCAAAATTCAAGATAGCGAATCCAATATGGCAGCGCGTATTTTCGAAATATTTACAAACTGGATATTTCTTGATGAAATCACGCATATAGGGGTTTGCGAGGTCCCTGATCACAAATCCGGCATCATAATTTCAAAATTCAAGATGGCGGATCCAATATGGCGGATTTTATTTTCGAAATATTTACAAACTGGATATTTCTTGCTGAAATCACGTATATCAAGGTTTGGAGATCCCTTCGAGTCCTCTAAATTCAAGATGGCAAATCCAATATGGCGGACATTTTTTTATGTAAAATTGCAATTATTTATTCAATTATATATTTGTTATAAAAAGTTGGCTTATTCAAACAAAATTTTGAGTATTTCGAGCAATGCATTTGGAACTAGTTCCTTCCCATGTCCACGTCGTTAGTTCCGGGTCACGCTAAGAGGGAGGAATAATAGCAGTAGTGGACTTCTTCTGGTTCATGTAATTGTGGCGCGAAAATCGTGATTAGCGGACTCGAAAACCTCCGTGTACTCATTTCTTTGTAAATTGAACAAAAAAACGCAAGGTTAGCCCATTACAGTAGCCATATTGGATACGCCATTTTGAATTTCGTGATTTCGATTTCAAAATCGTAATCAGCGACCCCAAAAACCCCTGAGTACTTATTTGTTTGTAAATTTAACAAAAAATAGTAAAGTTAGGCGATCACAGTAGCCATATTGTATCCGCCATTTTGAATTTCGTAATTTCGATTTCAGAATCGTAATCAGTGACCCCGAAAACCCCCGTATACTCATTTCTTTGTAAATTGAACAAAAAAACGCAAAGTTAGCCCATTACAGTGGCCATATTGGATCCGCCATTTCGAATTTCGTATTTTCTACTTCAAAATCGTAATCAGCAATCCCAAAAACCCATGAGTACTTATTTATTTATAAATTGAACAAAAAATCATAAAGTTAGGCTATCACAGTGGCCATATTGGATCCGCCATTTTGAATTTCGTAATTTTGAGTTCAGAATCGTAATCAGCGATCCCGAAAACATAAAGGTCACCGATAAATGTTTAAATTCGTTGAGCAGAGAAATGTGCCCCTCAAAGGGTTAAAGTGACTTTTATTATAGATAGAAGAGTGATAGTGCAAAAATAAAGTGTAATTCAATAAATAAACTTTTGAACAGTGTCTAAACAAATAATTTTTTTTATTCCTAGCCCCAACAATCCATTTTACCAAACGTAAACTCTAGAACGGAGGCGAAAACAGTGTCTACTCGCTTTTACCATAAAATGTTCCTCGAATGCAATAATAATGTTTATTTAGAAACCATTCTATTTGTTTTTTTTATAACTAAGAGAATGGTGTATGATAAACTCGGTTTTGATGAATATTTAATATCTTTGAACAGTCATGAGGTTACAAAGATCGTGGTCAGTTTCAACTTTTGGTTAAAGTAACTTTGATATATATAGATAGAAGAGTGATAGTGCAAAAATAAAGTGTAATTCAATAAATAAACTTTTGCATAGTGTCTAAATAAATAATTTTTTTTATTAACCCTAGCCCCAACAATCCATTTTTCCGAACGTAAACTCTAGAACGGAGTTGCAAACGGTGCCTTTCTCTTTTACCATAAAATGTCCCTTGCATGCAATAATAAGGTTTATTTACAACCTACTCCCTTCGTTTTTTATATAAGTGACAGAATGGTGTATGATACTACTCTAGGTTTGAACCAACCTAGGTTTGAATTATATATGGTTTTGAACCACCCTAGAGTGGTAGAGACCTTAAATACATGAAAATACTACTTGCACTGGCAACCCAAAACGGAATCAAGTGATGCGAAATAATTTTGAGCGAAAAGATAATTGATTTCAGAAAAAAAAATTTCATAAGTACTTTACCAATTTTTTTTACCTATTGTTCATGAGATATAATTCGTGATCAATAGACGTTATAAAAGAAAAACTCGCGTAGTACTTCGGCCAAAATTCATTTTCCAACCAAATTTTTGCTCTCGAAATTTTGTGCGCATACTTTTTTATTTCAAAATCTCGTTTGGTTATGATTACTTTGATTTAAAAAGTTTAGGTGCATTCTGATGCTATTGGAGTATTTCTTCGGGACCATTTTTTATGGAATATTTTCCGATCCGTTGATCTGTTGGCACGGATGTTTCGGTGTAATATTTTTTGAAATTTTTTTTACAAAATAAAAAAAATTAAGTTTTTACTTGTCCGTTGTTCTTTTATGCATCATATCTTCTCAGAACTACTGTACGTTTTAAGTAATCTAATTATTTTATAAGTATTGATGGTTAATTACGAAGATTGAATTCATTTGAACACTTCTTAGATGAATATTTTATATTGGATTTTTAGTTTGAATATAGTCGCGACGCTCCAGCTCGAAATTCGATCATGTATCTGTATTTGTATTATGTCATGTATTTTTACATCATCATAAAAAATACATCATGTATTTTTAGACGAAATCATTAAAAAATCGCTTGAGCAACCTTTAAAATATTTATTCACGATCCAATTCTTGAGAGAATCACTTTTTGATAAAATGTTATCAAATTTTGCTGCAATACCGAAAAAAACATTGATTATTTTGCATCACTCAGATACATACACAATATAGACATGTTTAATTGGCAAGCAATGAATTTCATACAAAATGTCAACAAATCCCCGTAAAAAAACTGCATATGTGCTGTAAAAAAGTTGAGACAAGTACATTTACTTCCTCCAAATAGCTGTTCCTGCAAAAAATCTCCTTCTGAACGCCAACCCTAACAAAAAGTTATAAAAGAGATTTCCTCCCAAAAAAATCAACTTTGCAAAAATTCTCTCATTCACATCGAATCTCTCAAAAATTTATAGGAGAACCCCACGTAAATTTTTTCAATAAATTAGGAACTCACAAAAAGTTCTAAGCGATGCTCACAAAAATTTGCCAATCAAATCATAATCTCACAAAAGATGCTAATTCAAATCCGACCAAAAATTTAGTCTAAACTTTACAAAAATAAATTAAAACTGTAAATCATTAATATTAAAATACATTAAAGCTTATTAACCTCTAATGAAAAATCTTCCCTAATTAAAAATATGGATGTGCTATAGTACAGTTGTTTTACACAAAGACAATAAGAATAAAAAGTAATAATGAAAAAAAAATCGAATACAAAAAAAAATTTCAAAACAAAAAAATTAGATTGAAAAGAAAATTTCGGCTGAAGTACTTGGCGAGTTTTTTTGATTAATTTATACAATGTGCTTAATTTAATTCAATTTGCTTAATTTACTCATGGTTACAAACTCGCCAAGTATTTCGGCTGCATTTTTTTTTTCAATGTAATTTTTTTCTTTTGAAATCTTTTTTGTATCCGAATTTTTTTTCATTATTACTTTTTATTCTTGTTCTTTTTGTGTAGAACAACTGTACTGTAGCACATTCATAGATTTATTTAATTGGAAGATTTTTTCATTAGAGTTTAATAGGCTCTAATGTATTTTGCTATTAATGATTTACAGTTTTAATTTATTTTTGTTAAGTTTATACTTAATTTTTGGTAGGATTTGAATTGGCATCTTTTGTGAGATTATGATTTGATTAGCAAATTTTTGTGAGACTCTCATAAGTTTTTGTAAGTTTCTAATTTCTTGAGAAAATTTTTGTGGGGTTCTCCTATAATTTTTTGAGAGATTTGATGTGAATGAGAGATTTTTTGCAAGGTTGGTTTTTCTGGGAGGAAATCTCTTTTATAACTTTTTATTAGGGTCAGCGTTCAAAAGGAGATTTTTTTACCGGAACAACTATTTGGGGGAAGTAAATATACTTGTCTGAACTTTTTTACAGCATATATGCTGTTTTTTGCGGGGTCATATATTTCGTCCATCCATCCACCTTATCCACCCATCCATTCATCCATCTCATCCATCATTCCCATTCATCTATATATCGATCCATCTCGTCCATATAACCCATCCATCCATTTCATCCAAATATCTATCTCACTCACATATTCCATCCATTCATCTATTTCGTTTCATTCCCATTCAATCCATTGACCCATTGAATTCATCTGTAAGTATGGGGTTCTTCCTGAGCTTGTCATTGATTCGGACAGAACATTGGATCTTCCCGGGCTTACTTTGCTTACGTACATCATATCTTTATGTAATTAATATACATCATCATCTATGAAAGACTAAATTTCGAGCAAATTTATATGATGAATCACGAAATTTCTAGAGACATTAAGTGATTCGTTCGTAGTTTCTGGTTAATCAAACAGTCCTTTCTTTTTTGTTTCGAGCAATAAACCAAAATTTTGGAATATGCTTTTTTATATGTATGATATTTTGGCAATTAATATGATAATCGGTTTTTATGCTGATAATCAATAAATTTTTCCAAAAATGTTGACCTGCAGATAACATATTTTATTTCCTTACCAAATTTACCTACAAGTATTTAAAAATACCAGTAATCATCCAGAAAAACAACAATAGAGCAATATCATTTTTGATACACAGCAATAAAAAATTTACAAAACGTTCAGAATGAACATTTTACAAATTAGCTTAAACAGTACTTTGATTCATTATTAATTCATCAGCAGAGTTTAATAAATTTTAGGCGAACTAGACATTTAACAAATATGTTTTTAATTAGCGCATAGTAGTGAAATGAGTATTAAAAACTTAAAAAATGGTGTACAGTGGGGAAGTACAGAATACGATACATTAAATCGATGTGTCAGATGAGCGCTGTAGCGGGGTAGAATGTTGGATTGAAGGGTTTTTCAATTATCCGAGAACAATTTTGAGATAGCATCTCGTGACCCGATGTCGGATGTTTTCCGACTGAATTTTGCTGTGTACACTCAAATAGAGGTAAAAGGTGCGGGCGGAGAGAAAAGGACGATGCTGTGTGCTCACTTGCTAAAACACAGTGATACGGTGGTTCGTAGACGGTGAGGCATCCACAACGACCGGGCACCCGTTACAGTCTACCCGCACTATCGCCACCCTATCTCCCCGCGTACAACTCGTTGTGATTGAGCTTATAGCAATTAATGTTATTGCTTGGGGTAGTCAACGATATATGTATACCTTCGCCCTCCTTCCAGATCCCTTCCCACTGGCTATTACTTATACACAATTTCTTTCTCTCTCACCATTTCTGTATCTCTATCTTTATATTTTCTTCTGTATATAATTGGATACAATCACATTATATTATTATGCTCCTTTATTATTTTTTTACATATTCAACAACATATTTTTTATGCTCGAGAGAGTAAAACCATTGTTTCGATCCCATCTTGAATGTAAATGGCACGCGTGGTCACTAAGGGGCTACATACCCACGCAGAAAAAATTAGTCTCGGCGAGAATCTCGTCGAGATATCTCGCCGACAGGCTTGCAACAGTCCCACATAGGTTTCCGGGACTCGCATATCAGTTTTCGATAGAGTCTTGCCGAGACCTTTCCAAGATTTCTCGTAGCTCTTTTTGAGAGCCTCCGTGAGGTTCTTTTTGATAATTTCTGAAACTCTTTTTGAGGGACTCGCCGAGACTCTTTTTGAAGTTTTTACCGATTGTCCCGCCAACTCTTTCTGAAATTTTTCCTAACTCTTTTCAAGAGCTTCGAATTCCAAACTCGGTGTTGGTGTCGACGCCGTTGGTCCTTGAGAAGGGCCTATAATAAGCGATCTGATAATATCAGGTTATAATTTCTGGCTGGGTTATGTAAAAATTAAATAGGCTACACGCGGATGCGAACGGCAGGCGCTCAATGCCGTCTACTGCTCAGAAAAACAAATTTGTTGCAGAGTTTTTAACTGTTCCCCAAAGATGGCCTTCGTTCGCGTCTGTGGATAGTCTGCTTGATACTTACATAATCCAGTCGGGATTTCAACTCAATACTATTAGGTTGCTAACTAGAGTCTTTTCCCAAAGACCAAGTATCTCAATATTTTGGTATTACCCAAAGCCTAAAAATAATTTTTCTTTTATCTGTCAATATACAGACGATAAAGTATCTCGGAAAAATTTCCAAAAAATCTCGCCGAGAACATCGGGTATATTATTGACGATCTTTCAGAGGTTCCAGAGATTCTCTGAAATTTCGGGAAGAGTCTCGGTGAGATTCTCAAGGAGAGTTCCGCAAAGTATCGGAAAGAGTCTCGGCGAGACTCTATCGAAGACTGATATGCGAGTCTCAGAGATGTGCCTATGCTGGAGCTGTTGCGAGACAATTTTTTTCTACTCGGATATAGCTAGGGGCAGTGAAAGCAGAGCAACGTTCGACCATTTTTTTTACTGAACAATTTTTTTTATTCAAAAATCAATGAATGTTTCGCAAAGTTGATAGTTTCAAGTGTATTCCATCAAATTTTAACAACTAAATATTGAACAATGTGTTAGTAAAAGTGCTTTTGCGGTAACCATGGTAACTACGACATTTTTCACCTGAAAAAGAAGCAAAAGAAATCTTCTGGAAGTTCATGAAATAAGGAAAAGTTTGTCATGGCTGATTTGAGAAAAAAATGATTTGTCGAAATTTGGCGACCGTTTGAAATTAAAAATGTTTTCTTAGAATAAAAAAAATCGGCTTCTTTCATTAATAACACGAAAACTATAATGTTTTTAAAAAAATCCCATGACGAACTCGTCCTTTATTCATGCACTTTCAGAAGATTTTTTTTGTTTCTTCTTCATGTGAAAAATGTCGGAGCTACGATGGTTACCGCAAAAGGACTTTTGCCAATTAGCTTCTGCAGAATCGCGCGTCCATACGGGGCATTATTCAGTATTTATTTGTTAAAATTTAATTTCACACACTTAAAACTATCGACTTTGAAAAATATTAATTTGTTTTAGAATTAGAAATTTTTTTTTCGATGAAAAAAAGGTCAAACTTTGCTCTGCTTTCGTTCCTAGGTGTATGTAGCCTCTGAACGTCCCCCGATTCTAGTATTTTCGTAATCACTGCTATGTCTAGATCCTGAATTTGCGCCACCTTTATCCATTCTCCGTCCGTGATGTCGATAATCATACACTTAAGAGAGTTCCTACTCAAGACATAACTATGTCGAATATGTAAACTATATATAAACCATGTCGAAATCTACTCAAAAGAAAGCTACTTAAAATAAACTATAATCTACCTCATCTGGTACTCATCCGATGCATTCGCCATTTCCTTCAATTAGCTGTCTCTCATGAAACAACCGAAACACTACTAAGGAAACTGGATTATATGATTCGGGCAATTGGTTTAAGAATCTGGATTATATGATTCGTGCAATTGATTTAGTTATTTAAACACGGAGAGAATTTTATATGAAAAATCACTATGTTCACATTGCGGCGTGGTACCATATCGACCATTGTGAAGAAATTTACTATGTTTTTCTATTCAAAACATAGTAAATTTTACTCAAAAGCGACGACATGGTACCACGCCGCAATATGAACATAGTAATTTTTCGCGTAAAATTCTCTCCGTGAATGCACGCCAGATCGCATACAAAGTAATATTTGCGGTAATAAACGATGGAGCCGGTCCTCTAAAAATTTGTCAGTTTACGGGGGAAAGTCATGTAAACGTACGTTTTTTCAAGATTTTTTTTATAAAGAAATGGAATAGTTTATTGAATTAAGGCGAGAAACCAGTTTAGGAGGCCGAAATTTTAGTGTTTTTCGTGAATTTTTTTAACAGGGAAGGAGTAATCAGAATTTGTTTAAACTTGGAGGATATTTTATTCATGTTTTGAAGTACACTTTGTAATTTGTTCAAGTTATTTCAGCCGGAAATAGTGGAGTTAGAAGCTGCTGTCCATGGACGATCGCCATCCGAGTTTTTTGTTGGTGGGCATTCTTGAAGTCACAATTTTTATCTGTAATGATTACAATTTTTTCTTTTCATTAACAACATATTTCCTAAGAATATGAACCTAATTGTGATCGAAAAAGTTGAACATTGCATGTTTTTGAGGTGTTTGAACACAATGTCATATTTTTATTATTTTTTCACCTTTCTTGCATTAAAATAAATATTTTTAATAATAATATCATCCCGGAGTTAGGTTCATATAGATTGCAATTGAATAAAGAATATTCACACAAATTTTAAGAACGATTGGACAAATCTATTGGAGCTAGAATGCACACCAGTTGAAAACAGTCGTTTCGAGAAAAATGCGTTTGAAAAAAAATGTAGCGAAAACGAGAAATTCAAGGCAGTAATTAATTATATAAACTGCTCACTGGTTAATCAGCTATTCCAGCACCATATAGCAACCCCTCTTCTTCTTCAAATGCATCATTTCGGGCTTGCATCTCTTGACGAGCTTTCCGAGCTTCCTTGGTCTCCAACGAGCTGCGCCTATTCTGTCTTTTCACGCGCTGCTCATCCATGTTCCCGGCAAAATTGAAGCTCTGCGAGCCAACTACGAGTTTTAATACGTTGATCAGCATTAGAAGGGCTGAATTTTCTTCATTAAATAACGCAATAGACAAGAATGCTGCAACCTCGACTATTTTCAGGCCAGCATGTACACGGAGAGAATTTTATACGAAAAATTACTATGTTCGCATTGCGGCGTGGTACCATGTCGACCATTGTGAAGAAATTTACTATGTTTTTCTATTCAAAACATAGTAAATTTTGCTCAAAAGCGACGACATGGTTCCACGACGCAATGTGAACATAGTAATTTTTCGTGTAAAATTCTCTCCGTGTAGATGCTTTGGAGCCAATCGCCAAACGGTCGAATTGAAACTTTCATTAGCGTTCTGCATATGACCGCCTAAACATCTAGACAGCAAATCGTCTCTCGATAAATCTTTGCATATTGGAAGAATTTCTTTTTGAACATCGGGGTGTAATGGGACAGGGTGCACTTAAGGCTCCGTTCCAAGTGCCTTAGCTTGCTGCCACTTGCACCAGCTGTCTTCTCCCTCTGGACAGTTGTCGTGTTGTGGATTGTCGTCTGTGGATATCATGTGCTGAAAAGTTGCCATTATGGCCTTCTTTATGTCTTCGATGCTGTTTACATTTCTTCGAATCGCTAAGCCGTAATACGTGCTGAGCTTTTTCACCAAAGCCTCTGTCAACTTTCCTTTTCCGCCCAGTTTTTTAGTTTTCCTAATGTTTCGGAGCCGAGTTCCCATCCTTTTCTGAACATGGCCTATGCATTCGCTTTTAACAACTGTCAGTTCATCACCGTAGGGATTTAAATTAACAACTGTTGTGAACGTTTTTGAATCTCCATCTGATTTTGAATCTGACATTTTGAATCTCCATCTACGCTGACATTTTTACTTCTAACACTCGGTAGGAAAGCCGGAGCTAAACTGACCAAACTCGACGCTCTGTGGAAATATTCCAAAGGTTAGAGTACCTTCTACCCAAGGCCAATCAAGAACATCTGCCGAAATCCCCCTCTCTCTATTATCCCGTAGTATAGGGGTATTGAGTCAGGTAACTGAATAAGGGACTACCTGAGCGACCGCTTGGTTCTAACTACTGCGCGTTTCGACGCCGAACCGACGGGCGGTTACTTAAGCGCTCATAGCATCGGAACTAATCGGAATTTTTCTTTGAAATTTTGGCAACATATTCTTGAATAGTTTTACTAACAATTGATGAAATAAAAAGAAGTCCATTTTTTTACCCGTCTAAACTGGTTTTCCGCCTTAACAAAGTATATCTCAAAATATACGATGTAAGGTATATTGACAAATTTTTTTAGACTAAAATATTTAAAAATGGCGGCGCCACAGCTGCTGGAAGTCGAAACCTCAGATTTGCGCCGTGCAGCTTACAGGTCTCAAATCTCAACTAAAATCAAAAAATCAAATTTTTGATTTTAGAATACATCAATACGCTTTGCATGACGGAGAGAAAAAAATTAAAGATTTAGGACAATTTTGAAAAAATACAAAAATAAATTATTTTTTTTTCAAAATGGTCCTAAATTTTTAATTTTTCTCTCCGTCATGCAAAGCGTATTAACGGGACAGACCTAGTTAGAATTTTCGAAAAATCGATTTTTTTTTATTTCATTTTCAAAAAGTAGAATCTCTTACGAACATTTTCCGCCCAGGCAAATGTAAATCGGACCATTATTCGCCGAAATACAAGACTTTGTAGCACGTCGTGTCTGACAAGGAAAGGTACTTTGGTGTCCCCCTCCGATTTTGATAATTTTTATATATGTTATAGTCCATCGAAAATTAAGAGACACGTAATTTTTTTTATCGGCTTAAAGTTATTTTTAAGGGGTGAAATCGACCCCCAAAGTTGAGCATGTTTTGCATCTGGTAGAGTGTTTCATATAGAAGCACTTAACCGATCGTAACGAAACCAATTGCAAAACGTTTTTCACGTCAAATAACCTGTATATAATGTTCAACTTCTTATGCACCCCTATTACATGGGGATGATTCACCCCCGAATATCCAGAATTCTTTTGTATAAAAAAAACTTGCAATCCGATTTCAATAAAACAAACGCCATTTTGCAGAGCAAAAAAAATAAAATTGACGTATTTTTGGGTTTTTCTCAGATTAAAAAAATTAAGGGGGTAAAACACCCTTAAAATGTCAAATTTCATTTTGAGCACTGTCCCCTTCCGATTTCAATATTTTTTTTATAAAATGTAGCTTATCGAAAAATAAGACCACCTATTATTTTTATTGGCTCAAAATTATTTTTAAGGCGTGAAATCAACCCCCAAAGTTGGGCATGTTTTGCATCTGGTAGAGTGTTTCATATAGAAGCACTCAACCGATCGTAACGAAACCAATTGCAAAACGTTTTTCACGTCAAATAACCTGTATATAATGTTCAACTTCTTATGCACCCTTACTTACTGCAGGGGGCTGAACCACCCCCTGACATTCATAATTTTTTGTATAAAAGAAAAATTGTCATTCGATTTCAATGGAAAAACCAACATTTTGAAAAGCAAAAAAAAATTATAGTGAATGTGTCTAGATTTTTCGAATAAAAAAAATTAAGGGGGTAAAACACCCCTAAAATCTCAAATGTCATTTTGCGCACTTAAATGATAAAATTCAATTCAATTGGTCTCATTATCATTGCGTATCGACTTATATGCTAAATAATATTTATTTCGCATGTACATCCGCTGCCCTTCTGACATGCTTCACGTTTATAAAGAAGTGTTGGTATCCGTTCTATTTATATAAGTTTCTATTTTGAACGATTTACGAAAATAAAAAAAAAACTCAAATATCAAAAGAGTCGCATCAGCAATTCACCGCCCAGAATGTAAACAAAGCTGGCTCATGCCTTGCCATATTCTTATTCATATCAAGAACCGCTATAGTGGCTCGACCCCAAGTATTCTTGAAAAAGCCAGTTCGCTCAGGCTAATGTTTGAGGTATATCCGAAAACCAAATAAAAATGCTGTTTTCGTGGTGATGTCAGATCAAACCGCCCACTCAAGATGAAAAAGGTAAAACTGACTTTATATTATTCCAGAAGTTAAGTTGCTGTTCGACTGTTGATCAGTCATTATCGTGTCCGCTATCGTGAATACCGTATTGTTATTAACATGTCCATCAATCCAATGAACGTAATAAGACTGTTGTTTCTTACATTCGAGGTAATGAACATTCCTGACAGTCCTGTTAACAATAATGAAGTGGAATTGAAAGAGAGTTTCGCGGAAATTCTGAAGGCCTCTATGGCAGAGTTCAATCAGTTAGAAATCGTCGAAGATACGACATTAGATTTTCAAGAACCGTTTAGAGATGTCATAGTAGAACCTGTCGAAGATAATGACATCGAATGGGGTCTTGGAGAATCTCCATTAAGCCCTGAAACGTGTACTGACGATGAAGAAGATTTGAGCTACGACTACAAACAAAGAGCTGTTGAGTACTGGAGAAGTGCAAAAACGAAACAAAATAGGAAAATAGAAACAGTCCAAAACCGATTTAAACTCGTTAAATCTGTGCGCCAATTAAGGCGCTGGGCTCAACAAATTAATAAAGGCGGAACTTACAAGGAAAAATTGTCGCGCATTTCTGAATATACAATCGATAATTTAAAAAGCGCCATAGAAGCAGGTCTCATTGTACACGATATCGATCTTCGGAGATGGGCATTACAAGCCCAAAAATTGATTGGGCATGAGAATTTGCGTTTCAGGGCTTCGCCAACATGGATAAAAAAGTTTAAAAAAGTTCATCGAATAACAAGTAGAAAAATAAATAAATTCGTGACAAGAAAGACTCTCGAATCAAAGGACATATTACAAAACGATGCTAATAAATTTGTCTCCGCAGTTCAATTGAAAATTGAGGAATATGGCTTGGAAAATATTTATAATTCTGATCAAAGTGGTTTCCAATTAGAAGTCCATTCAGGGCGAACGTTAACAGAAGAAGGTACAAAACAAGTAGAATGCCTTGTACAATCCGTTTCAGCGACAACCCATAGCTACACCATCCAGCCGACAATATCAGCAGCAGGAAAATTGTTGTCACCTCTTCTGATAATTTTAAAAGAGCCATCCGGGCGGTTGGGGCCAATCGTAGAACGAACCATTTTTCGACCTCCCAATGTTTTTATAAGTGTTTCAAAATCTGGCAAGGCTACATCAGGTACGTTGGTATGTAATATTCAAATATAAAAAATAGATGTGGTATTAATTTTTACATATTGATTTATAGAACATTTCAAAGTATGGCTTCAAGAAGTGTTCTTCCCAAATGTCGGTGAGAAAAGTGTGCTTTTAATAGACTCATGGAGTGGACATTGCCCTAGTGTTGTCACGGAAGTTACACCACATAACAAAGAAATTGTTACAATGATCATACCGAAAGGAACAACAGGGAATATCCAGCCACTTGATGTCTTCGGATTTAGAATTTGGAAAAATTATGTCAGACATTTTTCAGACAGTGTCATGTTACTTGATTATGATTTAAGTCTACATTTACGAAATAATATAATCAAGCTGCAATCTCTAGTACATAATCAATTATCATCTCCGAGGTACGAAAATTTATTTCGATATGCCTGGTTCAAAAGTGGGTACATAGAAGAACGACCTGAGCATTTCGAAAATCCCGTTGAATTCGCTTTTGGTATGTCATCTCAAACACAATGTGAAATTGAAGGCTGCACAAATGTGGCTGTAGTAAGATGTTCATGGTGTAAAAAGTCACTTTGTTTCAAACATTTCTTCGAAGAACATCATTACTGTTCAAAATATAATCATTAAGTTCAGGAATGATAATTGAAACGAAAATTTGAATTGGAATCTATTTTTACTACATGAAAGATTTTAGCGCCTATGTATAACCTATATATATATATTTGTGTACAGACCATGTGTATACAAAAATAAAAAATCGTGAAGCTCACGACCACCGAAGATGTAGGAGTACTCAATTTTTCATATAATTAAAAAGCCGATGTACATGCGAAATAAATATTATTTAGCATATAAGTCGATACGCAATGATAATGAGACCAATTGAATTGAATTTTATCATTTAAGTGCGTAAAATGAAATTTGAGATTTTAGGGGTGTTTTACCCGCTTAATTTTTTTTATTGGAAAAATCTAGACACATTCACTATAATTTTTTTTTGCTTTTCAAAATGTTGGTTTTTCCATTGAAATCGAATGACAATTTTTCTTTTATACAAAAAATTATGAATGTCAGGGGGTGGTTCACCCCCCTGCAGTAAGTAAGGGTGCATAAGAAGTTGAACATTATATACAGGTTATTTGACGTGAAAAACGTTTTGCAATTGGTTTCGTTACGATCGGTTGAGTGCTTCTATATGAAACACTCTACCAGATGCAAAACATGCCCAACTTTGGGGGTTGATTTCACGCCTTAAAAATAATTTTGAGCCAATAAAAATAATAGGTGGTCTTATTTTTCGATAAGCTACATTTTATAAAAAAAATATTGAAATCGGAAGGGGACAGTGCTCAAAATGAAATTTGACATTTTAAGGGTGTTTTACCCCCTTAATTTTTTTAATCTGAGAAAAACCCAAAAATACGTCAATTTTATTTTTTTTGCTCTGCAAAATGGCGTTTGTTTTATTGAAATCGGATTGCAAGTTTTTTTTATACAAAAGAATTCTGGATATTCGGGGGTGAATCATCCCCATGTAATAGGGGTGCATAAGAAGTTGAACATTATATACAGGTTATTTGACGTGAAAAACGTTTTGCAATTGGTTTCGTTACGATCGGTTAAGTGCTTCTATATGAAACACTCTACCAGATGCAAAACATGCTCAACTTTGGGGGTCGATTTCACCCCTTAAAAATAACTTTAAGCCGATAAAAAAAATTACGTGTCTCTTAATTTTCGATGGACTATAACATATATAAAAATTATCAAAATCGGAGGGGGACACCAAAGTACCTTTCCTTGTGAGCCATAGGTAAGCAGGTAGCGGACTTCAAGTGCGTTTTTCTCGAAACCATGTTTTTGAAGTCGGTGATCACTGTAGCTCGAGAACGGCTTTACCGATCGGGTTGAAATTTATATCACTTCTTCTATACATGGTAGTCCTCCATATGAACGAAGGATTTTTTTTTTGGATAATTATTTTTATTTTTAATAGCAAAAAATGGAACTGATATTTTGGTCAAAAAAACACTTTTGACTTTTAACGGCCGCCATTTTGTGAAAAATGGAAATTTTTCAAAACCCTTCGTTCAACCGGAGCATTATATCATTAACTAAAAATCCCCTCCGTTTTTTTTGTTTCAGATGAGCCGTTGCAGCGTGAGCTTGATCACCGCAAACCGTGTTTTTTTTTGCAGCGTCCTCGGCAATTGACGGTCACCAGCTTATTTCGATATGTATTGCGTTGAAAAAATTGCAACATATACATTACATATGTATCTTTTAAACGGAAGAACTTTTGTTGTGAATTATTTTATCGTTTGACCAAAAAAAAATCGGAAAAAAGGCCTTTTTTTTGACGTTCCAACTAGGTCTGTCCCGTTAATGTATTTTAACAATAAAAATGCAATTTTTTAATTTTAATTGAGATTTGAGATCTGTAGGCTGCACGGCGTAAATCTGAGGTGTCGACTTCCAGCAGTTGTGGCGCCGCCATTTTGAAATATTTTAGTCTAAAAAAATTTGTCAATATACCTTACATCGTATATTTTGAGATATGATTTATATTAATTCAATAAACTATTCCATTTCTTTATAAAAAAATCTTGAAAAAACGTACGTTTACATGACTTTCCCCCTTTAAGGGGCACACGGTGGATCTCTATCGAGCCAGCCATCAAATTCAACAGCAGTATGACGAGCTGAAAACTCATTTCGGAATCGTGAAGAGGTCAGAATCGTGTTATATTCCTGAATTGCAGCAACTGAATAGCTGTACAGCATGCATGCATGCATGCATATTATGCATGGTGAAAACAAAGTTGTAAAAATCGTATGTATAAAATACATACGATTCTCGTCGGGGATTCAGCGGACCAATAAAGCGTTTCAGTCGGTAACTGCCAATCCAGAAAAACTTCTCGAGGATTTGAAACATCTGATGACATTGATTTCGTCGAAAATTCCAATTCCCACTGTGAAAATCAACATCTTTAAGGACAACGTGGATATATTTCTCCATTCAAAACCGTATCTTGGCTATTCTTCTGGAAACAACCTTTCAGCATTGGATGGAACCACTGAGTGAAAAGAAGGTTTGAAAAGCCCATGTGTTGCTTTTACAGTTAAACTGTGCCACATGCTATGAAACAGACTTCCAATGAATCTTATATTACTCGAACAGATGAAAATCGTGCAGTCTTCAGAAAGTCTGAAACATCGCATGCACAAACTTTCAATCACCAATTTGGCGAAAGAGTTTATCGGTGATCCTAAATTCATCTCGCAAATAGAGAATGAATGAAATAACTTAACGAATATCAATTGGATAGGCGTAACGTCATCTGAACTTTTTTACAATGAGGTGTCAAACTATCGCTATTCCTGTAACGAAGATCCTTACAAAGAACTCGCCGAGTTTACTTTACATTTGTTGAGCTTGTCGCACTCCAATGCTGATGTTGAGCGTGTCTTTAGTCAGATGAACCTCATGAAAAATAAGCTGAGAAGTCGAACGGCAGTTGATACAACGAACGCCATTCTTGATATAAAGAATGGATTTAAACGATCAGGCCAATGTTGTCATAGTCATGAGTTCTCAGAAAAAGTAATATCCCAGATCGGAACATTGCAAGCATATTGGACCAATTTAGGGGCAGATAACCGTCGTCCATTTGCTACGTCATGTATATCGGCCGATGATTTGAAAGACAATGACTGTGATTTTGTGTTCCGATTACTTTCGCATATTTTATACAAAGTGTCCACTGCACTGGATATACCGGTAGTTTGAAAGCATAATTCTAACGTATGACTGTTTAATGTACATTTTTCCTTTTATATACTGTGATGTGATAATTTTGTCCACGTCGCATAATGTTAAAACTATTGGCTTGGCACGGGAAAGGAGCGTTTTTCGGCGTTGACGAATTTCTCTCGAGCGTCCGGAAGGGCCAAATGCGAGCGTATTTCCGATTTATTAATTTCATTTTTATTGTTTTTATAATTCATGTACGAGCGAGCAATAATTTTGAATCACCGAAAGTAGCTACCGCAGACTACCGCTAGATGTCGCAGCGCACGTCTTCCATCAGGTTTCAATGCACTGGGTGCGCACGAGAAATCTGATACGAGACGGTTGCCGCGCGCGTGTGTTTGTGCGTGTGCATTAGCACCACTAGCACTCGAGAGGAAGGGTTCTTTCGAAAATCGTGTGCGAGGCAATGCCTGTATAAGCACACATGAAAAAAAAACGCATATACATGTTTATGTGTAAATTGATAATGCTTTTTCAATCTTTTCGACGATTTCCATCGTCGGATAGTTCAATGAAAATTGAATACCCTAGCAATAATTTTTAGGATTTCGCGGTAAAAGCGATATGAACAATTAATAATTTGTTGTTAATATTATTTAAATAAAAGATTCGTTTCCACGTATCCCACAATTTTTCTCGGTGTAAGTTCAGTGTGCTATGAACTCTCTAGAAGTAAAAACCACTGGGTTCTCGCTTGGAAAAGCAGTGCAAATAAATAAACAATTTATATTGTTTATACGAAGGAACGGTAGTTCTCTCGCACATTTCCAACGACTTTTATCGCTGGACAGTTCAATGTGAATTGAACTCGCCAGCTCGACCACTGGGTCTCGCTCAAAAAAGTAGTGAAAATCAATAAAAAATTTACATTGTTTATACGAAGGAACGATAGTTCTTTCGCACGTCTCCAACGATTTTTATCGCTGGGTAATTCAATGTGAATTGGATTCACTAGCGGTAAAAACCGCTGGGTTCCCGCTTGGAAGAGCGGTGAAAAAAATAAACGGTAATTATGCAGAAGTGGGGCTCCACCTTAAAACAGCTCCAACATTTTTTCTAGCATTTGTTATCATTAAAAAATCATATCCCATGTAATATTATGGTGGCGGAAGACTTTCAACCCCATAAAAAAAAATAAAAAAGTGGCAATACTAAGTAGTACAGATAATACGTTTAGCGGGAGGTATCGAGTCGGTACCAAGATATGACACACACACACACGCACACACGCACACACACACACACACGCGCGCGCGCACACGCACACGCACACGCACACACACACACACACACACAGTAGCATTGTAAGAAGGAATAAAAGCAGGGGCATGGAATAATAACATTGTTGGACATTGTTGTAAAAATAGTAGGGTGTGTTTTTAACATCTCAGAATGTGTACG
Organism: Rhimphoctona megacephalus; assembly: GCA_963989365.1. Classification (NCBI taxonomy): domain Eukaryota; kingdom Metazoa; phylum Arthropoda; class Insecta; order Hymenoptera; family Ichneumonidae; genus Rhimphoctona; species Rhimphoctona megacephalus. The sequence continues at coordinate 25,464,532 of OZ022417.1, forward strand.
TGAAATCATTGGACATGTAAACATGGTAGGGTGGGTTTTTAACATCTCAGAATATGTGCATGAAATCGTTGGGCGTGTTAAAATACCAGGGTGTGTTTTCAACATCTCAGAATGTGTGCGTGAAATCACTAGATTCACGTGTTGCAAATATTGTGGAAGCAGAGCGAATTGTAACTTTACAGCCTTCACACGCCATGGCTTTCGTAAAACTATTTGACTTCAGAAATATTATCAAAAGTTTTGAATTGGAAAATGTAAACATTCTACAACCGAAACATTCTGGAGTCGTGATTCGACATAATACTTTATTGTTTGTTTGGCTTTATATATATGTATGTATACAAGTGTTGAATGAAATGTAAATAGTTGAATAATTTACCTTCTTCAGTTAGATAATTATATGCTTTCCAGCAATCTGACTTTACATTGCCTAATATATGTATCACTTTATATTGCTGGTTTTTTATATTTTTTATGATAAAAAAGTTCTCCGCCGCCATAAAAAACATATTTTCATACTACAGATTAGTCTTCAATTCATGAAAAAAATTTTGGAGCTGTTTTAAGGTGGAGCCCCACTTCTGCATAAATACCAAATAAACAATTTATTATAATGAGGCATACACTCAGAGGTCCCGCTACATACTCCGGCGGTGCCACCTCCCAGGTAAACCTGTAAGCAGAACATAAATAATTATAACAATTTACAAAATAAGAATAACAATTTATAAATTAATGCACTAAATAAACTATAAAGGGAACGATTTCTCATATACAATATGTAGGATGGGAAATAATAAATATAAGGACAGGCAGAGAGGAATTTTGTCTTTTGATCCCGCCAGCACGGACCCTTGACTCATGCGTTAGAGGACTCCTAGACAATTAGTCATAAGGAATTATCGAAGCGATTGAGAAAAAGGATTAGTAAAGGAATTTGTGAGAAAGACCATCGGTTCAGATCGAACGACGGAAGCAAGAATAGTGACTCAACGGGGACGCAAAGGAAACTTTGCGCACACTTACCGAGACAATACTCAAGCAACCACCATTGGATCGTGAATACAGAAAGGGATACAAAGGATTTGTTAACGAAGGTAATGTAAAAACTTACCTGAAACGAAACCATCCCAGAGAGCGAGCCATTCGAAGTAGCGCGAAAGGGGAGACTCGTAGCGGCTGCAAAAGATCTGGTTGAACTTCGCAGCTTCTTCGGGACGTAACTACTAGGAGATTTCAAAATTTAATTAGTAAGAGTAGATAAATAATCAATTCGGGATTGGGAAAGGGAGTAAGAACTTCAAGGACCGGGAGTAAAAGCAATAGTCAGGAAAGAAGGAATTGAAGGACGGAAAGATTTTACCAATCTCAAAAAGATTGAAAAAAGAAAGGATCACCACGAATTGCGTCAACTCGGGTGATGTAAGATAAGGAAGAATGAAGGAGAAATAATAATTATTATAAGTCACAGCGGTGACAGGTAACACAGACACTACCGAACCGTCACTTAGTGAAGCAAAACATGCATAAACCACGAAATTTTCATCCGATCACGTAGAAATTGCCCAACTTTGTAAAACACGTGTTAACAAACAAACGCGAAGTCACAAAAGCTCCGATTTTTCGCGAATTTGCAAATTATTAAACAATTAAATCTTAGTGGTAACGGGAACAATTTACCCACACACCAACACAGAGCCACATCGAAGTACAATCCTCTCATAACCCGCAAAGTTGTCCCGCGATCGAGCCAAAACTTCACCACCTTGTTCACGACACTTACACAAACCAACGCAAAGCCACGAGAGCACAGTTTTCATTAATTAATTAATTATCCACGAAAGAAAAATCGACATGAACGCGAGCGCACACACTCATGGGGGCACCCATATTATAAACCCCGTCAGCTCGAAAACATTATCGAGCGAGATCATCGAGCCGCGGCGCCATCAGTGAAGAGGAGAAAACTGTAACTCCTAGCACGTCGGTCCGTAGCGACAACGTCGCTAGCGACCGACCGTAGCGACAACAAGTTACGATTTTTTGCTTATAACCTCCATTTCTTCGAAAAATGACGCATTATTCATAAAGATTATATAAAAATACTTATGTTTGTTGTGCATCATAAGACCGTAAGACCACGGAAGAATCTCGATTCCCCGCTGAGATACGATTTTTCACTTATAACATCCATTCCTATGAAAAATCTATTATTTTTCGAAAAAATTGATTCGAAAAAGCGTAGAAAGTTATTGCAAAAGTTTATTTTCCCGGGCGCTGGTCATTCGAACTGCAAAGGAAAAATGATATGGAAAATGAAAAACAAACATTGGACGAAGAAATTATTCTATTAAGAGTTATCCAGCTCACGTGACAAACTCAAAATCGAGGGTAGCGCCTCTCGTTGAAAAAAGTCTAAACTAATTGCGAATCGGCACTAGCGCGCCCAGCGGTAAAAATTTCAACTAAAGTGAAAAACGAATGTTGGTATGGCAGGATATTGATTTTTACTGCTGACGCCAAGTCCAATGAGTGCGACAAGGACAGCAAAAGAACAGCTGTTGTTTCCGTGTCGTATTGAGAGTGCAAGCACTATCTCGAGCCGTCGCCATCGTCCGCTCATAGCTTCTTTCTAAGTCCCACGATTCCTATAAAAATATTTTTTTTTTCGGTCATTACACGGACATCTCATTCGATTCAGAATCGAACGAAACGTATTTTTGACCCATCGTGGGAAGACATTTTTTCATTTTTTGCGATTTTTGAAAAATTTCAAAGTTCGGAAATCTGAATTGTTTCAGTCCCACGATTCCTTTAAAAATATTTTTTTTTTCGGTCATTACACGTACGTGTCATTTGATTCAGAATCGAACGAAACGTGTTTTTGACCCATCGTAGGAAGACATTTTTTCATTTTTTGCATTTATCGAAAAATTTATAAGTCCGGAAATCTGAATTTTTTCAGTCCCACGATTCCTTTAAAAATATTTTTTTTTCGGTCATTACACGTACGTGTCATTCGATTCAGAATCGAACGAAACGTGTTTCTGACCCATCGTGGGAAGACATTTTTTCATTTTTTGCATTTATCGAAAAATTTATGTCCGGAAATCTGAATTTTTTCAGTCCCACGATTCCTTTAAAAATATTTTTTTTTTCGGTCATTACACGTACGTGCCATTCGATTCAGAATCGAACGAAACGTGTTTTTGACCCATCGTGGGAAGACATTTTTTCATTTTTTGCATTTATCGAAAAATTTCAAAGTCCACAGATCTGAATTTTTTCAGTCCCACGATTCCTTTAAAAATATTTTTTTTTTTTCGGTCATTACACGTACGTGTCATTCGATTCAGAATCGAACGAAACGTGTTTTTGACCCATCGTGGGAAGACATTTTTTCATTTTTTGCATTTATCGAAAAATTTATAAGTCCGGAAATCTCTGAATTTTTTCAAAGTCCCACGATTCCTTTAAAAATATTTTTTTTTTTCAGTCATTACACGTACGTGCCATTCGATTCAGAATCGAACGAAACGTGTTTCTGACCGATTGTGGGAGGACATTTTTTTGTTTTTCCAACAGTTGTGAAATTTTCTGATGCTTATCGCCTTTATCTCCGTGCTGGAGATGGTTCGACCTAGTGGAGTAAAAGATTTCTCCACTAGAAGTCTGCACTACAGAACGTCCATCCACTCTTTTCAGTTGATGACGTAAAAGGTCTAGCGGCAGATATTATAGTAGGCGTAAATTGCTGCTGTACAATGCTTCCGTTATAATATATACTCCTTTCTTGATCTGCTGTTTCATTTCTTCTATTCCGTACCTGTTTTGCAGCATTGTAACGATAAATCAAATTAGACGTTTCGTGATGCAATACCTTTATTTATAAATCACGCTGTAACATTTATGAAAATCAAATTAATAACCAAAATAGTATTAATAAATTATTATCCCAAAAATTAACAAAATTCAATAAAATTGTAGAAGCTAATAAATGAAATGAATTATGAATTTAGTTCTCAACAACGTAATTCTTGGTAAGATCGAATCCAAAACTATACAGAGGATGCTACTATGGACCACCTTACAAGTGATGGCACAGGCGGTTTTTATGTGTTACGTCTGTTAGGAAAAAAGTCTTGCTATTGGCCTGTCTGGAGTTTCTTTCTTGTCCATGTTGCATCTGCCCTGGCCTTGCCAGGTCATTCCTTCAAAGTATGCAGCAAGACTAATCGTCGCCGATTGGATTCTGATAATGGTTTCCAAAGGCATATCCTGAAAAATAAAAAAAAAAGATCGCGAAAAATCACAATCAAGCGATATATGTTTCCTGCAGGTTGAATATTAATTGTCAGTGAAGTCAATACTCAGCTTCGAATGCAGGAGCTCTCCAGTTGTTATCTCCACCACGGCTTTTTCTTCTTGTGCAGTTGAGCCGATGAGCAAATAATAATTTTTTTGAGGCCCTCCTCCACCCCCGCGAATTCGGAAATTCATAGCGGTCCTCTTTTATATAAAAATGCATGTTTTGAGCACACGACAAGCTGCATGCAATTGGAAAGTTGGTTATTGCTCTATGAAATGTCCATCAACAACGTATTCCCCAAAGGATCAACATCGTTGCTAAAAGACATTAATTTTGTAGAAACTCAGAGAGCTCACACAAGCGTTCAACGTTTTATCTTCAAATGACCGAATATCCATCAAGTACAGAATCCACTAGGGATCGCTGTACTTGCTAAAAGACGTCCGGTTGGTATCAACTTCGGGAGCTCACAATTACCAGATATCCATCAAGTACAGTTTCCACAACGGAACCGGTGTACCTGCTAAAAGACGTCCAGTTTCTATAAACTTAGAGAGCTCACACCACTATTCAAAGTTGGATCTTCAAATGACCAGATATCCATCAAGTACAGATTCCAAAACGGAACCGGTGTACTTGCTAAAAGACGTCCAGTTCGTATCAACTTCGGGAGCTCACTAGGACCAGATATCCATCAAGTACAGTTTCCACAATGGAACCGGTGTACCTGCTAAAAGACGTCCGGTTTGGACTCACTAAAGAGCTCGCGCCAGCATTAAAAGTTGAACCTTCACATTATCAGATATCCATCAAGTACATATTCCAGAATGGAATGGCGTACTTGCTAATAGACTTCTAATATGTTCAAAGTTACAACTGTGCCGTGAGATAAACGTTGACCGTTTACAAAAAATATGTCCCATCGTGGTCTTGGGATTTTTTCAATACTTCTTATCTCTAGTCCTGTGTATCCATCAATTCTAAACAATCGTCAATGAGTGCAACTTCAACGGCTTCACAATCATTCACCCTTATGCTCTTTATAGCTGATCGCTTTGCTATAGCCTCCAGTATGTATGGAGGATCTCTTATAGGCATCGATCGTATATGTCGAGGATCAACTATTTCAGGTATCATGCAATTAGCATAAAACCTTACTGGTATAGGTTCCATTTTGGTTTTCCAGAATAAATCGTCTCTCTCTACTACAACTATGACAGAGTCATTAGGTGTCCACATCATAAAGACACACCGTTCTCTCTGCGTCACGTGCAACTGACCTTGTATCTGATAATGATACTGATATTCAGGATTGATTCGTTCCATATCAATGCCACTGAAAACACGGTGAATATTGGCTTTTTTCTTAGTTACATATTCGACGATGGAAGAATTTCGGGCTGCATAAGGACATTTAATTTCGACAATTGTGTCTTCACCAATAAGCCCATCGGGCGAAGCCCCGAGACCAAGAATTTCGGCATCAACGAACAGTCCACATTGCTGGATAGTTATATTGCACAGTCGTTCCAAAGTTTCTTTGGCAACATTCTCGTTTTGTTTGCCATATCGAATGGACGCTATATGATCCAATGACTTGGGATATACCATTTGTTTTACAATATTTGAGCACGATGTGTACTCCTTCATGTGACAGATGGCACCGAAATTCGATGCAGTTATAAGTTTTCTCCTTACAGACTGCCAAAGAGAGTTGTCACTTTGGAGCACCGTTTCTCTTTCGATTTCTTGGCGATTCTCTTTAAACTCTATTAATTTCTCAATATGTCTTGAGTATTCTGCCATGTAGGTCGATTCATCCAAGTCCGGTTTTTCCGCTTTAGGTCCGTAATCTTTGTCGGAACCAGAATTTTTGCATGCAGTCTTTTTGGATTTATAGTCCTGATAGCTCATTCGCCGTTGTCTTAGTTCATTCAGATGAACTCGTCGATCTTCTAATGCAGTTACCAATTGAGATGGTTTCTTTCCGTTTGTGGATAAAAATGAGGTCATTACCCGTTTTGCGTTGAATTGAACTACTACACCACAAACACGGGCGTTATAAGAACCACGCTTCCCCCAATGAATTCGTTTTCCACCTACAAACTTGGCGATTATATTGTGAAAACTTTCAACAACGTTGTTGTTTACACTGTACAACAAGCTATCAGCGTTGTCAGCCATGCGACGAAGACAGTCTTCTATGTCATTAAATTTTCCAATCCTCTTCAAAGCCAGTGCGTTATTCGGTTCGGCTCCACTAAGCTCTGTGCGCTTACAATAACCCGTGTCGGCACATTTCGCATGGTCGCCAAATACATGACTTGGAATGCCCATAATATCTTTTCTTAGGGCAACAATCTTCCCGGCCCAAGGGCTATTTTCATTCAATCGATGTTCAATTGCTGATCGCGTACACCGTATCATTTCTTCTACGTTACTCTTGACAACCTTTTTCAGCTGGCCCAATTTTCCGGTATTCACGATTTTCGTTAAATTTCTCCGGGCACATCGGAACATGTGATTACGACATTCTATCTTTTTTACGTACACATCAAATTCTCTGTACGGTGCCATTTCAGAAATTTTATTAAAAACGCTACTGTCTCCGTCGGCAATCATGACAGAGTACATAAGTCCATGTTGTTCAACACTGACTTTGAAGCCTTCAGCTATTGCATCGGCTTCCATACTAGCAGAACTTTGATTGTTGCCCCAATTTTTGTAGCACACATGGAGGGGTACTTCTTTATTGCAGCTCCGAGCAATATTGCACACTGAACAAAACTTGTTGCGTATTCCGATGAACAGAACTTTGCCGGTATGTTCGCCAATGATGGCACCAGTCCCTGAAGGCGAATCAAATCTTCCCGATTGGTACAATCTCTTCATCCAATTACCGTCAGTTACTACTGGAATATGGACCATTCCTGCAATTACATCTCCTCTTGCAATTGCCAATTGTCGTTCTTCTTCTCCTGCTTTTTTTATTTCAAGTAGGGCAGTTTCTGCTAAGCCCTCCAAGACTGTTTCATGATATCGTTGATAGGTCGTTTCGGCCATGCAGGGAATATTCATTGCAGCAAAGAAACTCTCCGCTTGGAAGAATCCAATGCCGTTTACAACGGAACCGAGAACCATTGCGCTATTTATATCCAACTCACCATCCTCAGGGGGTTCGCTCAAAATCTCGGCTTCATAATTGCACATTGAACATTTGAACCTTATAATACATTTAAGCCCACATCGCCGAGAGCCTAGTAGAAGGAGATTTTCAAAACCACATTGGAACATGGTGGAATGGTTGTCGAAGGTTTCATGCAGCTGCTTCCAAATGTAGCCAAAATTATATATTCCTCTTCCGTTGCAACCTTGAGGTTGTGAGTCTTCGATAGGCGTACTGCTGTGTGCCAAAGTGTGCGCCTCAACGGAATTTTCTTCTTCACAAATACGTTCGAGTTCCCGTGATGCGAATAATTCCTCATCTGTGACCATGTCTTTTGGCACTACCAGTCCCCCCTCGCGGGATTCCTCGTGATCGCAGGGCTCCTCGTGCTGGCAAGATGGTTGTTGCTCCTCATAAGATGGCGAATCAGGAGTTGGAGGCAACATAGTGTTTAGTTCCATGTCGCACGACATGTTTTCTGAACCAACTTTGTTTTCATCATTGCTCAGGGTGATAGCACATCCCGCGTTGATAGTGACCGGTGTCAGCATGTACTGATCACTAAACGGGTCGGAGAGACTGCTCTTGGGTAAATTTCGCATCACCAATTGAAGAAGCTGTTTGACCTCGGAGAACCCGACCAGACAAGCTTTGCCGTTATATTCAGCTTCTCCAAGCATGTCCCGAGAGTGCGAATCGAACATCCAGACAAGACCGTCATATACAAAGACCCCAATAGACGCGCCGTTGCACGTCAGGATAGCAGCAGGCGAATCCGATGAATCATCGACGGTTGCTTGAGTAAGGAATTCCTGTAGTGCCCTTTCTAAGTTTGGAAAACCTTCTTCTTCATGATCAATTCGGAGGTGACCACAAATTTCCTGACCCAACGATATTCCACACTCCGTGGAGAGAAAATCTATAGAGCCTGGCAATTCTTGAGGCGTTAAATATTGAGAATGTTGTTCCCCCGGATCTATGGCTCCACGAGTTCTTATTGCTGATTAGAACAACCTGTCTCCCGCAGATAATACGGCGTCGACAGTCTCTGTGGTCCATTTAGAAGGAACGATCAACCTACTTCCAGCAATAGCTGCGGCAACCATTGCTGTGCACTGTTTTCCTCTCGAAAATGCTGAAAAAAAATCATCACCTTGGTGATATGAACCACGGACCAAGAACTTACCGGCTTTCAAGGATAGGTCCTGCGTGATTCTGATAAGTTTCGGTTCAACTGCGGTTTTGTTTGATACCGTCTCCATTGGAGGATGATTAGGCTCCTGTGATGATTCAGCTATCTCATTTTGAAAAGCCAACTGATTCCTCTGAAGACGACGCCTGTCGAAAAAAGAACGAAGAATGGAGTACGGGTGACAATGGAAGTTCTGTGAGGAGAGTCCTTAGTGCACCCCCAGGAAGCAATGCCATCCTTGCAGACACTTGTAAAAAATCGAAACCGGAAGTGAGAGCCTAGAAACTGTCCCGAGATGGGGTTTTCGACTGTTTTTCAGGCAAAACGAAGTTCCGTACCGTTCCTTAATGGAAATTCCATGAGGAAAGTCCTTAGTGTACCCCCAGAAAGCAATGCCACCCTGGCAGACACTTGTAAAAAATCGAAACCGGAAGTGAGAGCCCAATAACTGTCCCGAGACGGGTTTTTCGACTGTTTTTCAGGTAAAACGAAGTTCCGTACCGTTCCTTAATAGAAATTCCAAGACAAAAGTCCTTAGTGCACCCCCGGGAAGCAAGGCCACCCTTGCAGACACTTGTAAAAAATCGAAACCGGAAGTGAGAGCCTAGAAACTGTCCCGAGATGGGTTTTTCGACTGTTTTTCAGGCAAAACGAAGTTCCGTACCGTTTATTAATGGAAATTACGTGAGGAGAGTCCTTAGTGCACCCCCAGGAAGCAATGCCATCCTTGCAGACACTTGTAAAAAATCGAAACCGGAAGTGAGAGCCTAGAAACTGTCCCGAGATGGGTTTTTCGACTGTTTTTCAGGCAAAACGAAGTTCCGTACCGTTCCTTAATGGAAATTCCGTGAGGAAAGTCCTTAGTGTACCCCCAGAAAGCAATGCCACCCTTGCAGACACTTGTAAAAAATCGAAACCGGAAGTGGGAGCCCAATAACTGTCCCGAGACGGGTTTTTCGACTGTTTTTCGGGCAAAACGAAGTTCCATACCTTTCCTTAATGAAAATTCCAAGAGAAAATTCCTTAGTGCACTCCCAGGAAGCAAGGCCATCCTTGCAGACACTTGTAAAAAATCGAAACCGGAAGTGGGAGCCCAATAACTGTCCCGAGATGGGTTTTTCAACTGTTTTTCGGGAAAAACGAAGTTCCGTACCTTTCCTTAATGGAAATTCCGTGAGGAAAGTCCTTAGTGCACCCCCAGGAAGCAATGCCACCCTTGCAGACACTTGTAAAAAATCGAAACCGGAAGTGAGAGCCTAGAAACTGTCCCGAGATGGGTTTTTCGACAGTTTTTCAGGCAAAACGAAGTTCCGTACCGTTGCTTAATGGAAATTCCGTGAGGAGAGTCCTTAGTGCACCCCTAGGAAGCAATGCCACCCTTGCAGACACTTGTAAAAAATCGAAACCGGAAGTGAGAGCCTAGAAACTGTCCCGAGATGGGCTTTTCGACTGTTTTTCAGGCAAAACGAAGTTCCGTACCGTTCCTTAATGGAAATTCCGTGAGGAAAGTCCTTAGTGCACCCCCAGGAAGCAAGGCCACCCTTGCAGACACTTGTAAAAAATCGAAACCGGAAGTGGGAGCCCAATAATTGTCCCGAGATGGGTTTTTCGACTGTTTTTCAGGTAAAACGAAGTTCCGTACCGTTCCTTAATAGAAATTCCAAGAGAAAAGTCCTTAGTGCACCCCCGGGAAGCAATGCCACCCTTGCAGACACTTGTAAAAAATCGAAACCGGAAGTGAGAGCCTAGAAACTGTCCCGAGATGGGTTTTTCGACTGTTTTTCAGGCAAAACGAAGTTCCGTACCGTTTATTAATGGAAATTCCGTGAAGAGAGTCCTTAGTGTACCCCCAAGAAGCAATGCCACCCTTGCAGACACTTGTAAAAAATCGAAACCGGAAGTGAGAGCCTAGAAACTGTCCCGAGATGGGTTTTTCGACTGTTTTTCAGGCAAAACGAAGTTCCGTACCGTTCCTTAATGGAAATTCCGTGAGGAAAGTCCTTAGTGTACCCCCAGGAAGCAATGCCACCCTTGCAGACACTTGTAAAAAATCGAAACCGGAAGTGGGAGCCCAATAACTGTCCCGAGACGGGTTCTTCGACTGTTTTTCGGGCAAAACGAAGTTCCATACCTTTCCTTAATGGAAATTCCAAGAGAAAAGTCCTTAGTGCACCCCCAGGAAGCAAGGCCACCCTTGCAGACATTTGTAAAAAATCGAAACCGGAAGTGGGAGCCCAATAACTGTCCCGAGGTGGGTTTTTCGACAGTTTTTCGGGCAAAACGAAGTTCCGTACCTTTCCTTAATGGAAATTCCGTGAGAAAAGTCCTTAGTGCACCCCCAGGAAGCAATGCCACCCTTGCAGACACTTGTAAAAAATAGAAACCGGAAGTGGGAGCCCAATAACTGTCCCGAGACGGGTTTTTCGACTGTTTTTCAGGCAAAACGAAGTTCCGTACCGTTCCTTAATAGAAATTCCAAGAGAAAAGTCCTTAGTGTACCCCCAGGAAGCAATGCTACCCTTGCAGACACTTGTAAAAAATCGAAACCGGAAGTGAGAACCTAGAAACTGTCCCGAGATGGGTTTTTCAACTGTTTTTCAGGCAAAACGAAGTTCCGTACCTTTTCTTAATGGAAATTCCATGAGGAAAGTCCTTAGTGCACCCCCAGGAAGCAAGGCCACCCTTGCAGACACTTGTAAAAAATCGAAACCGGAAGTGGGAGCCCAATAACTGTCCCGAGATGGGTTTTTCGACTGTTTTTCGGGCAAAACGAAGTTCCGTACCTTTCCTTAATGGAAATTCCAAGAGAAAAGTCCTTAGTGCACCCCCAGGGAGCAAGGCCACCTTTGCAGACACTTGTAAAAAATCGAAACCGGAAGTGGGAGCCCAATAACTGTCCCGAGATGGGTTTTTCGACTGTTTTTCGGGCAAAACGAAGTTCCGTACCTTTCCTTAATGGAAATTCCATGAGGAAAGTCCTTAGTGCACCCCCAGGAAGTAATGCCACCCTTGCAGACACTTGTAAAAAATCGAAACCGGAAGTGGGAGCCCAATAACTGTCCCGAGACGGGTTTTTCGACTGTTTTTCAGGCAAAACGAAGTTCCGTACTGTTCCTTAATAGAAATTCCAAGAGAAAAGTTCTTTGTGCACCCCCAGGAAGCAATGCCACCCTTGCAGACACTTGTAAAAAATCGAAACCGGAAGTGAGAGCCTAGAAACTGTCCCGAGATGGGTTTTTCGACTGTTTTTCAGGCAAAACGAAGTTCCGTACCTTTCCTTAATAGAAATTCCCTGAGGAAAGTCCTTAGTGCACCCCCAAGAAGCAAGGCCACCCTTGCAGACACTTGTAAAAAATCGAAACCGGAAGTGGGAGCCCAATAACTGTCCCGAGATGGGTTTTTCGACTGTTTTTCGGGAAAAACGAAGTTCCGTACCTTTCCTTAATGGAAATTCCGTTAGGAAAGTCCTTGGTGCACCCCCAGGAAGCAAGGCCACCCTTGCAGACACTTGTAAAAAATCGAAACCGGAAGTGGGAGCCCAATAACTGTCCCGAGATGGGTTTTTCGACTGTTTTTCGGGCAAAACGAAGTTCCGTACCTTTCCTTAATGGAAATTCCGTGAGGAAAGTCCTTAGTGCACCCCCAGGAAGCAATGCCACCCTTGCAGACACTTGTAAAAAATCGAAATCGGAAGTGGGAGCCCAATAACTGTCCCGAGATGGGTTTTTCGACTGTTTTTCGGGCAAAACGAAGTTCCCTACCGTGCCTTAATGGAAATTCCGTGAGGAAAGTCCTTAGCGTACTCCCAGGAATAAGCAATGTCGTTCTTTGAAACCCTTGGGGAAAATTCGAAACCGGTAGTAGGGTCTCGAAAACTGCTCCCAGATTGGTTTACCGACTGTTTTTTTGGGGCTAAAAAACGTTTTCTATCTTGGGGTGATCACAATTTTGTGACAAAAGTCCTTAGAATACTTCTAGAAAGCAATATTACTCTTCGTAATACTTCGATTGGCTGAAAACCGAAAGTATTGCATCCGAAACTGCTCCAAGACGAAAACAAACGGTGAAACCGTTCGTTTCCGGAGAGAAAATACACTGTTGATTGACCAATTATTTTCATTTTCTCCCTTCCCACACACACACACACACTCAACGAGTGGATACGAATAAACAACACGTGCGCCCGCACGCACCCACACACGCATACACACACACAGAGGCGCGAGCATTCGAAGAAAACGATGATTATGCGTGAGAACTTTTTGTAGTCCGTAAAAGAACATGTCTGAAGTTTCAAACAACAATGCCGTCCAGAAAAGTTTTCAGGGGTACTTACCGTTGTCGAGCTTTGTTCGAGTTACTCATTTTTCTTTTCCACGACGGCGGATGCCGAGAGTGTTTTGAAGTTTTTCGATCCATTTCGTCTCTGTGCGAGCTTTTTCCCGATCACAACAACAACACGATACTGAATTTTATCTCAGCCACGATTATCACTATTGTACAATCACTTACTAATTGATACAGGAAAAAAGTCGCCGAAAGTAAAAGCGTACTGTTGTGCAGTGTCAACAATGACGTTTTTACGTAAAAATGGTATGGCGGGCAACCTGTTCCGCTCTCGATTGTTTAGAGGCGCGACGAGCGCTAAAGACTCCACCAATTGTTTAGCCAGTTTCACGCCTCTGTTGGAAACAGCATCAGTCGCATATTGGCAGCTGGACGAATATGACGAAAAGTAAGTACTCATTTTCATCCTCTTTTTTCGGCGATTTCCCATTATTTATGTAACAAATTGCACGTTATCCAGTAACTAAAAATGTTTTATTTTTTTTGCAGAAAAGAGTAGTGTTCGGAATGCGGCTCGGAGGCGACGAATTGCCCGCTTCCAAATTGCGGCGGCATCGGAAGAAGTAAGTATACGAAAAAAAATGGTCACAAATTTTCAGATTTTTTAATGAAATAGTTTTTCCGTGAGAGCAGTTTAAAAACTCTGTGACGTCAGGAAACCTGCATATTCGCGTATATAAGAGTGCGGCAGGGCTCGCGCTGGCTTTTATTTAACGCGGTAGTTTTCTTCTTTTAATACTTGGCGTCGAGCCGCTACCGCGTCTCTTGATGCTGTCGAATGATTATGTAACGAATTTGGTGGGAAACGAGCGAGAGCGTTGCAAAAATGATTCTCGCCGTTCTTTGCAAATAATTACTGTTTTTTTTTCAGAACGCAGTGACAGCGGGGGACGGAAGGCGGGAGGCTGCTCCTGAGGGACCTCCTGTGGCGAATCTCCCTGCAGAGGAGCCACAGGAGGCCAACCCAGCCCCTGAACCGTCAGGGAACGACGGGGACGTGGCGCCGCAGCAGCGGCAAGCAAATGCCACGCCGAACCCGCTGGAGAGAGAGGTGAGTACGCGATACAGATTCGCGGTAACGTTACGCAGTATATGAAAAATTGCATGCGTAATTGATTTCTTGTTGTAGGAACTGGTCGAAGATGAGGGCCAGGGTCCTGAGCCCGATCGAACCCGGCGAGAGGGCGAGGGAGGGGAGTGGCCACCACAAAATGGCCAAGGAGAGCAAGGCCGTGGAGGGCATCGTGGCTGGGGAAACTGGCGTGGCCGCGGGAATTGGCCTCGCTGGGGCGGCAGGCGCGGCCGCGGAGGGAGGTGTGGAGGAATGGGCCAGCGTGGCCGGGGGGGCCGGCGAGGCGGCTGGAACCAGCGGCCTTCGCCGATTTTTAACATATATGGGGGGAATTTTGTAAACAATATGGGGTAAAATAAAAAAAAACATGACATTTAAGCGCCTTATTTTTCAATCTGTAGCCTCCTATAAACAAAGATCCCGAATAATTTCAGAGATTTCCGGACTTATAAATTTTTCGATAAATGCAAAAAATGAAAAAATGTCTTCCCACGATGGGTCAAAAACACGTTTCGTTCGATTCTGAATCGAGTGACACGTACACTACTATGCATTAATGCCTGGTCAGCTCGAATGAACGATGATTTTACCGACTGTGTATCGTCTTTTGTTGAAGTTCTTCGAAGTTCGAACATGTTTCAGACTTATGTGTCGGGCGTAATTCCTAACCCCTAGTTTGAAATAACCCCACAAAAACATGACAGCGATAAGGCGACGTAGCAGCGGCCCGAAGTTGAGTGGGAAATGTAATCGAGAGGTTATATCGTTCGAAAATTAACGAACGAAGAGTAGACTACTTTCAATGGACAATAAAAAGAGAAATGTAAACCTGAAATAATGTGGATGTTATTAACTATGATAACAAAGAAAAAAACGATAATGACTGCAATATTAGAAAGGGAAACTATTTTCAGACTGATGGAAAAATGTTATTTTCAGCAAAACATGTTAAAGAAAAAAATATTGGACGACTACATTCAATGATTGACCGAATGATACAAGGCGAAAATTTGGCCTGTTACCTAGCCAAAACAACCTGGTGCATCGATGGATGCGTCTGGATAAGTGCATCGTCGAGGAAGTGAACCTCGCAGAGTTCGAACTCGGCGTAAGGGTGCCTCGAACGAACTTTTAAATCTGGCAAACGTATCCAGAGTGTCCGATGATGCAAGGCGAAAATTTGGTCCGTTACTTAGCCAAAACAACCTGGTCCATCGGTGGATGCGTCTGGATTAGCGCATCGTCGAGGAAGTGAGCCTCGCAGAATTCGAACTCGGCGTAAGGGTGCCTCGAACGAACTTTTAAATCTTTCAAACGTATCCAGAGTGTCCGACGATGCAAGGCGAAAATTTGGTCTTTTACTTAGATAAAACAACCTGGTGCATCGATGGATGCGTCTGGATAAGCGCATCGTCGAGGAAGTAAACCTCGCAGAGTTCGAACTCGGCGTAAGGGTGCCTCGAATGAACTTTTAAATCTTGCAAACATATCCAGAATGTCCGACGATGCAAGGCGAAAATGTGGCCTTTTACTTAGCTAAAACAACCTGTTGCATCGATGGATGCGTCTGGATAAGCGCATCGTCGAGGAAGTAAACCTCGCAGAGTTCGAACTCGGCGTAAGGGTGCCTCGAACGAACTTTTAAATCTTGCAAACGTATCCAGAGTGTCCGACGATGCAAGGCGAAAATTTGACCTGTTACTTAGCCAAAACAACCTGGTGCATCGATGGATGCGTCTGAATAAGCGCATCGTCGAGGAAGTGAGCCTCGCAGAATTCGAACTCGGCGTAAGGGTGTCTCGAACGAACTTTTAAATCTTGCAAACGTATCCAGAGTGTCCGACGATGCAAGGCGAAAATTTCTCCTGTTACCTAGCCAAAACAATCTGGTGCATCGGTGGATGCGTCTGGATAAGCGCATCGTCGAGGAAGTAAATCTCGCAGAGTCCGAACTCGGTGTAAGGGTGCCTCGAACGAACTTTTAAATCTTGCAAACGTATCCAAAGTATCCGACGATGCAAGGCGAAAATTTGGCCTGTTACTTAACGAAAATAACCTGGTGCATCGATGGATGCGTCTGGATAAGCGCATCGTCGAGGGCGTGAGCCTCGCAGAGTTCGAACTCGGCGTAAGGGTGCCTCGAACGAACTTTCAAATCTTGCAAACGTATCCAGAGTGTCCGACGATGCCAGATGAAAATTTGGCATGTTACATAGCCAAAACAACCTGGTGCATCGACGGATGCGTCTGGATAAGCGCATCGTCGAGGAAATGAGCCTCGCAGAGTTCGAACTCAGCGTAAGGGTGCCTCGAACGAAATTTTAAATCTTGCAAACGTATCCAGAGTGTCCGACGATGCAAGACGAAAATTTGGTCCGTTGCTTAGCCAAAACAACCTGGTGCATCGATGGATACGTCTGGATAAGCGCATCGTCGAGGAAGTAAACCTCGTAGAGTTCGAACTCGGCATAAGAGTGCCTCGAACGAACTTTAAAATCTTGCAAACGTATCCAGAGTGTCCGACGATGCCAGGTGAAAATTTGGCCTGTTACATAGCCAAAACAACCTGGTGCATCGATGGATGCGTCTGAATAAGCGCATCGTCGAGGAAGTAAACTTCGCAGAGTGTGAATTCGGCGTAAGGGTGCCTCGAACGAACTTTTAAATCTTGCAAACGTTTCCAGAGTGTCCAACGATGCAAAGCGGAAATTTGGCCTGTTACTTAGTTAAAACAACCTGGTGCATCGATGGATGCGTCTGCATAAGCGCATCGTCGAGGAAATGAGCCTCGCAGAGTTCGAACTCGGCATAAGGGTGCCTCGAACGAACTTTTAAATCTTGCAAATGTATCCAGAGTGTCTGACGATGCCAGGCGAAAATTTGGCCTGTTACATAGCCAAAACTACCTGGTGCATCGATGGATGCGTCTGAATAAGCGCATCGTCGAGGAAGTAAACCTAGCAGAGTTCGAACTCGATGTAAGGGTGCCTCGAACGAACTTTTCAACTTTCCAGGCGTATCCAGAGTGTCCGACGATGCAAGATGAAAATTTGGTCCATTGCTTAGCCAAAATGACCTGGTGCATCGATGGGTGCGTCTGGATAAGTGTAACGGCAAAAAAAATAACCTCGCGGACTTTGAACTCTGCGAAAGGCTGTCTCGAACGAACTCCTAAATTTCGTTCGTTATCGATGCACCAGGTCGTTTTGGCTAAGTAACAGACCAAATTTTTGCCTTGCATCGTCGGACACTCTGGATACGTTTGCAGGATTTAAAAGTTCGTTCGAGGCACCCTTACGCCGAGTTCGAAATCTGCGAGGTTTACTTCCTCGACGATGCGCTTATCCAGACGCATCCATCGATGCACCAGGTTGTTTTAGCTAAGTAAAAGGCCAAATTTTCGCCTTGCATCGTCGGACACTCTGGATACGTTTGCAAGATTTAAAAGTTCGTTCGAGGCACCCTTACGCCGAGTTCGAACTCTGCGAGGCTCACTTCCTCGACGATGCGCTTATCCAGACGCATCCATCGATGCACCAGGTTATTTTGGTTAAGTAACAGGCCAAATTTTCGCCTTGCATCGTCGGACACTCTGTATACGTTTGCAAGATTTAAAAGTTCGGTCGGGGCACCCTTACGCCGAGTTCGAATTCTGCGAGTCTCACTTCCTCGACGATGCGCTTATCCAGACGCATCCATCGATGCACCAGGTCATTTTGGCTAAGTAACAGGCCAAATTTTCGCCTTTTATCATTCGGTAGATCATTGAATGTAGTCGTCCAATATTTTTTTCTTTAACATGTTTTGCTGAAAATAACATTTTTCCATCAGTCTGAAAATAGTTTCCCTTTCTAATATTTCAGTCATTATTGTTTTTTTCTTTGTTATCGTAGTTAATAACATCCACATTATTCCAGGTTTACATTTCTCTTTTTATTGTCCATTGAAAGTAGTCTACTCTTCGTTCATTAATTTTCAAACGATATAACCTCTCGATTACATTTCCCACTCAACTTCGGGCCGCTGCTACGTCGCCTTATCGCTGTCATGTTTTTGTGGGGTTATTTCAAACTAGGGGTTAGGAATTACGCCCGACACATAAGTCTGAAACTTGTCCGAACTTCGAAGAACTTCAACAAAAGACGATACACAGTCGGTAAAATCATCGTTCATTCGAGCTGACCAGGCATAATGCATAGTAGTGTACGTGTAATGACCGAAAAAAAAATATATTTTTAAAGGAATCGTGGGACTTTGAAAAAATTCAGAGATTTCCGGACTTGTAAATTTTTCGATAAATGCAAAAAATGAAAAAATGTCTTCCCACGATGGGTCAGAAACACGTTTCGTTCGATTCTGAATCGAATGAGACGTACGTGTAATGACCGAAAAAAAAAATATTTTTAAAGGAATCGTGGGACTTTGAAAAAATTCAGAGATCTGTGGACTTATAAATTTTTCGATAAATGCAAAAAATGAAAAAATGTCTTCCCACGATGGGTCAAAAACACGTTTCGTTCGATTCTGAATCGAATGACACGTACGTGTAATGACCGAAAAAAAAAATATTTTCAAAGGAATCGTGGGACTTCGAAAAAATTCAGAGATCTGTGGATTTTTATTTTCGTGTATTTCATGTTACCGTTGGTACCGGTGGTTCGCTTTTACCGACAAACGGGACTAGCGAACCTAGCGTCAGAAGGGTGAACCCGGTACCCACGGATCTCAGTCCCAATATGGCCGCGGTTTGGCGTCAGACGCTTCGCGTACGGTTCTACGGGATTTCTCCGCGATTTTCCCTCTAAACGGCATGAACCAAAATTTTTCAAGTGCAGTTAAGTGGTGCGAATCCGGCTGTGGTCTCTTCGGTTGTGGCAAATGTGCAGATTTTTTTTATGAAAATGATTTGTGCGACTGGCGTCAAAGCTGTCATGGCGTGAACAATCCGCCTTGTATTTCTGTTAATTTATTGTGGTCATCAGAAATATGTCATGTCCAAAAACGGACCACAGCCGGAATCAGGTGATTAAATCGAATTTTTTGATAATTTTTTTTTTCATGTTTCCTCAATATTCGCGACGAAATCCCGTAGAAACGGATTTCAGTTCGCTTTCTTGACACTTGGCGCTACATATGCCATCGCTCGATGACTCTTAATCTTTATTATTTTAGTCTTCATTTATAGTAGAATTTAGGCATGGGACTCTATTCCAGTTATAAAGCTGACAATGAGTTGGCGTATAACGCAACCGAAGGACGGGTGGGGGAAGAGTAATGACATAATATTCATTCACACGCATGCTCGCATACGCGCGCGTTATTCATGCGTGTGCGTAAGAGAGTCCGGAGCAAAACAAATATAAAGTATGTTTTTCTATATGGGGAAGCGCTGGACGCGAAAAATTCTCGCATGTATATGAGTCATTCCACATCAATTCGACCACTTTTGAACCCGATCCCCTTCGATTTGGCTGAAACTTCGCAATGTTCTTTTACGCCACTAAAGAAATTTTTGTGAATTTCGTCAAATTTTTTTAACGAAGGCAAAAAAAGTTATGAATATGTTAAAAAAAATGGCTTTTTCTTTTTCAAATAGCTATAACTTTTTCAAAAATTGACCTATCGATTGTCAATTGACTTAAAGCGATTATCAATTATTTTTCTTGTAATACGATTATAATAAGGCTGTAAATGACCTAAAGGACCGATTTGCCAAAACAAAATCAATCGCTGGAACTCATTAATTACATTGTGCCATTCCAGACAAAGATGATTGCCTTTGTGTCCGAAATTTTTCGAATTCAAAGGAATACAGAGTATGTAAAATATTTAAGCGCCAAGGAGAGGTAAAATAAATTGATTTGTAAAATTGGTATTACAATAAAAATAGTTATATTACCCATGAAACGCTTATCATAAATTATTGAATTATATCGTGTGTAAGGTATAAAATATCTTAAAATTATTTACTATGATTGATCTTGACATAAAATAAAATTTTCGGGCCGGACAAGTACTCTGTGCGTATCCGCTCTACGTACGATAGTAAGCTTTTATCAATTTGTTACCAATAAAACTATACTACAAATATTACAAATGAGAGTATGGTAGCGTTCAAGCTCACGCAGGCTAATGCAATTCTGTATTTTTTTTTAAAGCCCTTGAAGTTCCAAGTCATAGGATAATAATTCATTGTAATAAAGCATTAATTAGAGAAATAGCATATGAACATAATTGGAGATTTTATAAACATAATTAAATCCCACGTACTTGACCATATATACTTTAGTAGATCTTTATTTATTTATCAACTTTTTATGAACTCACAACATTTACGAGAATGAAATTATCACCTTCGTACAATTGGACTTAATTTGATAAGATAATGAGAGCGGTTACCCATAAAAGTTTGTATGATGAGTTGTTTTCAGAAAGGATTTTTGTGCGGAGATCTTTGCATGAACGACTTAGACGGGTTTTTGTAAATTTTTGTGGGGATCGGTATTTTGGCGCCGGGTGGTGGGAGGGATAAACTGGAACGACTATTTGGGGGGCATAAACGTACTTGTCTAAGCTTTTTTCACTGCATTTATGCTGTTTTTGGCTAGTACATTTTTACATTGCAAGCCAAACGATGTAGCGCAATGTCTTCGCACTTCATCGGTGCTTCCTTAGCTGCAATGAAAATTACTTTCTTTCTTTCTTTCTTTTTTCCGTTCGGTGGGGCCACAGTATTGAAGACCTGGCCTCTGAATCCCCGTATCGGCCAATGGGCGACAATAAAAATTGCGGGAGTCAGTATATCGGCTTTGATTTCCCTCGCAAGGAATGCATGTATGTATGTATGTATGTATGTATGTATGTATGTATGTATGTATGTATGTATGTATGTATGTATGTATGTATGTATGTATGTATGTATGTATGTATGTATGTATGTATGTATGTATGTATGTATGTATGTATGTATGTATGTATTTATGTATGTATGTATTGTGACGTGACATTTGGAGTTCCGCCACTCGTACGAATCCGTGTCGTCCAGTGGACCGGATTTACGGCCCTTTTTGGCCGCCGCACGTCAACTCCCCGGGGCGTTGAAGATCGAGGACTCATCTTAGGCTAAGGAATTTAGGAATTGTGTATCGTACCCGATGTAGGTTTGTTAGGATTATGTTCAGATCGCCGTTATTTTGAAGTTACGAGTACCGACGAACATGGCGTACTTTTAACGTGGCCTTGACCCGTGAAGGGTACCTGAAACATCGCTCGCCTGAGCTTACCTAGGTGTGAGAGACTGGGATCGGAATTTTCTTTGATTACAAAAATGAATTGTTTGTTATTTTTTTGATTTAAGGGAGCTTTCCAGCGTGACAGCCCGAAAAATCGCTGTTTTTCGCGATTTTTTTTTTTAAAGAAAAAATAATCTAATCGGTCTGGTTTTTTTTGTATATTAATTAGGTATTGAAGAATACAAAACAATTTTTTAAAGATCGATTTATTTATTAATTAATATCTATAAAAATGATGAAACAATTGTTGCAGAAAATGCACTTGGATGTGGTGTCCACGTTGGGGGTCACAATTTTGATCTGAAACAAAAAACACAAAAAGATTATTGATCGGTATATAATTGGCTTTCGTGCCATGGAGGCTTTTTTTTTTTTTGCAAAAATGGCGCCGGTTTGAACAAAAAGTATCGATTTTAGCATTTTTTTTTGGCAGTTTTTTTTTACAAAAAAATAGGAAGATGTCAAAAAAAAAAAAGCTTCCATAGCACGATAAACAATGATGTTAAGAATATTGTGTAAAAAATTCAACTCGATAGCTTTAAAACTCTGCCCTCCAAGTTGGACACCATTTTGAAAAATGCTGTTTCGAGAAAAACGCGTTCAAAGTTTCAAGTGAGGAAATTTTAGGTAAATCGTTTACTTACGGTCAATCAGCGATGCCAGGTCCATACAATATCCCTTCTGCTTCTTCGAAAAGATTCGGACTTCAAACTCTGGACTCTTTTTCAAGATTTTTGCTGCCGAAATGCTCGCAAACGTTAGATCCGTTTCGATATCGTGTCGATTTGTTCCCTTGAAACCCGCGGATCTTTTTCGTTCATTTCGCGGATGTCCGCTTCTCGAGCCTTTTCTATCCTGCCACGCACATTTCTCTTTCGTAGATCTATCCATTTTGAATGTCGAAACCGAACTGAAAGACGAACCGGACTCACGTTGGAAGGTACACGAGCAGGTAGGAACGAGACAATAGAAATAACGGTCGCACGGGCAGACGGCCGACGCGGCAGCTGTAGCGCTCCGTTGCCTTCTTCCAAGAAATGCTGTACAGTAACCGAAATAATCTGAATTTTGGCATGAAAATTTCAGGGAATATTCGGAAGAGTGTATACTATTCGATAAAGCAAAAAAAATCGATTTTTTGAAAATTTCACACTGGAAAACTCCCTTAAAAATGAAATGGGCACATTCGCGCTGGCTGCGACTAAAGTACTTTCGCAACAGCTCTGCCCACCGTGTTTCCCCGGGAGGGAGGAAGTGCGCTCGTGTACAATAACCGCCAAACCAACTACGTTAAGAATTGAATACCGTGCTCGTAACTCGGGACTACGTCGCATTAGGTTCGTTCATCGGAACTTACTGAGTGGGTGACTGAAACGTTCGCTACAAAAAGGCCGAAATTTGGATAGCCGCCCGTCGGTTTTTCGCTGTGGCAACCGAGAGTTGCAACACCCGTCGTCGTCTTCCTGGTGGCCATGGACCGCTAATCACGGCGTTTCATCTACTGGGGTTCGGGTTCGTCTCCGCAACAGAAGTGTTGCATTACCTGGTGGTTTAAGTGTGGGCCCATCGTGAACCGATGGGACGCCCCGGTTCATGAGGGAGGCTTCCCTTTTGTCCGGAGATGTCCGTCGAATTCCCTAGAGGAAGGCAACCAGGAAGCGACCTTCAATTTATGGTCACGAGTTTCAAGCACGGGGAAACGAAATTTGCTTGGGCCACCACTGGGCAGCGTCGAGCTCTCGTTCGTAGCTGCGTGGTGGGGGGTACGAGATCCTCATGAAGAACGAAGCCCTGAAATACCGTGTAAACCACGAGGGTAAGGGAGATAGAGCATAGTCTAGCGTGAGTACACGGAAGCGCGGACCTTCTTGAGGGGTAATTAGCGGAGGGAGAAGAGAGAATTAGGGAACTCTCGCCTTCGAACGAGGCGAGGGATAAATCAGTCTTCGATCGATTGTCCGTCCGGTGAGTCGTGAAATGTAAGTGCTCTCTTGGATTACCTGTTCGCACCACGTGGCTGACTTGGAGAGTTTCTCGGTGAGCCCGTTCCTTTTTATTCTTCACTTGTCTCTCGCTCCACCGCAACATTTATTTATTTGGAGTTAATTACGGTAATTATTTAAGATTTTGTTTATTGCGTTTGTGAGAGAGGTGATCTTTTGCAATAGTCTCGCGTTCACCTCTGTTTAAAATTATTATGGCGAAATGTTGTGGTGATGCGAGGGAGTTTGCGTTCGGTCTGACTTAATCATATTAATTATTATTAGATTTATTGATTTGCAATTTAAATGAGGAATAGCATTAATTAAAAGATCGCAGAGATGAATATTACGTCGTTTGGATTTTGGGAAAGGATGATGAAATCCGAGTACGCTAAGGATTACCTCGCCGTAGTCTCTCTCACCGCGCGCCCAAGGCCGTTAGAATATTCGCGCGTGTTTACGTTTGTTCCTTTCCCAGGTTCACTCTCTTTGTTCGCGTCTTTTACGGCTTAATTCACCGATTTGTTTTCGCCTTCGTTAGCCTCGAATTTATTTTGTACTAGAGTTATTTCCATAAATTATTTTTCTTCGTAATTTTGCGTACAGTATGGGTCCCCTGGTTATATGCTACCGTTTCGTACCTTGACTGGGAACGTGTAGCACGTTGTCTAAACGCCAAGGGCACCTTCTAAAGGTTCCCTTAACCATGGCACCCAGTATTCCGTTTATTTAGGTTGCCTAAAATTAATTATCGTGTCGTCATGCTGCCTAACCGCCAATGACGCATTATTAATGTTTCTGTAATTCCAACATATAATTATTTTGTCTATTTCGGTTGCCCAAAGTTGAGTATCATATCGTCATGCTGCCTAAATGCCAATGACGCATTATTACCGTTTCCCTAATTGCAACGGCCAGTTTTGCCGATATATAAGTTGCCTAAAATTCGAAGATGGCGTGGACATGTGGCCTAAATGCCGGTGATACAGTAACAATGCTGGCAAAAGTTAAGGGCCAAGGGTTTCGTTTATTTAAGCTGTCCGAATGCGAGTATTGCGTAGGCCTGTGGCCTAAACGCCGACGGCATTTGGTTAATGTCGCGTAGGTCAAAAAGCCCAAGTAGATCACGGGTTTAGTTTGGCTAATTGCGATTATTATTAGTGCGGCTTATGGTTGAATTTTGTATCAGCGAGTGTCTGTACCACATAAGGAGCATTTTGTTAAATAAATCTTATTGTTCAAAATTTCAATACTTCACCTCGCCTATTATTTTCTTTGTTTGTAATATTGCTCTCTACCCCGGGACCAGCCCCTCTACCATTTGGTATCTCAGTTTGAGCTGAGTAGCCGGACCGTCCTCGGTCACCTGTTTTTGTGTAGTTCGGTTAACTGCTGGTGGCGGGGTTGAACGAAATAAAAGTCGGTTTTACCGGCGGTATTGTCGTACCTGGCGCCAAGCCCAATCCCATCATCAGACTACTTGCCCGGTTAGCGGGTCAGGTGAGTCGAGAAGGGACGGATCGTACTCTTGGGGGCAAAAATCGCGTTACAGTACGTATGTATGTATGTATGGTTTGGAAATCATTTTTATGAAAACCATGAACGCCAAGTTTTTGAGTAGTTTTTACAGTGAATTTGTGGTGTACGTACATGTAGAATCGTATATTGTGTGCACTTTTACGGGTATGTACCGTTTTCTATGTAATTTTTGTTTCATTCATTTCCCGTAGGATTGTTTTGTACGTTCATTGTCCTCAGCTAACATAATGTCATAATACTATTTTTTTTATATTTGCAGGATTTTCTTTGGAAGCTCTTGAGACGACAAAACTCTTTAACGGACACCATTCAAGGTGCCAATGATCTCATATGAAATTTCGTCATTCATTTTCCGTACTTGGCTATATTAGAATGATTTCATTTTTTTTTCAAATCAAGGACACCATTTTTTTAGTAGTTTCTTTTCGAGGTGAAGTAACATTTTGTATATAACAAAAAAGAAATGAAAGTTGTGAATAAAAACATAGGTTTCGTATTAACGTAATAACAACAATATAGAGTGGTCATTTTATAACTAAGGTCGCGACTTTTTCATACTTGGCCTTCTTTTTTTACTTTTTAAAAGTTTTTATCAAGATATCACTCCTTTTTGAAAAACATGGCGGTACTTTGCTTTGGGATTAATGAATAATAAAATGATGAAGTCGTAAATAGTGAAATTGGGTGGAGTGAGCAGTAAAATGGTAAAATCGTACTGGATACTGACAGTGAAAATAGTAAAAAAATAAATACATGTAAATACATTCTAAGTTCATAAATATAGATAATTATTTTATACAACTTCGCTACAATGTTTATTTTTCACTGAATATCCTCATTAATACAGTTTGCTTACAAGTCATTGTCTTTTGACGTTTTCTTATATATTGCCGCTAACATTCGATATAAGAGGTACGTGAAGTAAAATCATACGGTGGGTACTTTGATGACAGTTAGCAAAGTGCACAAATATCATCACACTACACTAATGCTTCTAAAACGTGTAATCAGACTACTCGATTCTCGTATATATATATATATATATATATATATATTGTGACGTGGTAAATTTGTCCACGTCATTAAAAGTAAAACATTGGCACGGCACGGGAGGAGACGTCGGGTAGCGACGAAGAATTCCTCTCGAGAAAATGATTGTTGGTCAAATGTGAGAGTATTTCCCGATATTAATTTTATTTTCGATTATTTTATTTTATACGAGCGAGCGACGGTCACGAGACATCGAGAGAAAGAGCGAGGAAAAACATCGAGAATATTCTGGTCGTCGGTATCGTTGTATCGTCGTCAGGGAAGGCATAGGCCGTGTCAAGGTCGTCTCTTATTGTCGTCGGTGGATCACGAAAATCAAATCGAGAGTGGTCGCTAGCTCGAAGCCTTCACCCGGAGCTGTCTAATCTCAAGAGGTGCGTCTAACAGCATCGGGAGTCTTCGGAAAATCTCGGCTGGCAAGGGTCAACGTTCGCCAGCGTAGCGCTCAACCAAGATTCGAATTTGCGAGTTGGAAAAGAGTCGAAAGATCTAGAAGATTCTAGATTCCCGCGAGTAGGCGAAGGGTGGGGGGCTAGGACCCAAAACTATAAAATCGCGTTTCCATAATTTATAAAGGACTTTCGTTTTGGACAGCAACGAGACCTGACGTTTCTTATCGAGCCGTAGCCAACCCCGTTCAAGAATACGACATCACCGGAATTATCGAGTCGAAAATCTGTGGTCCTTTTCCAGATTTCGCATCTCTGAAACCGTAGCGGTGAGCCGTCGTCTCGCTTTCATTTTTGTGTATTTTTGTGTTGGAAAAAGAGCTCTATTTTATTGAAATTAATGTGACGAATTATCGAATTAAAGAGCGATATTGTTTCGGGGTACGTTCGTGTTTGAAAAGAAATTCCTTTAACGTTCAGTCGCGGTATAAAATCTGCCGTATTTTTCCGTTGTTTAATATTTCGAATTGCCGAGAGGAATTCTATCTTTTCGTTCAGCGAGAGTTCTTAGGTTAAGAATTTTCTATTTCTCGAATATTATCGTGAGTCAATATTTTTGAGAAAAATAATTTCGTGGGGCGTGGCTTCCCGAATTTTAAATGTAAAATTGTTTAATTGACTGACGATAATTTCGAACATTTTATATAGAATTTATAAGACGGTTAACAGAGAATTATATTCTGAATATTCCAATTACCAATTTTATTAGTAAGTAACGTGTAAAAACCACTATTTTTCCGGAAATAATTTTCTAAAACTGTTTTATTTAATAAATTAAATTTTGTGATTCCGGATTTGTTCTCGCATTTAATGTGACTTATTTTGTACAACGTCTCGACCTCGCCCCTCTACCACCTTGGTTTGAATTTACAGCTACGCCCGGGACACCCTAAAAATCTTATTCTCAATAAAGTCAAATAAAATTTGTTTAAGAAATATCTTAGACTGGCGTCCAGAGTTTATCGAGAGTGAGGCATTTTGTTCGGCTTACGGGAAAAGTCGTTACAATATATATATATATATATATATTGGGGTGGCAACTAAGTAAATCTTGACTCACTTTTTTTCAAATATCCCTTTTTTGTTCTAGAACATTCTAGAAAGTTTCCATAACTGGAAACTGCTAGAAAGATCTAGAAGCTTTCGCACAGTGGGTATAAATGGCCAGCTGCGGAAGTCTGCGGGAGTCTAATTCTCCCTTTCCCTCCCCTCCTCCTCTTCCTCCCCCTCTCTCCCTCGCCCTCCCCCTCACTACCCCTCTCCCCTTCTCTCCTCCTTCCCCCTCTTCATCTCTCTCCCCCTCTCCCCCTTCTCTCCTCCTTTCCCCCCTCTCCCCCTTCTCTCCTCCTTTACCCCCTCTCCCCCTTCTCTCCTCCTTTCCCCCCTCTCCCCCTCTATTCTCCACTCTCCTCTCTCTCCCTCTCCCCCTTTCCCTCCTCGCTCTCTCTCGCTCTCTCTCGCTCTCTCTCCCTCTCCCTCTTCCTCCCTCCCTCATTCCCTCTTTCTCTCATGTTGACCTTTACCTTCAATGTGTATACTTCCACCTCCACCTTCACCTTGACCTCTATCTTTATCTCTGTTGGCATCGGAATCTTCAAATCATAGAAAGAGGAGAGAGGATAACGTACTAGGTAACTGTACGATGACGTCAGAGGGTAGTTAAATGTAGACTTTTACCGCAAAGGACGTATGTCCAATGTAAACAAGCCTAACTTAGGTCCTTCTGTCTCTGAGAAATAACATCCTAAAATGAAAATTCCCAAAGTAGCGAATTGTATTACGCAATGTTGCGTTATCTCCAGAATCCGTGGACCGAACGACTTCTAACAAAAACCACTTGATAGTAAAAAAATTACTTGCATTGCTGAACCCCTCTTAGTTTCATTCACTCCACCTGCTGCTCCGTGGGAGGAATTTGAAAATTTAGAAAATTCGAAAAAACCTCATATTACTGTATATTACTGTATATGAACCTCATATTACTGTATATGAGAGTGCGGCAGCGCTCGACGAAAATTTTCTTAACGATTTTTTTTTCTTTTTAATACTTGGCGTCGAGCCGCTACCACGTCTCTTGATTTATTGTCCCCCTTTTCATGTTCTTACGCGTACCGGGAGTTATGTTTAGAAAAGATAAAGTACTCCGATGTTTGGGATTTGTATTTACGAATATAGTGACCTAGAGAGAGAGAGTAGAGCTTCACGGTCATGGAGTCGCAGCTGTAATAACTTGAAGTAAATAACACAGTCACTCTTTTTATTTTTTATTCTTTTATTCTAAACTGTTACAAAACCATCATAAAGAAAAAAAATTACAAATCAGTTTCATTGATCCCACTGTTGTGAGAGTTATCGAAACCTAACCATTTTACAAGCAGTTTGTTTCCACGTTTCCGCACAACTTTTTCCACGAGGTAAGTATTTGTATATTTGATGCCGGTGAGTTCCTCCTGATAGAAGCCACCCTCGATCGGTTGATTTTGGTAATCCCTGAGTTTGTACATCACGGTATCGGTATTCACAACTTGACTTATGGCATATTTCTGTTGTCCAGTTTGGGGTATAGCCTTTTTCAAAAACGTGCTTGTACTTACTGATTCCAACTTTATCACCAACCTTATATTTTATTTTTCATGTTCGATTAACTTGAAATTTCCCGTAGACACGCAGTAAGAGGTTGTTTTCGTTCCAAGCACTGAAGTCATTCGGTTTCATTCCAATGGTACGATGTTCGGAATTATTGTAGGCCAGCACGAAATCTTCCACAATATCGATCCACTTGTACGATCCTCGCTGAATAAATTGTTTCCACATTTTATCCTTGAGTGCACGGTTAAAGCATTCACATATTGATGCTTTCATATTGCTGAAGGTCGAGTACATTGTGATTCCATAGCGTTGGAGGAAAGCTTTGAACCCATTGTTATAAAACTCTTTCGCACGATCAACGTGCAATTTCTTCGGTATACGACCCTTTGCAAGTACAGATTCTATAGTATTTGTATCATCCTTGCCACTCTTCGATTTTGTTGCAACGACCCAAGCATACTTTGAAAAAATATCTATGATTTTCAGTAGATACTTGTAATCGTTGTTGAACTGTGTGTATGCTGTCATATCCACGAGATCAGCCTGTCAGGTCTCATTTAAACCGCGCATGACAACATGGTTACGCCAATAATTTTTTCGAACCAATCTATGAAGCTATTCTGCTATTGCTGCTTTCTCCATGTTCTAGCGCAACAAGTCGGTCATTTAGTTGGGATATTATTTGAGAATTACGGAGCGTCAATTTTTGTTGAGCTTTGATCGCAAATTCAAAATCTTTTATGGCGTCTGTCACATGAGATTCAAGGCTATTTCATGATCATCTACATTATTTCTTAGAGACGATGTAATGGTATATACAAGTCTTAGTTCTTGCTGTACAGCGCTTTGTATCACTCTCACAGATACAGCGTCATGTTGCTCGATGGCAGCAGCTACATTGCACAATCTTTTATTGTCCATGTCATATTGACCATCGGCGGTAATTTTGAAGCCTTCGCCGGGAGGATTTCGACCACTGCTGGTAATCCTCTTGATCCTCAATAATTAACGACCGAGCATGTCGAAGCTCATGATTCAAATGAATCAAAGGAGTGTGTACTATCTAATAAATGATTTCAGCTTCACGCAACCCTTCGATGATTGACATAATTTCGTTGGAATGGTTGTAGTTTTCAGCTGATTGAGATGCAAGGAGCAGTCGTAGTCGATCCACTAATTCTTTGGGATCGTCCCAATAAATGTAATCGATTGTTCTGCATTTCTTTGCAACCATATAGCATGGTAGAGATTTACCGGTTTTTCGTCTCGGTGATAGAAGCATATTCACAATAATATTTTTGTATTTGGTGCCTTTTGTGCGAATGGGTTCAATGGGTCTATAGTACTTTCGGTGCGCATACGTGCTAGTGATAATTGCACAATAATTATCCATATTTGCTGCAGTTACGATCTCTCTGTTTGGTGACTTTTTAAATCCATGGCAAAATACTTTTAAAAAAGTAAAAAAAAGAATTATTTTAATATTTACTTAACTTACACAAAAATCTAACTAAATAATGTGTGTGCTTGATTTGCCAAAAATTAAAAATTATCCATTTTCGTTTCTTTCCTGTAAGATGCGAAAGGTTACTTTACCTAGAAAAAAATGTACTTAAAAATTGTTGCCCACGATTTGCAAAAAAAAAATTATGAAATCACTTTAACATAGCCAAGACCGGTAAACGAATTACAGAATTCCACAGGAAATCATGAATTCCCTAAACAGTACCTACTTAAGGGTTTTGTCTCTGCAAGGTCTTCTGAAGAAAACCTTACAAATATCAAGTAGTTATTGTGATTTTATGCTAACTAACAAAAGAATGATGAACGTCCAACACAGTTTACCCGTACACACGTATCTACACGTATTCATCGCACAAATTCACTGCAAAGTTTATACAAAAACTTGGCGTGCATGGTTTTCAGATATAATCTAGGAAAGACACAGTTGATCGAATATACTATACAGGTCAATGATCAACTCGTTTTTTCTTCGGTAGTAAAAGAAGTCCGATTCCTGGATAGAATAGGAGAGTTCGTGTTAATGATTCGATGAACGAGATGAATGGCTGAGATTTATAGATGAAATGGATCAATGGGATGAATGGATAAACGAATCAGATGAATAGAAAAAACGTGTCCATGGAATGAATAAATAGTTGAACAGGATCAATCGACGAATGCGTGGAATAAATGAATAAATGAATGGAATGATTCGATAGATGGATGGGAAGAATACAGAGTTGGGTTACATAAATAAAAGAGATGGACCATCCGATAAATAGATCGATGGATTGGATGGATGGATGGAATGGAGGGTTGAAATTTATGAACGGATGTTGATCTGTTCCCAATCTATTCATACATCCCATCCATCTGTCAGCCCGAACGTTTGAACGGACGTACGGGCGGATGAATGCATGGGATGCGTTGGGCGAACAAATAAATGGGTAGGCAACTAAACGAATATATGGGTGAACGGCTGAGGGATAATGGAATAGAAAGAACAGACAAAATGAGTGGATACTTGAATTTGCTCCAGATACAGACGGATGAGAAGTTCCTTCGCCGATATTATATTTCAAAACCATGCACGCCAAGTTTTTGTGTAAACTTTGCTGTGAATTTGTACGATAAGTACGTGTAGATACGTGTGTACGTGTAAACTGTGTTTGACGTTCATCGTTCTTTTGTTAGTTAGCGTAAAATCATAATAACTACTTGATATTTGCAGGGTTTTCTTCAGAAGACCTTGCAGCGACAAAACCCTTCAGTAGGTACGGTTTAGGGAATGCATGATTTCTTGTGGAATTCCGTGATTCATTTATCGGTCTTGGCTATGTTAAAGTGATTGCATTAATTTTTTTTGCAAATCATGGGCAACAGTTTTTAAGGAGATTTTTTTCTAGGTAAAGTAACCTTTCGCGTCTTACAGGAAAGAGTCGAAAATGGATAATTTTTTATTTTTGGCAAATCAAGCACACACATTTTTTAGTTGGATTTTTTTCGAAGTTAAGTAAATATTAAAGTATTAACGAGAATGCCGAATGGTCATTTTATAATTAAGGTCGCGGATTTTTAATACTTGGCATTCTTTTTTTTACTTTTTAAAAGTATTTTGTCATGCATTTCACTTCTTTTTGAAAATCGTGATATTCACCAACTTTTCTATAAAAGTGAAATCGTTCTTTCTCAATCAAAAACAACGATTTTTAAGTTCGGGTTTTCCAGGTAAAGAAACTTCTATTACTCTTTAAGCAGCAAGAAAAATTTCATTGTTCGTGCCAAAAATGCGGGGGGAAAAAATATTTCGATTTATCGAAATTTGATACACCGGGATTTTCGAGGTTGGTGATAACAAATCTGTCCTCAAAATTCATAAACTCAAAATGGCAGACCCAATATAGCGAACCAAAATCTAAAAATTAATTCGAATCGGATGAAATGCGGTACTCGGGAATTGTCGAGGTCGCTGATTTGGAAACTGTCTCCAAAATTCATAAATTCAAAATTTGGAATCGGATTTGAGTCGGATGAAACTCGATCCACCCCTTTCTGTCCCTCCCTCTGCGCGCATGTGTGCATGACCATGTGTGTGCGTGCGTGCGTGTATACGTATATATGTGCGTGCGTACGTGTGTGGGCGCGCTCGCAGGTGTGTGTGTGTATGTGTACGTACGAATGAGTGCGTACGTGCGTATGTGTATCTGTTTCTGTGTATGCATCTGTATCTGCGTGTGAATCTCGCGTCTCGTCTCGTCTCGCGTCTCGTCTCGTGTTTCGTCTCGTGACTCGTCTCGTCTCATCTCGTCTTGCGTCTCGTCTCGCGTTTCATCTCGTGTCTCGTCTCGTCTCGCGTCTCGTCTTGCGTCTCATCTCGCGTTTCGTCTCGTGTCTCATCTCGTCTCACGTGTCGTCTCGTCTCGTCTCGCGACTCGTCCAGATTTCGTCTCGTGTCTCGTCCAGATCTCGTCTCACACCTCGTCCTGGTCTTGTCCCGCGTCTCGTCCAGGTCTCGTATCGCGTCTCGCATCTTCTCCAGATCTCGTCTCACGCCTCGGCCATATCTTGTCCCGCGTCTCGTCCAGGTCTCGTCTCGCATCTCGTCCAGGTCTCGTCTCGCGTCTCGTCCAAGTCTTGTCTCGCGTCTTGTCCAGGCCTCGTCTCGCGTCTCATCCAGGTCTCGTCTCACGTCTCGTCCGGGTCTCATCTCGTCTCGTCCGGGTCTCGTCTCATCTCATCTCATTTCGTCCAGGTCCCGTCTCGTCTCATCTCATCCAATGTTGACTTCGGAGATTTTTCAAATATTGAGTAATGGCATTGAAGAGACCTTCAGCGGTACACGATGCCACTTTGATGAGACCGAGAAAACCATCTCGACACTGCCCAATGCTGCTGTCATAATATCTCGCGATTACAGCAAGACACTTTTTCGTACCGATATCCATTGTTTCGTCGATGATCAGGGAATAAAAAGTATCCTTAAGGGGTGGTACCTGAGTAAATTTTTCAAAAAATCGATTTTTTTTTCTTGTAGTTTGTAGTTCAAAGAATATTGTGCATAAATTTCATGTAGAAATTCGCAATATTGAAGAAGTTGTGGGTTATTCTGCGAAAGGCGACAGAACGTCGAGCGCGCGGTCGGTTGGATCTACAGTTGTCGCGCTGGGGCCTTTTGTTATAGCGAGCAGGTATACAAGGGTAGGATAACTCCGGGGGCCTGGGGTTGTTTCGAAGCGTCAGTCTATCGTTTATCCTACAGAAGTGAACAGTATTTTCTATTATGTGCATCGTTAGTGAAATCGATAAAATGAACAGTAAAGACCAGCGAAATAAAATCTCTAGAATGGATAGAGCGACGTTCAAGATCCGTAAAAACAATCCTCCGAAAAAAAACGTCCGTTGAATCGCCATGAATGTGAAAAAGATGTGAAAAGAAGTAAAGTGAGTGCTTCTGCCAAAAAAATTCGGAAATCAATCGACTTAGAACCGAGTGTAAAACACGATATTGAATACGTTTTGCTGAATTTCGGGACTGTTTTTTCGTTTATCAGTGAATACGTGAAATGTAAAGACTGCGGACAGATAACTACCATCACGAAAACCTCCACTAGTGGCCTTGGTTCCAAAATAAAAATGGAATCTCCATCCTGTGAGCCCCGAAGTGTATTCTCCTGGTATGCAAAGATTTTGTGAGCTGATGGATTTAGCACGACCGGTTGTACAATGCACGTATGATGTAATTGTGAAGAATATTCTAATTACGTTAGAATCAGTACGTGAGATGATTTGTGTCTCGAGTGTGCAAGAAGAGAAGAAAAGGACGATTAACTGTGGGGCAAAATCCTATCTCCAAGTGATGGATGCCTTGGGAATTCAAGTCGGGAGAAATGCTGACAGGCAATGCGAAATCGAGGATGCGGACCGCATTGCGAAGGCTGAAATTCAAACTCGAAACGCGAACCGTGAAGGGAGAATTCAGCGCAGACAATCGAGAATTGCAGCTGACGAAGCAGCGAGTACTTCAGAGGGACCAATGTATGGCCCTGGGATTGCTGATTAACGATAAGATAAAAAATATCTCTATCCTGCGAGTAATTTTTCTGACAAACTTCGAAACATCATTGAAGTACACTTTTTGAAAAATCGATTTGAACTTCTTTTTTTAATGTTTGAAGTACGAAGAATATTGTGTGAACATTTCATGTTGAACGGTCCGTAACATTTCATGTTACGGAGAATTTACCGAAAGATCGTGCAGCGGCCCAACGGCCAAGCGCATCATTTCTTTGCCCACTTTTCAAACGCGATTATCTCGAAACATAGTTTTCAAAGTCGGTGCCAGATGTATCTCGCAAACGGCTTGTCCGATTTTGTCCAAATTTGGATACAATATTCTTCGATAGTTTTTCTCGTTCGCCATGTAGGGGTTTTTCATTTGATTGAACCATTGCTTTTTTATGCTACCAAAATCGTCAGAAATTGCGAACGAAAAACGAATGTTAAATTAAACCGGTCGCAATTCCATCAAAAATGAAATTTAAAAAAAAAATCCTACGAGGCGAACTCCTTTGTATATTATATTTTAAGGGGGGAGCCTGCTTTAGATGCTTCAAAAAATCGATTTTTTCGAGGATTTTTTTGGGAAGGAAAGAAATATCCGATTGAAACGAAACTTTCAGGGTTTATTGTTATATATTTCAACAGTCTTCTCAAATTTTTTCATTAAGATATATGTCATATTATGCTTGGTACAAGCATTTCGCCGAGGCGCCTCGAGTATGCATTTGTCGTGCGGCGGGAAAGATGCAGGTCGCAATTTCCATCTAAAACAAAGAACCCAAAAAAAGTTTTATTTCTCAATAGTATAGCTTCTAGTTAAACCAAGAAAATTCAACAAAAAGTGAAAAATTCAACAATTTTTCGCAAATTGAAAAAAAAAATTCATTTTTTTGGAAAAAAAATTCACTTTAGAATGTTTAAAAAGTGGGTTAACCTTAACTTTCTTAAGGTTTTTTAGGTTCAACTAGAAGAGAAGTTAATCCCGAATACAATCCATTTTGTCTCGTTTCGATAGGACATTTAATTTTTTCCCTATCTTCGTTACGTTTTCATGTTTCAGATCAACCGACTGCCCGGAATCCTTGGTACCACAAACCATGTCAACGAACAATACGTCTGACGCTGACCACAATAACGCCGCTTCCAGTCTATGAATTTATTTAAAAAAATTCCTAAACACCTCAATGTACATATTTTCCAATAAAAAAAAACTGAATCCAATAGAAACATTAGTTTTTGAGATAAAAATTCCCGAAATGTACCTGTTTTTCTCACCATTTACTTAGGTACATCCCCTTAAGTTTATCGGAAATTTGAATGATTTGTTCCTCCGCCATACAATCTATCAAATTTTTAGCTTTCGTGCGACCACATTTCACTGTCTTTGCCACTTCGGAATCCGGACACACAGAAGCAATAAACTTGGGAAGATAATTCATTAGCAGAAATTGTAGGTTATGTTCCTGTAGGAACATGGTCATTTTAATCTCCGATGACCACCAATTTCTCTCGATTTTTTGATTGTCGTCCCTGATCGTCACTCAAGTAAGTTTCGATAGCGGCAGTGTTTTTAGCTTTTTTGCAGTTCGATTTGTGTATCTCGGTACTTTCGTGCCGGTCTAATTGACTTTTTCCTTCTTTGACCATTTTACAACAAGCCTTGCAGAACGACCTTGATTTGCTCAATTGCGACTTCATTTCGAGCCAATCATATTTTTGTTTCCATTCTTCTTTAAATTTTTGTGGGTATGACTGTTTCTTCTTTCTTTTGACGACTTGACCACTATTTGACTTGATTCACTGCAGTACATCCGTACCAATGACCATTATTGAATCAACTTAGAGAAACCTATAAACGAAGGATTTATCAGAAATTTTCAAAATGATAATAAAATAAAAATAGGTTTTCCAGTATAATTACAACCAGGATACAGAAAATACCCGAACCAAAAGTCGAAATAAAATTATGAAAAAAAATGAATAGTTGAAACATAGAGGAATACAGAAAAAAAGCAATATACATGTGAATAAAAAAGTATCCAGATACATTATTTGCCACCATAAAAAAATAAAATTATTTCAAATTACAAACTCGCAATTTTTTGTATTAAAAATTCGTGTATTGAAAAAAAATTAGGAAATCGATAAGATAACTAACGAAATATCCATAAAGGCAAAAAGATTAATTCTCAACTTCTGAAGCAGGACTTTTCGAATCGCCAAACGAATTGTTTACTTAATTTTTTTTCTTTCTATTTTCATCATACTATTGAAGCAAAAAGACATGACAACTTAATTTTTGCAGTTTTCTGATTATTTAACTACTTTTGCCGTAACGAATATCGGATTTTTCATTTGTACATGGTTCGTAGGATATTCATGAATGTACAAAAAATATGTTAATTATTACATTATTTGTTAATTGTGTAAATTCCGTGTAAAAAAAGTAGTCAAAATGTATTTTTTTTTTAATGAAAAAATGCATTTTCCACTAATCTACTATGAAAATTGCGATGGCAATTTTTTCACAACGAAATTATTGTTCAGATTTTTTTTAAATTACGGACTGTGATCATTGTTAAAAAAAAATTATGATACCATCGTTTCTGTGGTAGATTCAATTTAACAACAGTATTGACTGAAAATTTCCTCTTATTTTCCAATTTTCAAATCAAATTCTTAATCACTGATCCGAAAAATTTGTGCCGACAATCTTTCAAGTGAATTTTAAGTAAAGAAAAACTTCTGCCTCAAAAGGTTAATCAATTTTTTTATTATTAGGGTGGGTGTCGAGTAAAATGTAGATGGCGCGTGATCATATATGACCTCCTGAACTCAACAAACTTTACAAATATTCTCGTACACACGTTTCTTCGGGTTTTGTGATGTTTGGTCTTTTTTTTGTTCCGCAACGACAACAGTTTTGCTGCATGGGACCCCTGATGATGACGAATTTGATAAACTTGATGCAGAAGTAAAAGTGTCAACGAGCTCTTTCACTGCCGAGAATCTATAAAAGCAAATTTCTATAGTAAAACAGTAATAAAATACTAACTGTTGGACTGGGGAAAATGCAATAAAATATAAGAGAGTTAACAAAGGCTAGAGAAAAAAGTATATTCAAAAAATGAACGAATCATAATGTCGTGTCATTTCATATTACTTAACGTCTAATGACGATGGTAGGCTAGTAGAGTTGCATGAAAAATGGCTCTACGTCCTGTACGATTTATATATCAAAAGTGAGCGGTAATCGCCCAATCTCGAGTAGAGACACGCAGCACGTCTTGCCTTTGCCATTTGAAAGCTATCTTTTTAATATTTGGCGTCAAGACGCTGCCATGTCTCTAGATAAAACGTCATGATGGGTATGCAGAGACATTAAATAAATATATGAAATTCATAAAATCAAATAAAATGTAATTATTTCCAAAATCCCAACAAATTTTTCATTATTTCATAAAAAATGAAAATTTCAGTCCTAGCCGTCATATAAAGAAATAAGAGTTGCTCAAGTTCTTTTAAAACAATATATAAACCATTGAAATTCGTTTTCATAAAGTCAACGACTTTTGAAAATATTTGAACGTATAACGTAAGCAAGGAACTCACCTTTTTGTCGAAAGTGTTTGAGTTTGCTTTTTGTTCTTTTTTTAACATTGTCCTCCGGAGAGTCGATGCTTCATCCCGAAGATTCTGCGAAGTTTTTGGTTGCAGCCGGGTTCATTTCAACATCTTTCAGTATTTTTATCAAATACCTGAATTAACAAACAAACAAAAATCAGATTTATACGGTCATTTGTCGTTTAAGAAAGTCTTAAACTTATTTTAGACTGTGAAGACGAAAGGAGAAAAAAATGGCTGGTAACAGTCCCGCGTGCTTTAATGAACATTTAACCTAAACGAAACATTTAATGCACATTAAAACTTTAAAACATGATTGCTCAGGTTTCGAGATTTTTTCGATGGCGGAGGAAGGGAGATAAAAGAGCGAGATCTGTTAATTAATTGGAAAATTCAGAGTAAAAAAAAATTATTACATACCTGTCCCCCGATGAGCTCGACGAAACTCCACGAGATTATCGCACTTATTACTTATTAATAAAAATTCAAATCGATATTGCTTTAGAACATATTAGCTTTGATTATAATCGAGTTTCGAATACATAGGTCCAGGATGACAAAATTCTTGATTGTCCAGATGAATCCGACGCCAAAATTAAGGACGCGCATTTATGTGCTCTGATTTGTATATGAAAAAACATCTATAATAGGTGGATTCATCCGTCTTCGCGAAATGAAAAAATATCCATCTATTCTTACTTTTACATATAGTCTTGTTAATGATATAACGCTTTTCAGCCCATAGAATGAATGAATCCAATGTTGCACGCAACCGTTTTCGTAAGCTTCGAACTTACTAAAACCAGTGCACCTACGTTGGTGTTTGGATTAGTTCACAGATTAATAAAAATTCAAATCGATACTGAATTAAAACAAATTTATTTTGGTCATATTCGAGTTCCAAATATACGGATCCAGGATGACAAAATTCTTCATTGTCCAGATGAATCCGACGCAAAAATTATGGACGCGCATTTATGTGCTCTGCTCTGTATCCAAAAAAACATCTATAATAGGTGGATTCATCCATCTTGGCGAAATGAAAAAATTATCTATCTATTCTCACTTTTACAAATGGTCTTGTCAATGATACGTCGTATTTCAGCCCACAGAATGAATGAATCCAATGTCGCATGCAACGGTTTTCGTAAGCTTCGAGCTTACTAAAACCAGTGCACCTACGTCGGTGTTTGGATTAGTTCGCAGATTAATAAAAATTCAAATCGATATTGCTTTAGAACACATTAGCTTTGATTATAATCGAGTTTCGAATACACAGGTCCAGGATGAAAAAATTCTCGGTCATCTAGATGAATCTCATGCAAAAATTAAGGACACGCACTTATGTGCTCTGTTCTGTATCCAAAAAACGTGTAAGTCATAAAAAATTTCCAAAGAAATTTTTTATGACTTCGTAAAATTCATTCGATACTTATGAGGTTCGGAATAAATTTATTTGTTTCGTTTATAAACTTTATTCTCAAAATTTAGATTGGAGAAGTTCAACTTCAGTTTTTCGTCGCCTTTTACGAGGTTCTACGCCGAGAAGTGCTTCGCTTCCGACATCTTGCTGGTTAATGAGCTTCGTATTCTGAAACAAATTATTGAGTCATCTGTAATCATTGAGTATTGTGTAAAATAGTTGTGTTTATTTTTCTCCATTAGATGGATCGCTATGTAATGACCGAGTATGTTTTGTTTTTATGCAATCATGTTATACCGTCTTTAACGTCTAGACTGCTGGAAAACCGATACATGGGCTTGCGTATGATATGAACTTTATATATATTTGCTACATGATACAAGACACTTTTAAAAGACGTTTTGACACATGAAATTTCGGCACTTTACAGGTTAAATGTTTTCTTGCAGTTTCCAACTCTATTATGTTATTACACCTTTCACTTCAGCCATAGATTTCCAGACATACACAAAATACATTTACCTCGACGTTTCCTTCCCCCGGGACTGAATTTGAACTCGCAGCATCTTCTTCTGCGTAACTGAGAACAATAAAAAGAATGATATTTATTGAGTTTGAGCTAACATTTACCATTCCATCAATGTATTCATATCGAACGCAATAGTGATGAAATCTAATTGATTGAAAACAAAAATTCCAGAATATTTACCTAACGATTTCATGCTCCGACATCGAGAGCAGTTCCGCTCGGGCTGCAATGCCAATCTCAAAAAAAGTTTCACTATAACATAAATGTATTTCCAACCCATTATAGTTAACCACTATATTAACGATTTCACTTCTTTTTCCAGTAAAAAAAAACATATTTGTTGTAAACATTAGTTTTTAATAGAAAAAATCATTTAAAGATGAAAAAAACGTTGAAGTTTACAGAAGCAGACCGGCTGTATGGTACTCGTTAACGTAAAATTTTAACAGATTAAATCTATCTTTTTTATTGGCTCTCTTATGGAAGCGTAAAATAAAAAAACCCTGCAGATCATATTTTTTCCTGTTAAAATCGATTTCTCAACTAAAATGATATAATTGTGTTTGAAACCACATTCACCAAAGTATAGTGCCGTTGACATCTATTTATAGCCAATGTAAAGATTAAGCCGCAAAAAAACGGTTCACAACAGAAGTCATCATATTCGTATAGAAATAGATCTGATGTGTTCTGTTTTGTTTGAAAAATTCATAAATTAAAGACGCAAAAAATCAGAAAAATTAAAGACAGTCCTGAATATTTTTTGTATTTTTTTTAAACTACGTTAGAAAATAAAGAAAATAGAATAAAATTTATGATTTGGCCAATTTTTGGTCAAACTATAAGCTTTTAAAAATTTTGAAGCAGGTTAATCGGGATAAAATTCATTTCAATTTTTCTCATTTAAATTTTACGCTTTTTTTCTTTTACGTACCCAAAAACACATAGATTATTAAATAATTTTAACTACAGTAGCTATAAATACATTTAAACTTTTTTTTTTTACACGTTTGAATAATTTACATGCTCTTGATTCAGTGGAAATTGAATAATCTTTTACGATAAGATATTTATTTACGATAAGACAAAGATAAGATCTTTGTCCGGTATAAGAGAGTGCAATTTTTGAGTGCCGGGGAAGTTCAAAAGAATAGTTTATTTAATAACATTATTCAAATGATTAAATAATATAATTTTCAATGAAAAAAAAGTTTCAATGTACTTATAGCTACTTCAGTTAAAATTATTTAATAAACTATGTTTCTTTTGGGTATGTGAAATAAAAAAGCGTAGAATGTAAAAGAGACAAATTGAAATGAATTTTATCCTGATTAACCTATTTCTAAATTTTTAAAAGCTCATAGTTTGACCAAAAATTGGCCAAATCATACATATTATTCCATTTTCTTTATTTTCTAATGTAGTTTAACCCATTAACGCCGAAGAATCGTGTTTTTTTTTCTCATTTTCAAGCTAGATTCTTATCATCGAAAAAAAATCATTTGCAAATAAAAAATATGTTCCCTTGTACTTTCGAGTGTCCCCTTTCCGAATCCGGAGTCAAAATTGAGTTTTGTCCATTAGAAAAAAAAATATGGCCGTTTTTAAACAAAAAAACCGAAAAAATCGAAGACATTTTTTTTCAATATTTTTTTTCTCATTGAAGACGCGCGAGGACCCCCCTTTTTTCTTCAACCATGAGTGCACAAAATAGTTGTAGTTTAAGAATATATTTTTTTAATTTGTCGACATTGACATTTTCACCCCCAAAATGGCGCTTTTCATCCCTTCAGAAGGAAGACAATTTTCACTCTCGGTGCCCGACAAAAAAAAATATTCAAATCTTAACGAAAATTGGTATCTCGGGGTTTTCAAGGTCGCTGATTACGATTCCGCCCTCAAAATTCGAAAATTCAGAATGGCGGATCCAATATGGCGGACCCAAATTCAAAAACTTACTTGAATCGGATGAAATGTGGCACTCGGGGGTTTTCGAGGTCGCTGATTACAAATCTGCCCTCAAAATTCAAAAATTCAAAATTGCGGATCCAATATAGCGGACCCGAATTCAAAAACTTACTTGAATCGGATGAAATGTGGCACTCGGGGGTTTTCGAGGTCCTTGATAACGAATCTGGCATCATCATTTCAAAATTCAAAATTGCGGATGCAATATGGCGGACACCTTCCCATTAACGCCCAGTTATTATCTAACGTTTATTGAAGAATTGACAACTTTATATAAATGTAAATAATAATCATTCAATTGATTCACATTTTATGATCATATATTATATTTTTCATGTGTCGAATAAAAATTGACGTTGCAGAGGCTGAGAAATCTCCGATTTTCTTACATTTCATCTTGTTTTTGTTTATACGGGTCATCATTGAATATTATCCCTGATACAAATATATTTATTATCCATGAATATTTCTGTCTGCAAATAAGTTTTGTATATGCCTATCACATCTTTTTTCAATTTTTCACGTTTGTGGAGTGCGGATCGTTCACATTGCTAATGATATTTTATTTTCTGTAAAAAATATTAGCTCAGAATTTTTGTGTTCATTTTAGGTCTGCCAATATTGCTTATCTGAATAATTTGGTTTCTATTTTCGTAGAACTTGTCTTGAGACTAAATCGAACTCACTTATATACCTAAATTTCAGCTCAGTACCTCAACAAAATTTATTCATAAAATATTGTTTTATCATCTTTATTGCTCCTGAGTGAATTCACTTCTTCGATAATTTTTATCTCATCGGCAGCGTGAGCATATTGACAATATTACCATTATGTCTCGAAAACGACCAAGGCAATCTATTCCTTCTCATGTAGAGTTTGAAATGGATACTTCTGACGATAATTGTGACGAGCTCGTCGCGATTCCGAATCCAGACAATTCTGGTTGTTCTAGTGATTCCGATTCTGATTTTGAATCAAACGATCACCTTTCGAGTATCACTTATAAACAAGCATCGGAAAATTACACAGATAATCAATGTAAATTGGAAGGAGATCACCAATATAAGTGGATGGTTGGTGAAAAGAGCTACCCGAATGAGACTGAAGACAAATTATTACTAACTGACGGTGTAAAAAAAAGTATTCAAAAAAGTGAGCCGATACAACTGTTTGAAAAGTTTTTCTGCATGGAAATGAAAACATACATTATTGACTCATGTAAAGAGAATGGGTTTGACAGGCCCGTACAGGACAGGGCCCGTACAGGACCGCACAGGCACCACCGATTTATAACTAGTTGCACGCTACCCGTCCTATTGATTATTCTATTGAACTCCTCTACCTACTTACATC
Organism: Rhimphoctona megacephalus; assembly: GCA_963989365.1. Classification (NCBI taxonomy): domain Eukaryota; kingdom Metazoa; phylum Arthropoda; class Insecta; order Hymenoptera; family Ichneumonidae; genus Rhimphoctona; species Rhimphoctona megacephalus. The sequence goes on from OZ022417.1 coordinate 25,507,979, forward strand.
TAGTGGCAGCTACCCTATAATTTCTTTGATTTTATCCAAATTTTTCTCGTCCCTTCTGGACGTAACAGCTCTTAACATAAAATGTATTTATTTAGTGAGTCCACGTTTGCAATATCAATTCAGCTGTATCATAACTGAATGACTCTGCCTTTACGAATCCCCGGAAGCGTTTATTTGGGTATTTTGTTTTTTTGGTCGATCTTATTCGAAAATTATTATCGTAGGCCGATGTCTTCGTTATTTTTTTTCGATGACATAGATTTCAAGGTTTTTCGACACAGTGTAGCAACGATCGTAAAGCATAGTCGTGTTTTATTCATTTCAATATTCGGACACCATCAACCTTCAACCTACAATAATAAAAATGGCTGAAGCCGAAGGACAACACGAAGAAGAGCGAAATCGCTTCGCGAATTACAATCCGTCCATTCGTGGGGAGATCGTCGGCATGTACCGGGCAGGTTTAAATAGGGAAGAAATCCGAGCTGCAATAGGGTGTAACAGGAAAACCGTTAGCCTTTGGATAAACAAATTTATCGTCGATGGTCATCGAGGTCTCCGTGATCATCGGAAAAATAACAAACAGACATTAAAAACCACACCAGAGGAAGATGTTCGGCTATGTGAAAGTGTAGAAGGACGCCCGTTCACAACATGTGCCGCAGCGTTGAACGAAACGGGCATTGACGTCAGCGTAAGTACGGTTCGACGGCGACTAAAAGGTGTTGGCCTCACGGCTCATCGTCCAAAGAAACGAACGCCATTGACGGAGGACCACCGCCAACAACGAGTTCGTTTCGCTCAGGAACATTTGGAGTGGACGCAAGAACAGTGGGCTCCAATCATATGGTCCGACGAAAAGGTATTTGTAAATAGATAATGAAAAATAAACCCACTTATATGTTAACGCAATATTTCATTAACTTTCTTTGAACTGAATACTCTCGAAACATGGAGCGAATCGAAAAGATTCATGGGTCATTATTTTTGTTCAAAATGCTATCGTCTTTTGATTGATGTAAATCACCAATAATATATTACAAAAATTTACTCCATCAATTCTGAACGTTTTCTTGTTCTTGACAGATCTTTAAAACTTCAGATGACGGCCGGCGGAACGTGTACCGTCCAAGAGCTAAAGAATTCCAACTGGAATAACGCTATGTAGTCCAGGAACAATGGAGTGGTAGGATCGCTACTGAGTTTTGGGGCTGCATGCCCGCAACTGGACTTATGGCCATGTGCGAGATCCCGCCGCGAATGAATTCGCGGGATTACGTCGACCTTCTTCAAAATGTCATGCTTCCCGCCGCCAGAGCTCGTTTTCCCATCGATCAATATCCATTCATCTAATTCATGCAAGATAGAAGTGCGGTCCATACATCTCGAGAGACGATGGCCTGGTTCCACGAACACCCGGATGTCCATTTGATGAATTGGGCAAGCAAATCGCCCGATTTAAACCCAATAGAAAACTTGTGGAGTACGTTTTTTTAGCACTTTAATTTGAAAAAGTAAAGCATATGAAGGAAGCCAATAACTTAAGGAACTTCGTTGATTGCTGATATATTGAAATGCGTCCATCACAATAGGTATCATGGTCCGAGAATGGGAGTCCGGTCGGGATAGGAACCGCGATGCTCTCGTGGCACACGTGCATCGAGTTTGGCAGGATATCGAGGCGGAACCGGACCTTTGCCCGAACCTGGTGAACTCCATGCCAAACCGCATGCAGTGTGTCATCGAGAGCAATGGGTCATGGATCCCATACTGAGCACAATTCCCTGTAAGCATGACGTTCGTTTCAAAATTTTACGCCATTTTAACATTCTACAATCTTAATTCACTCAACTTGTTACGATAATAAAGAGTTTTCAATAGATTTTTTTTTCGTCCAGATAAAAGAGCGATGAAAAAACTAAAAGTTTTCGATGGGATTTAACTGGAAACGATTTACTTGAACAATTAGTTACTCGGCAAGGGTGATCATCGAACAATGCGACTGATAAATGCGACTTACGACCGATAAATCTATCTGTGAGCGGATAGTTCGCAATTATTAGAGAATTAAAACATAATGTTTATTCGTTATTTTGGCTGAATCATTCATTAATGTAGTCAATTGAAGTTTAAATAAATTTGTCGAGACAAACATTTATTCTTCCGTCTGGATTCATTTCTGATGCATGTATTTCATTTCTGATCATATCCCACTGGAGTGATATTGAAATTGCATTATCATTTCAATAAGTCAGCGAATTTTAGTCAGCGCAAGTCGGATAGATACTTTATTCGTTGCGCCAAGATGGATGAATCCATCTGTTATAGACGTTTTTTTGGATACAGAGCAGAGCACATAAGTGCGTGTCCTTAATTTTTGCATGAGATTCATATCGATGACCGAGAATTTTGTCATCCTAGACCTGTGAATTCGAAATTCGATTATAATAAAAGCTAATGTGTTTTATTAATTGCGAATTTTTATTAATCTGCGAACTAATCCAAACACCAACGTAGGTGCACTGGTTTTAGTAAGCTCGAAGCTTACGAAAACCGTTGCGTGCGACATTGGATTCATTCATTCTATGGGCTGAAAAGCGTCGTATCATTTACAGGACTATATGTAAAAGTGAGAATAGATAGACAATTATTTCGTTGCACCAAGATGGATGAATCCACCTATTATAGATGTTTTTTGGATACAGAGCAGAGCACATAAATGCGTGTCCTTAATTTTTGCGTTGGATTCATCAGGACAATCAAGAATTTTGTCATCCTGGATCCGTATATTTGGAACTCGAATATGACCAAAATAAATTTGTTCTAATGCAATATCGATTTGAATTTTCATTAATCTGCGAACTAATCCAAACTCCGACGTAGGTGGATTGGTTTTAGTAAGCTCGAAGCTTACGGAAACCGTTGCGTGCGACATTGGATTCATTGATTCTGTGGGCTGAAAAGCGTCGTATCATTTACAAGACTATATGTAAAAGTAAGAATAGATGGACATTTTTTCATTGCGCCAAGACGGATGAATCCACCTATTATAGATGTTTTTTTTGGATACAGAGCAGAGGACATAAATGCGTGTCCTCAATTTTTGCGTTGGATTCATCAGGACAATCAAGAATTTTGTCATCCTGGATCCGTATATTTGGAACTCGAATATGACACATAAATTTGTTCTAATTTAGTATCAATTTGAATTTTCAATAATCTGCGAACTAATCCAAACTCCAACGTAGGTGCACTGGTTTTAGTAAGCTCGAAGCTTACGAAAACCGTTGCATGCGACATTGGATTCATTCATTCTGTGGGCTGAAATACGACGTATCATTGACAAGACCATTTGTAAAAGTGAGAATAGATAGATAATTTTTTCATTTCGCCAAGATGGATGAATCCACCTATTATAGATGTTTTTTTGGATACAGAGCAGAGCACATAAATGCGCGTTCTTAATTTTTGCGTCGGATTCATCTGGACAATCAAGAATTTTGTCATCCTGGATCCGTATATTTGGAACTCGAATATGACCAAAATAAATTTGTTGTAATTCAGTATCGATTTGAATTTTTATTAATCTGTGAACTAATCCAAACACCAACGTAGGTGCACTGGTTTTAGTAAGCTCGAAGCTTACGAAAACCGTTGCGTGCGACATTGGATTCATTCATTCCGTGGGCTGAAAAGCGTCGTATCATTATAAGACTATATGTAAAAGTAAGAATAGATGGATATTTTTTCGTTGCGCCAAGACGGATGAATCCACCTATTATAGATGTATTTTCATATACAAAACAGAGCACATAAATGCGCGTCCTTAATTTTGGCGTCGGATTCATCTGAACAATCAAGAATTTTGTTATTCTGGATCCGTATATTTGGAACTCGAATATGACCAGAATAAATTTGTTCTAATTCAGTATCAACTTTTGCATCAGTTAAATTAAGGGACAACACCACTGTGACGGTTTCAAAACATCGATTTTTTGAAAACCATTTTAAAAAATCTAAAATACTTTTAAGATTGAAATGCCGTTGGACCCAGGTCGAAAAAATAATTATTTTCGTAGATATTGAATATTTTGTGGAGCGGTGCAGCGGTCCGCGACGCTCGGGGTCCCGCGCAGCTGGACGCCGTAGGGTCGCCAGGTATTCTTTCCGCCTTTCTCAGGTATTCTTTTGGCTCCCTTCACAAAAACCGGCTATTGTTAGCCGGTGAACTATTGTTATAAATATAGTTTCGAAAAATAGCACTTGGTGGCGATAATTGAAAAAATTCCATGGCAGGTATAGGAATAGCGTCATAGCGTCAGTTTGCGAATAGAAGCGACGCTATTCGTGTCTAATCGCTCCGAATCGTTTCGTTTGTGAATATCAAACGCTCCAAATTATTATTTTCAAGTTGAAATGGAGGATAAGAAAGTGTACACGGGGAAAAAAGGAACAAAACGGAGTTATGTGACGAGGAGTCGATCGAAAATTTCGAATCGAAAACCTCCGAACCGTTATAGCTCCGAAAACAGTTCTGCAGAGCATGTGAGCACGTCGGCGAAAAAGTTAAAATCATCGGACGATTTAGAGGTCGGTGTTACTAGCGATTTCAGTTATCGTATAGTACAACTTTTCACTGCATTGAACATTATATCCACGTTAGTGAAATGTAAAGTGTGTGATCGTGAAATAAAATTCACCGAAAAAAGTTTGCGCGGACTCGGGATCAAAATCGAGGTCGATTGCGGCCATTGTGAAAAAGTGTTAATCAATTCGTGTCCTATGACTGATAATGCATACGAAATAAATCGTCGGATCGTATTCAGTATGCGTCTTCTTGGCGTCGGTTTGAATGGCCTGATGAAATTTTGTGCATTCATGGACCTACCGCGCCCCATATTTCAGTCTTTTTACGATCGAATCATAAATTCGATTTCGATTGCCACTAAAGCGGTGAGCGCAATGAGCAAAAAAAGGCTACACTTGAGGAGCAGAGAATTTCGTTGGAAAATGGGGTGGCGGACGGAATTATCGTTTCAGGCGACGGATCGTGGCGAAAGCGCGGTTTCAGCTCGCTTTTCGGTATAACATCGCTAATCGGCTGGTACACTAAAAAAGTGATTGACGTTATGGTTAAATCGAAATACTGCAAAGCTTGCGAGCATTGGGAAAAAAAAGAAAACACCGCGGAATACTGGGAATGGAAAGCTACCCACGACGATGAGTGCCAGGCGAATCATAGCGGCTCCTCCGGGAAAATGGAAGTCGACGCAGCTATCGAAATGTTTCAACGGTCTGAAGAGCTCTATGGCATAAAATATAAATATTATATTGGTGACGGCGATTCTAAAACGTTTCTGGGCATATCGAATAGCGATCCATACGACGGTTTCGAGATAAAAAAAAGAGTGCATCGATCATGTCCAAAAATGTATGGGGATGCACCTCCGCGAAATCGTGAAAAAAAAGGATTGTCTGGCAGAGGAAAGCTCACCGGAAAATTGATTGACGAGTTGAGCACATATTACGACTTGGCTATTCGGAGGAACAGCGCTGATGTTGACAAAATGAGGAAGGCAATTTGGGCAACTATCAAACATAAAATGTCCACAGACAGTTAGCCACAACATGACGATTGCCCGGAAGGAGCCGAGTCGTGGTGTTCGTGGCAGCTCGCGGTCGCAAATGGTGATATTTCTAAATATCGCCATAAACCGCCTCTTCCTCAGGAAATATTGGAGGCAATTCAGCCAATCTTCGAAAATTTGAGCAGGGACGATTTGCTGCAGCGTTGTTTGGGCGGCTATACGCAAAACAATAACGAAAGCTACAATAAATCAGTTTGGGCAATAGCCGTCAAGTGCCAGTCCGGAAGCAAAAAAATCATTGATATTGCAACTGATATCGCGGTATTAGTGTTCAATGATGGCCTGAGAAGTCTCATGAAAGTACTGGAGACGTTGGGGATAACCATCGGCCCAAATTGTTTCAACTTTTGCGTTGAGATCGACGCAGCGCGGATCCAGCTCGCGGATCGCTCGCTCACAGACGCTGCAAAAGAAGCGAGAAAAGCCTTAAAAAATTAGCGTAATGAAGATGAGAAAAATACTACTTATAATTGAACGATCAAACGAACTTACCTGTAAGTGAAGTTCGATCGTAATTATATGAGAGACTCGTTCGAGATGATTACAACGTAGTAGTAGTCTCATCTGCTAGGTTTCACCACACATTCAGAGCTAAAAAAATTGACTGTCAACTTTGACATATATTGGTCATCGTGCTTCATTTCTTCATATTTTTAGAGTTGATTTGCAAACTTAGAGGGTTGGGTTGACTTCAAGGGTGGGTTGTAATCATCTCGAACGAGTCTCTCATATAATTACGATCGAACTTCACTTACAGGTAAGTTCGTTTGATCGTTCAATTATATTTCGAGCCTCGTTCTCGAGATTACAACGTAGATGTTTAGATAATTAATATTGAGACTCGTTTTGTGTGATTATTTATTTATTTATTTTCTCCATAACAATGAACAAACCAAATTTGGTATTTTTAAACAAAAAGAAAACGCAACACATTGAGTTATATATCATTTTTTTTTTTAATCCCGATTCAATACTGCTCGAGAAAATGACTCTTGATTGGAAATGATTGGTCTATTATAAAAATTTGCAAAAACATTTGATTTTAGAGACCACCCATCTGTCTTTCTTATAGTATCTATATCAATCCCTCTTTTAAATGCGGCAGATGTTGATGCATGTTTTGTGCTATATGCTGTATACTTTACAGTATCAATACCATACTCTTTAAGTGTTTCTTTGATCCATCTCGCAATTGTTTGTGACGATATTTCTCTATGTAGTTTTTTAATTACAATGAATAATTTTTTCGTTTCACCTCTAAGATTTTATATCATTTTAATATATTTCAGCAACGTACTTGCTGCACAAAGATTCAAGCGTTCAGTAAAGAACGGTAGAATCAAAAAAGGCTGCGAACTACCAGGTCTCGATGTTTTGATTAAATCTGGTATTTTAATTTCAATTCGAGTTCTCGTTGTGTTAATATTATCAATGTTGATCAATGCTAATGTTTGTAACCTATGTGCGGTAACCAATGCTAAAATCGTTACTGTTCTTTTTGATAACTGTTTTAGACTTAGATTTTCGAAAGGAATTTTTTCCATTTCATTTAATAGTACATCAACATCCCATGTTTCTTCATATCTAGGTTTGGTCGATCTTAATCGGAAAATACCTCTAAACAGTCTACTTATAACTTCATTATTGGTTACAGCTTTAGTGAGAATGAGTGAAATTGCTGCTTTAGCTGTGTTTAAACTCCCATAAGATGCACCAGATTCGAATTTCACAGTTAAAAATTCTAATACCTCATTTGCGGACGCTCCATATACCGCGTATTGTTTGCCTTGACAAAAATTCCACCATTCTTTTAGAGGAATACTATATTGTTTAATGGTTGAATCTGCAAGCGATGCTAACAGTATTTTTACTACTGCTTCTGGAACTTTTTGATAAAAACTCTATTATTTAAATCGATGATAAATCAGATCTTTTGTTTTATTGAGGAAAGTCAGGATTGTGTGGGTGGGGAAACTCACGACTGTGAACACAATAGACGTTGCTTGCTTTAAATTGAGAACAATGGATAAACATATATTTATTATTTATATGATTAAGGTAAGTATTAATATTAAGAAGTAAATCACTCGATCAATCTTTACAGACGTTCGTTCGTTCAAGATAACACGCGTTCTCTTTTGTTTTACAAGTGCTCACGCTCTTTCGTTCGTTCGATCTGTTTCGCTCGGAGTTCGCTCGCATACTGTCTGCATTCGTTCGTTCTCGTCGCTGTTCGTTCTTTCTCGTCCTCATTCCTCACTCTTATTGGCTAATGCCCATCACGCCACATTTGCGCATGATCGTTATACAGTCTTCTAGTCACTAGCGCCATCTACATCTTGCTCGTCGTTATCATTTTTGGTGTTGATACGCTTCCCTGATAGTCTCGCGACAACCAATGAAAGGTTGGCTGCTAACGGATGCAGTATCATTCTGCAAGGAGAAACCAATAATTTGGGTGAAGGATTAAACATAATTGTTTCACCAACGATAAGGGACAAGAATAACGGGTACCACCGTTGAGTAGGCCAACAAGGGACTACCATAACGCCTTCTGGTTTATCGTTAATTATCTTTCTTAATATTTGTAAAATTAAAACGAATGGTGGAAAAGCGTAAAAATACCACGTATTCCATGAAATGATAAACGCATCTATTGCAAAAGATTCCGGTTCTCTACGCCATGAACAATTTATTTGACATTTTTTGTTGATTCTCGATGCAAATAAATCTATCTCTGGTTTACCGAAAAATCTTATTACCTTGTGAAAATATCGATTAGCAAGTTCCCATTCAGTTAATTATTCATATTAATTCATATTAATAACTCTTGATTCGCGATCTGCCTCGAAGTTTTCTTTTGATGGTATGTATAATGCGTAGAGCTAAATGTTACGAGTTTCACACCATTGCCAAATTTCACGTGTAAGTTCATTATACGATGTCAAACGAGTTCCACCTATTTTATTGATATACGAAATAGCCGTGGTGTTATCTGTACGCAATAAGATTTCACAGTTTTTCAACTCGCTTGCTCAACTTTTTAGTGCAAATAAAACAGTCTTGAGCTCTAGGAAATTTATGCGGGATTCTCATTCTTTCCTTGACCATAATCCACGTGTTTTTCCCTTCTCTCGTACTGCTCCCCAGCCTGTTTTTGATGCGTCAGTGTAAATTGTTGTCTTATATTTGTTTTGTCATAAAGGATTATCCGCAAACTGTACATGTTCAATCTACCAATCAAAATCGTGTACCAAATATTTGGGGACCACTATTGTTGTCTCCTAATTGTAATTGTTCATAATTAAGGCTATAGTTTTTTCCCGTTCAAAATTCTTACAATATAACCATCTATAAGCGACAGCTGGACAAGCTGCAATTAATACGCCTATCAGCTGAGCAAACTCTCGTATTTTGCAGGATTTCTTTTGTTCGAAACTATTCAAATAATTTTTTATATTTTCTCGTTTTTTCTGTGTGAGTTCCAGAGAAAGTTTGATTGAATCTAAAATGAAACCTAAATAGGTCTGTCTATTACATGGATTTAAACAACTTTTTTTCCAATTGATTTTAAATCCTAGTGCGACAAGTTGTTTCACTGTCATTTCAACATTATCCGTACATTCTTTAAATGATTTTCCAAAACACAATATATAATCAAGATAAATTGTTGATACGAAACCTTTACTACGAAGGTTATCCAAGATTGGTTTCATGATTTTTGTGAAAATGTATGGGCTTGTCGATAATACAAATGGTAAACAAGTGAATTGATATAAATTTCCTTGAAATTCAAATCTAACAAATTTCCTACTATTTTTATGTAGTGGGATTAAAAAATAGGCATCTTTTAAATCAATTGTTGCCATATAATTTCCATAAAACATTAATTTTGACGCTGTTCTAATATCTTCCATTTTTAAATGTTTAGTTATGATGAACTCGTTCAAATGTTTTAAATAAATAATAAATCTTTTTGATCCATTAGTTTTTGGTACAAGGAAATATTTTGATATAAGTGATTCAATATTATGGGGAGGAAAGATTTTAAAAGCTGTCATGGATTGGATAAGGGTTAAGCGCTGGAGATGATGATGGGGGCAGGCCCAGAAAACGTGATTAAGGTCATGCACGTTGAAACCGCAGGAGCAGGCCGGAGACTGAGAGAGACGTTTCCTGAAGAGGCTGGCTTGTAAACTATGGTGATTTGAGCGCATTCTAGAGAGCGTTACAATGGATTTTCGGTCCAAGCGTCTGAAGTTATTGAACCAGGGCTTAGAAGTGGCCGAATAGAAGTTTTCGAAGTAGAGAGTACCTTTGTACTTGCCTTGAGAACGTAGAAGACGATCAGAAGAGTCAAAGCATTTTTCGCATACTAGTGGGAAGAAATCTGACGGAGGGAGAGAGGTTGTGAAAGTTTTACCATCGGAGATTGCCGACTTGACCAAGGAATCTACAATTTCATTGCCCGGAATTCCGTGATGTCCTGGGATCCAAACCAAGGTGATGTGTAAATTTAGTTCGATAGATTCAATGAGAGCCTTAACGATACTTATGACGAATGGACAGCAGGTACCCGATGTCGAGAAAGAGTGAAGAGATTGCAGGCAGCTAAGGGAGTCGGTAAATATGTATGCCTTGGGTATATTATTAGAAATGATTATTCTAATTGCGTGCAGAATAGCTAGAGCTTCGGCTGAGAAGATTGAGGCAAAAGACGAGATGCGATATTTGAGGGATAGAGAGAGAGAGTGAGGGACAGTAAATGGCTAGTCCAACGTAGGTTCCAGGATTCAATTTAGATCCGTCGGTAAAAAAGAAAGGGACATTATTTTCATTACTGAAATTAGAGAGGAATTCTGCTTTGGGATCAACAGATGCTTGTAGCAGTCTGCCCGTTTTTATGTCGATGGTGAAGCCCGATACATCAGTGGAAGGAGCAATGTCGTAAAACGGAGGGAAAAGGTGAGGTTCGATGAGAGATTTGAGATGAAAGAGTTTATTATAAGCTTTAAGGAGGGTCACATGAAGAAGCGAGTGGGAGTTGCAGTTCGACCTAACTAACAGAGAGAGAGAAGGTAAGGAAGAAAGAAGAGGGTGATTAGATGTGGAGAATGTTTTTAGGATAAATTTGTCGCAAAGGAATTGAAGTCTAAAAAGACGAGGAGATTCGCCTGATTCCGCAAGAACCACATTGTTGGGAGTGGAGTTACGAAGGCCAAGGGCGAGTCTCAAGGCTTTGCGTTGAATAATTTCGATTTTGGCAAGCAAGGGGTGAAATTTGAGTGGAATAACGGATGAGCCATATTCAATGGAACTACGAATAAGCGCCCTGTAAATAGTGATGAGAGACGAGGGGTCTGCGCCCCACCAAGTCGAGCGGAGGCATTTAATAATATTTAAAAGATTTTTACATTTAGAAATAAGATTATTGAGATGAGGGTGCCATGATAAGCGGTAATCGAAGATAAGTCCCAGAAATTTTGCTTGTAGACACCCATATACGGCTGTAGAATCAATAAGCACGGAGGGTTGAACGGGGTCAAATTTGTTGCGCGAGAAAATTACTAATCTAGATTTGGTTGGTTCGATGGAGAGATCTCTTGACTTCAGATAGGCTGAGACTTCATCAAGAGAGGATTGGATTGAAGAGAGGCAATCGGTGAGTTGACGAGATGATGAAAAGATGACTAAGTCATCGGCGAATTGAAGGCAAAAGCTTCGGGGGTGTAGGTGCTGTTCAAGTTGATTAGTATAGAGGATGTATAGTAATGGGCTTAAAATGCAGCCTTGAGGAACGCCCTTAAGAGCCCGGAAAGGTCCATGAATTTCGCCGGCTATTTTAAAATGGAGAGATCGAAAGGAAGTGAGATTATGGATGAATTTACAGTAGGAACGAGGGAGGCCGATGTGTCTAAGATAGTCTATAAGAGTGCCAGGGTCGACGTTGTCGAAGGCACTAGATACATCTGGGAAGATGCAAGCCGTATATTGGCGGGACAAAAAGCTTTTGTAGATTTCAGTTATGAGGATCGAGAGGTTGTCGAGACACGATTTGGATTTACGAAACCCGAATTGAGAGGAAGATAGTATAAGATTACTCTCGAGCCACTGGATGAGGCGAGTGTGAAGAAGTCTTTCCATGAGTTTGAGGAAACAAGAGGCTAGAGAAATAGGTCGAAATTTACCCGCTGCAGATTTAGGTATGAAGAATACGAGAAAATCGCGCCATGATTCGGGAAACAGGCCTGAATGAAAAATGTTGTTAAAAGTGTTTAAAAGTAACTCGACGGTAGAGTGGGGAAGCTTAGAGATTATAAGAAAGTCTATTTTGTCCATACCAGGAGCAGTTTTAGTATTACCCATTGAGATTGCGGACTCGAGTTCTTTGATCGAAAAGGGAGAATCAAGAAGAGGATTTTGTGAGAAGAGAGATTCATCAGATGGAAAATTTGGATATAGGCAAGAAGGGGGACAGATAGAGGGGATGAGAGAGAGTATTTTTTCATGTCTAGAGACATTCGAAGCTAGGGCGTCTGGGTTGGAAAGGTTCCTGTCTCGGGGGTTCTTCACCCTGGCCCAGACCTTGTTGGCGGGGTATCGAAAATCTATTGTTTTGGTAAATTCAATCCATGAGTTTTTTTTGGCTTTTTTGAAGGTTTTTTTTGGCAACGGCGTCTAATTTTTTTGCATTAACAAGATTATCTAAGTTGCCAAGGCGCCTGAAAGATGCCCAAGCTTGTTTACGCGCGATGTTAGCAGCGTTACAGTCTGAATCCCACCAAACGGCGGGCCGTGATTTTACTGTGCGAGTGTTATTAGCTGATGGTAAGGGCGGGATAGATTTGAGAATGGAATCATTTATAGCTTTGGTTATGTTGTTGTACTGAGTGAGAGGGGAAGAGTCGGGTAAGGTAGGAGCCTCCGCATCAAGGGACTCCTTAAAATGCGACCAGTCGATTTTTTTAAGAGGATATCGGTGTGAGGAGAGTGATATTGTTGAGAGAGAAATGCCAATTGAGATGGTGATAGGGAAGTGATCGCTCAAAAGAGAATCAACTTCAACGCGCCAGTCGCAGAATGGGAGAAGATTGGGAGAGACAAGAGATAGGTCGATAGCAGAGGGATTGTGATTAAGGTTTGAAGGGTTAGTAGTAAGAGAGCCGTCATTAAGAAGAGATATGTTGTAGTCGACCAGGGAGTCGGATAGTGAGGAGCCTAAAGGGCTGTCGACTGCACAACCCCAAGAGGTGTGATGACAGTTAAAGTCGCCTCCAATAAGCACGTTTTCGGTTACCGGGAGGGAGCCGAAGAGACGTTGCCAATCGGTACCGCGCGTGGTGGTAGATGGGCTGCGGTATAAAGCAATGATAGTTAAGGGACCTAGAGAGGTCGAGATGGAGATCGCGAGAGTTTCTAAGTGGTTAGGCATGCTGTGAATGTTAAGGATTTGTTTAAAAGGGATGCCTTCTTTGAGACAAATCGCGAGACCACCTCCTCTTCGATCGATTCTATTTTTAGTGAGGAGATAAAAGCCATTGAGTTTAGGAATGAGAGAGTCAGTAAGCCAGATTTCACAAAGAATGATTACGTCGTATGATTGTGCAAAGTTAAGTAGGATACCCGTTTTATTGTAAAGACTGCGACAGTTCTACTGTAAAATCTTTAGATATTTATTGGGAGCCATGCTGGGTTTGGAGAGGAAGAGAAAGTGAGGCGAGAGAGTTCAAGAGTGTTGCAAAAAAGGGGGCGGTGGAATTAGATATACCAAGAGAAGTTAAGGCCGGAATAAGAGTTTCCGTAATTAAGCTGATGAGAGCACAAATTGGATTGTCGTTAGAATTTTTGAGAGCGAAGAGAGGTGCATCAGAGGTGCATGAAAGATCAGCAGCTTCAAGAGACGGCATCGGGGAGGAGTGGAGGTTGGCGTTTTTGTCGAGAGCAAAGCCATTTTGAGAGAAAGAAGCGTTGTGTCCATTCGGAGCCAAGAGGAGATTTGTATGAGCTACACGCGTGGCGTGTATGGAGTTTTCAGATGGCGGGAGGTTTTTGCGAGTTGGGCGTTGTGGAAGTGTGCGCGAGATTGCACCGTTTGCATGCGAACACGGTTTAGGAGATGAGCTGTAGGGAAAAGGTTGTTGTTGTTGCTGTTGGCCAGCTGCGAGGGAGGCGACTTGGCTATACGATGTCTGAGGTTGCGAGAAGGATGTAGAAGCGAGTCCAGAGGGGGAACGAGAAAGAGGGGGGAGGGGGAAATTAGAGTTTGTGAAATTCACGGGTGTACGAAGAGCGCTGGAGGAGGCGTCAAAGAGTTTTCTAGCTTCGGACAGAGAGATGTTTCTCTCTGCTGCTGTTTTCTTAATATTTTTCTCCAGGACGAAGAAGCGACATTCTCTACTGATCGGGGAATGGTTTTCCTTGCAATTGGCACAACATATGAGTCCATTTAAGTTGGGGCAGACTTCCTCCTTTTCGTGTTTGTTGCATCCGCAACGAATGCACTTGGGGCGGCTTTTGCATTGTTTCGAGACGTGGTTAAATCTAAAGCAAGAGAAACAAATTTTGACTGGAGATAGCCAAGGATCTACGGGATGACGAACTTGGAAGAGATTGACATAGTCAGGTCGAGTACGCCCTTCGAATTTCATGTAAAAAGATTGGGTAGGCAGAAGCTTGGATTCGCCCTCGATGGTAACCTTTCTATTTTGGCGACGTACATCTAAAACTGGAAAAGGACAGTCAATATTTTCGAGTAGTTCCTTCTTCGTGAAGTCGAGAGGGACGTTTCTAATAATGCCTTCACAGGTGATGAAAGCGTCGGGGATGAATGCAATAAGATTTGCGGCTGAGAGTGTAGGATGCGAGAGGATGTAGTTAGCGTATTGAGCGTTAGAGAAGACTACTGAGCACTGTAGTTTACCGGAGCTGAAAATATCGGTGATTGCTCCCTTCGGAAAGATGTTGTGAAGGAGCTTATCTATCCTGGTTGCATCAAGTCGAGTAGGCTTAGAATTAAGGGAGTTAGACTGAATCAAAACGACGAAGGGGCCGGAGCTTTTTGCGGAGTAGGTGTTGGAGAGGAGGCGAGACGGTATGGGGTTAGAGCCAACCTCTTCAGAGTTTTTCTGAGTAGAATTTTGCATTGACTTTTGGTTTGGCTTAATCTGTGAATCATCAATGGTGTGCTTTCGTTTAGTTTTCATTATTCTATCTCCCGTCGAGTCGTCGGCCCCCTCAAGCGTGCGCTTGCGAGTTTCGGTCGGTAAGGATTCTCGGTGTAAGCCTTCCGGTGGAGATGTAAAGTCCATCTGGAAGTCGTTATTACGACGCAAGTGGTCGTCATCACCCTTGGCGATGCCCCCATCCATGCGCCCTCCTTCTTGCGTCTGAAAAGATTGAGCCATGTCTCACCCGAGGGGGAGACAGGCGAGCGTTAGGAAGAATATCCCGGAAAAGTTAGGTTAGGAGAGAAGCTGTTAGAAAAAAGAAAATGATTAGTTGGTAAAAATGGCGAAACAGGTGTTAATTTGGAAATATTTAGGCGCACCCGAGAACGCGAGATCTGTTGGGTGGAAAAACTTCAATTCTTTTGGTGGTTTAAACACTTTGAAACGATAAATTTCAACTTCGATTTACGAAAAGTATGCTGACTCGAACGTGTCTAGTGCGCAACTCTCCACTAACGATTTTAATATACATTTTCGTGTCCCAACAGTCGAGCTGGAACCAATAGAAACAATATCCGATATGCCAGTCAACATTGAAAACTACAGTTCTAACGATCTTCCAACAGAAAATCGTGCAGAAATCTGTTCAACAAGAGTAACAGAGAATGAGAAAAGATTTGAGAAATTAAAACCTCTCTTGCATCTAGAAAACTTAGATGAAGTAGAGAAGGCACATGTTCTCCATCTAGTCTCCCAATATTCTCACCTATTTACCTTGCCTGGCAAACGACTAGGATCCACCTCATTCGTTAAACACGAAATATTTACGACTGACGAAAAAACGATCAATACAAAACAATATAGATTTCCACAAGTACACAGGGAAGAAATTCACAAACAAGTCAACGATCTTTTAGACAAAGAAATAATTCAACCATCTTTATCACCATTTAATTCTCCCGTTTGGATCGTCCCAAATAAAGCATACCACGAAGGTAAGAAGCGATGGCGTATGGTCATCGATTTCAGAAAACTTAACGACAAAACGACCCCAGATGTGTATCCATCACGGATATCATAGACCAATTGGGTAGATCTCGCTATTTTACGGTGCTAGACTTGGCTTCCGGCTTTCACCACATCGAAATGCATCCGCGAGACAAGCCAAAAACCGCTTTTTCCACACCAAACGGACACTATGAGTTTAACCGAATGCCATTTGGCTTAAAAAACGCACCAGCAACCTTTCAGCGACCAATGGACGTCGTACTATCAGAACTTCAAGGTACCGATTTATTCGTTTATTTGGACGATATTGTTATTTATGCAGCAGACCTCGAAGAACACGAGCGTAAATTCCATCGCTTAGCAAAGAGACTTTCTAACGCTGGTCTCACGCTTCAAACAGACAAGTGCCAATTCCTCTAAAAGAGAGTCGAGTATTTAGGCCATGTTATTAGCGAAAAAGGCACACAACCGAGACCCGAGTTAATACAGGCTATTAAGGATTTCCCAATCCCAACAAACAGAAAGACAGTTACGCAATTTCATGGGTTAGCCAACTATTACAGAAGATTTATTAAAAACTTTGCGACCATCGCTCTTACACTAACCAGCCAATTGAAGAAGTCCGAAGAATTTAAATGGACGGAAGAGTGCCAACAAGCATTCGATACCCTCAAACAGAAATTAATGGAAAAATCAATTTTACGATACCCAGATTTCAACAAAGAATTCAAATTAACAATGGACGCCTCAGACTACGCGATTGGCGCCGTACTCAGCCAGGAACATGACAAATTTGACCATCCAATTGCTTTTTACTCTCGTACTCTCTCAAAACCAGAAATGGTATACGATGCGATGCGTAAAGAACTTTTAGCAATTGTAAATTCCATCGAGTATTTCAGACATTATCTATATGGACATCATTTCACACTAGTAACCGACAATAGGGCACTAACATATTTAATAAACAAACGAAACCCGCCACAACAACTTCAACGTTGGCAGGTAATTCTCAACAGTTACGACTTCAGTGTTCAACACCAAGCAGGGAAACTTAATGTCGTCGCAGACTCACTTTCCCGGAACCCAGTCAACATCTTTCCCATCAGACCCCGAGAAGAATCCTCGGATGAAACCCAAGAAAATACAAAAAGACCAAGAACAACCCGACAAGGAGAAAAACGTTATAGGACGTCGTCAGACGAATCATCTGGAAACCCAGCACCTGACAAAGTAATAATCCTACCGGAAGAAGAAAATCAACCAGGAAACACTAACAAAGACTCAAACCCTAAACCAAACACGGACAAACAACATGTTACCAAAGGGAGTGCACACCCTAACATGAATATAGAAATTGACAATAACAATTACGACGAACCAACGTCCCAAGAGGACGAACCAATGGAATTAATAAGTCAACGAAACCAGCAAATCCCACGGAATATGATTGAAAATAAGATGGAATGCAACGTGGACCGCAAATGCGACCGCACCATGTCAGACGAGGATACGGAACACAAAACAAGCACAGAATTAGGAAAACGAGGAAAAACGATTACACTATACGATGACACAGAAATAATGGTGGAAGATGATGAACAAGAAATCGCAGCGATAAATAAGAATTTAATGTTACAAAGAGAAGAAACGATGCAAGGAAACAAAACGATATAAAAAGAAAATGATATGAGTGATAAAAACGCAACGGCGCAAAAGAAAGATAATGAAACGAAGTTACAAAAAGGAAATAAAAGAGCGAAGGAGAGCTCTATACTACGAAAAAGAAATGATGAAAATGAAGAAAATTCGAAACCATAAAAAAGAAATTATAAAATTAAAGAAAATTCAAAATCACAAGAAAGAAAAGGCAAAGTAAATAAAAGTCCAATACCACAAACGGTAAGTAAAAACCTACAAAGCAACGAAAGAAATGGTGAAAATTCGACGATACAAAATGAAGAAGCAAAGCGCAAAAGCCCAGCGATTCAAGGAAATAATAAACAAAGAAAATCTATACAACAAAGCGAAAACGAAGCATTAAAAGATTCAACACCGCATAAAGAGGAAAAAGTGCACAAAAATCCAACGACAAAAAATGAAACTGAAATACAACGGGAAGCCACGTCTGACAGTGAAATAGAAGAGAGTCCAAAGCAACGAAATGAAGAAAGCTCAACGCTACAAAATGAAAATGAAATGAATGAAAATGATGTAAGCTCCGCGCTACATAAATCAAAAGATGCAGACCCTGTGCTGCCAACATTAAAGGCTCTCAATCCTGTCAATCACTTCAGTGGACCCCCGAATACAAGTGACAAGAATGCAAGCACTCAATTCCTTTACGAAGAAGATAATAAAATAAACAACGAAGAATTGAACGCGCAGCAAGCACAAAATAGAAGAAAAAAGCAAGTGTCGGAGAATATGAATTTCTCCACAAACACGGTGATCCCAACTTTCAGGTCACCTTCGTACCAAGAGGAAGATTCGAACACCGAAGAAGAAGATTCAGACGTATAAGAAGAAGTAGCGGAACCCAATTTTAGATCACCGACAGAAATTACAACACTAGCGCCGAAACGTGGAAGTGGTAGACCAAGGAAAAACGCAATCAGTCCACACTCAAAAGTGATAGTTAAACGAAAACCTGGCAGACCAAGAAAATATCCTGTCAATCAACCTTTAGCTCCCACAACAAAACGAGGACCCGGAAGACTACGGAAAATTCAAACAAACCAACCACCAACAAAGAATGTTGAATATCAGCCCAGTGCTACGAATGACTCTGATCCACCATACGAATTGCCACAATACCACAGGAAAAGGTTGACATTAACAGAATCGGAAAAACTAACAAGAAATAGTGCAAAAAGAAACGAATCAACAACAGAACTAAATCTAACAACCGAAGAATCGAATAGCGACACCGAAAATGAATATCAACAGGAAGATGAAACAACACTTAACGAAATCGAACCACAGTCAGGAAAAATTCAACAAAACCAAGGAAGTGAATATATCAGCAAGTCGTCTGAAATTTCGGAGAAACGAAAAGAAACCTCACAACGAACACCAACGCAAAGGGAAAATCAAACAAAACCTCAGGCAAAAATCACATCAACAACCGATCGAGCTGCACCAAGCGACACGCATGACTACGATAAACTATGCCACAACCAGGAGGAAAATGAAACCTCTCGAAGAACAAAAGGAACCCAGCTCCACAAGTTACGTGCACCAAAGACAATGTAACAATTATACAGGAAAACTTTTTATCGAGAAAAGACAATGTAGCACATTTCCTAGCAGCTGACTGTGTCATGAGCACAATGGTTTCAAAAATACTTACGGAAAAAGGAAAAATCAGTCAAGAAGAATTCTTTCAACAGAAACCCAGAAGCGATAATATTTTGATCGCTCAACACGGCGAAGTTTGCTACTTTACTATGTTCTGCAAAGAGAAATCAACGAACAACACGAACTTGTTCATGATCAAAAAATGTCTTCGAGTACTTTTGCGTATGCTAGATGCAAAAAAACTAACATCCTGTACATTACCAAAAGACCCAGAAATCATCGATCCACTTACTTGGTCAAGCATAAAAGCATATTTATATTCACTTGTCAGCGGAACAAGGATATCAATCACGCTATGCGAAGGATTTATCTCGGTACCACCACCGGGAAACAGAGAAACAATTATAAATAACTCCATAAATCGATAGTTGAAGGCCACAAAGTTATGTCAAAAACGTACCAACGTATAACATCGCAGTACTATTAGAGGAACATGAGAGAAGATATCCAAAAATTCATTAAATTTTGCTATGAGTGTCAAAAGAATAAACTCGTACGCATCAAAGACCGAACTCCCATGATAATAACTAACACGCCAACGAAAGCATTCGACAAAATTGCTATTGGTATAGTCGGACCTTTACCCAAAACCAGTAGAGGATACGAATACATACTGACAATCATGGACTTATTCAGTCGGTTCAGCATTGCAGTACCGCTAAAACAAACAACTTCGGTATACATTGCTAAAGAATTATGTAAGGAATTTATAACCGTATTTGGTGCCTCGCGCGCAATTTTATCAGATCAAGGCACGAACTTTATGTCCGAAGTCTTTCAATCATTCGCGGAACTCTTCAAAATTCGACAATATGGGACATCAGCATACCACCCCCAATGAAACGGCGCGTTAGAAAGAAGTCATCATGGATTAGTTGAATACATTAAACACTACAGGAACAACGACCGCGACTTGGAGGAGCTTATTTCATTTGCAACTTTATCCCATAACACCAGTATCCATGAGGGCACAG
Organism: Rhimphoctona megacephalus; assembly: GCA_963989365.1. Taxonomy (NCBI): domain Eukaryota; kingdom Metazoa; phylum Arthropoda; class Insecta; order Hymenoptera; family Ichneumonidae; genus Rhimphoctona; species Rhimphoctona megacephalus. The sequence continues at coordinate 25,528,136 of OZ022417.1, forward strand.
GATTTACGCCTTACGAACTAGTATTTGGTCACCCGGCAACCCTGCCATCGGAATTCCCGCCACCCGAAAAACTTATCATCTTTGACGATTATATAGCAGCCTTAAGCAACCACATGAAAAACGTTCAACAAATGGCATTCCGTAAACAATTGAAAATAAATAAAATAAAAGAACGGACGAAACGCTACTACGACAGATGAACAAAAACGCCGAAGTACGAAATAGGACAATTAGTATTTTTAATCAAAGAACTTAAAAAAGGAAAACTCGATAGTAACTACACTGGCCCATTTAAAATCCTAGACATTACAGACAGCCACAACGTTAAGCTACTAATAGACAACAACAGAACAAAAATGGTACAGGTACACAAAATAAAATTGGCATATGTTGCAGATGCTACGCCTTTGCCATAGGCAGCGACGACCCTGTAAAGGTAACGTTGTTTTCGGAAAATCCCGGATTGTACTCCCAGCAACTTGGTACACTCCAATCATACCACACGTCTTGGAACCTCATAACATACATCAACACACATGGATTATTACTCAGGAAACAGCAAATAGAGGAGAACCTGCAAAGCATGTACGCATTTTGCAGCACTTTAGGACTATCATGCCTCATGAGGACACAACTAAGAACAATCCAAACCCGCTTGAACGCTATTGAAAGCGCGGAATTAATCCTTAGAGAATTATTACCGCTGTCGGAAAACCTTACTCAACAGCGCAAAAAACGGGGTTTAATAAATTTTATAGACAAAATATTCAAATTTGTCTACGGCATGATGGATAACGACGACGCAAAATCCTGTATAGCACGCGTGATCCTGTATAGCACGCTGCTCAATTATGATTCATCATCAGCGCCTAGTAGAGCACGTCAGCCGATGCGCAGCAAAAAATAAGATCAGAAGCCTATTAAAAGATCTGAACGCAACAAGGCAGTGCCGCATGTGTAAAGGAGCGTTCCCCGCTGGTCGCATGTTGGCCCATATAGACCACTGCGTGGAATATTGGTCGAGGAGAGGAATATTCCCTTGGACACACCAAGCCACAGACGATGAACAGTCGAACAGTTCACAGACGGAGGACGTCGACGACGACATGCGTCCTCGAAGATATTAAATAAAAAGAAACAATAGACACAGTTGACATTACCGACACTGATACAAGCGATAACGACAGCAACGAAGCACTAATAACGGAGAAAATCGGCCGTTTCTTAACCGAATTAAGACCGTAAACACCACCAATAACAGACATCCACGCACCAGGACCAAGTACCCAAGACAGACCACAAGAACAGACAACAACTTTCGACGCCCGAGACATAATAAAATCAAAAATAGAGCTAAGAGCACAGATAAATATAAGACCCAACCAAACCAGCAAGAACGGACCCCCTAAAAAATTACTCAAACTGATAGACAAAACGGACGATTTGATAATAACAAAAGGAACTACTACCCGAACTAAGTAGAGTAGAAGCATGGCTAGACTGCCTTAGTGCCCGAGTCCTACCCACGATCCATGCTAGACTGGATAAAGTATGCAGGGAAAAAGAGGAAAGATTTTCAAAAAGGCAGCGCCTCTAAACACAGCGACAAGTACACAAAAAAAAACAACAAAATCAAAACATAGCATCTACGCCATAACAATAAAAACATACGTGCTATGAATCACGCTATCATTACTATTTTATACTATATATCTTACATTACTTATATTATAATCATATTCATTACTACTATCTTAAGCTAAAGAAACGCACGAAAAAAAAACTAATAAAAGTAATCATTTTTTTCTTTACTCCATGTACTCGATTCAATCAACCCTAACAAACTTGGACCGGATTCATTCCCATCATCAATAACAGGTCACATTTACTAACCACAGCGAAACTAATCGAGTTAGAATGTTTCAGGAAATTTAAAAGAATCCACTATTTTGGTAAAAAGTTGATGCAATATTCATTGGAAATTTGAAATCTGGACAAAAACAGTAAATGCTAATGAGTAAACAAAGGAAACTATAAAGGACGAAATGAAATCAACAAAAGGAAAAAAAACGATCAGAAAACGAAAAGGAAACAGTGTACAATTCGTAACAATTAACTAATAATAAGCAACCTTTTAACCGCACCTATCCCAAATAACATTCTACCACCTACTAACATAAACAACTAATAAATTTATTTAGTTACAGATTTTCACCAAAGCAAAAATATAAACGAAACTATCAAGACGCCACCCATGTTGCCAAATTACCTAATGATCAGAGCAACGAAAGACGAAAACGATGAACGAAGAATCGGACCATCCACAACCCCCACAAGAAACCACTAATAAAACCCTTAACACACTCTTACACAACCAGAACAATCACAAATAACACATAATTTCATATAGAGTCATATTCACAAATAAATTATATGTAAAATATTTCGATTATATAGAAGCAACAGAAAATAACAAATTATTATTAACGATACGGAGCATCGTTTGTAAGAGGGGGTTTTGTAAGAGAGGTCACGGTAGCACCCTATATATTACAAATTCCTTTCTCACAACCAAACCTGAAACCTCACATCCGTTCGAACTCTTTCTCACACCGAAACTCCAACGATCAGTCCCTTATCATGATACCCGCTAATCTCTAACCCAGCACTTTCTTAGTCCCACGAGCCTCAACTTCTCCTCCGCTTCATCTCCCCACCACGGCTTCACGAAATCATTCTCCTTTCTCCTCACCTATCCATCCTTAGTTCATCTCCATCTCTCGAATCGAACGAGCTAATTGTTACACACGTGCACTCCCTAATAATTAGACTTACCTAATAAATACAAACTTACATAGTCCAACGATTTATTCATTCCCGACCGTCACACCAAACCAGTCAAATTTTATTGACATTCCGCTTTACCCTTCTGGGTTCAGGCTAAAGTAAGTCGGAAATTGGGAGTTTGACAAAAAAATTACTGATAGCAAATTAGTTTTTAAAAAACTATTCAAATTCACAAACTTTTTGAGCCGAAGTTCAGAGTAGGCAGAATTTTTTTGTAGAGTTTATAGCTATTGAAATTTGTTTCTATCGAATAAACATATTTGAATAGCACTACTTTCTTATTATAATTATATATTCATGGTAAAAAATATTACGATTTCAGCTTGTTGCTGATAAAAATGAAAGAGATTTTTTTTCGAAATTTTTCACTTTCCATGAATGAAAAGTCAAAGAACCAGTTTTACGTAATTTTAGAGAAAACATATCAAATCTATTATGAAAAAAGTTTATGCATTTTTTTATTCCTATTTTTATCAACAACGAGATGAAATCATGATATTTGTCAATACCGTTGAAGAAGTCAATACCATGAGATTAAGAAGTTACAGGTATTTCGAGATACTCATTGAATTTGAAAAAGTTCAAATAGTATGTTATGGGTACTCATAACAACATATTGAACAAAATGGACAAACTCAAACCAGGATCGTGCCCAAGAAAATAGAATTTATTTAGTTGTATCAGTTGCATTACCTTCGTGCAAATTTTTATACCATCAGAACCAGAGCTACTGTAGAGGAAAAGTTTTTAAATAAAAATTTTTCAATTTATAATGCCACAATCGGAGCCAAATAATGGAAATACTTAGTACACATGTTGCTTCATAAAATTTTCAAAGTTTGTAGGTATTCGCTGCATTCCAATGATACAAATTTTTATACTATCAGGAAAAGAGCATCCGAAAATTTTCTGAAACAACTTTTTAAATTTATTGTCCCACAACTAAAGCGGAAATGTGAAAAAACATAATGCACATTGGGCCCAACAAAATTCAGAAATTTTGGATGTATTCATTTCATTTCGAAGACAGAAATTTTGATTCCATGCAAAAATGAGCAACTGAAGACTTTTTGCAACAAATTTTTCAATTCATAATGTCACAGAGACAAAAAATGGAAACACTTAGCACACATGTCGCTTCAAAAAATTGTCGCAGTTTGTAGGTATCCGTTGCATCCCAATGATACGAATTTTGGTACCATCAAAAAAAAGTACCCGAAACTTTTTGAAACAACTTTTTGAATTCATTACGCCACAACCGAAGCGGAAAAGTGAATAACTTAGCGTACATTAGGTCCAACAAAATTTTTGAAGTTCGGATATATCGATTGCGTCACAAAGACAGACATTTTGATCCCATCCATCAATGAGCAACCAAATACTTTTTGTAACAAATTTTTCAATTCATGTTGCCGCAGTCAAAGCGAAAAAGTAAAAATACACAGCACACATATTGTCCGATAAAATGATAAAATTTGGAATGAATCCATTGCGTACCAATGAGGCAAAAAAAGTGAGCGAAGGCAAAACCAAAATGAATGGAGAAAAAGTAGGACAACTTTTTAAAACAATGATGGCACAACAAATCCACTTCGCACACATTTATTCAATCAAAGATTTCGATCGTTTATTTTAATTCATCAACATACAATATTTGCGTGTTCTTTCCTTATTGAGAAATAAAATTTGAGATTTATAAAAAATTCAAAGATATAGGTTAGTGAACCTATTTCTCTCGCCGCTGGATATAAAAATACTTATAAATATTTTTGGCACACCTATAACATTATTGTATAAATTCAATGTTTGATACTTTTTTCCACTTAACTTCGAAATGACTTTTTTATATACATGTACTCGTATTTTTCGTTTATCAACACTCAGACAAAAATTTTCGACTTTTACACCTAACACATCAGTGATATTTCCAACACTTTTCCTGGCACACAAGTTCACGATTCTACACTATTTTATATGTTTATTAGTCGGAAACTACCAAATCTTTTGAGAAATAAAAAAAAACGTCACGAGCGAATGGAAAAAATATGGTAACCTCATCGGCGGGTGAGGTTGCTTTTATTTCGCTTACTGTTTCAGAATTAGGCACATGCTGTGAGTAAGCGAAACGAAAAAAATATTATTTTATTCCATTACGAATAATATTTGTACTGAACTACAAAATAAATTTTTTTTCTGAATTTATTCACCACGCGTCTCGCACTTCGCACTTCCCAATTCCAAAACAGCGTTCAAACTTTCCGTGGTGTGAGCACAACGGAAAAATCCAACAGTCGTGACGAATCAAAGCTCGTTGCTTTCGTCGCCGAAGACCGGCTTTGGTGGAAATGGGTCTTGGTGGGCCCCAAGAGACCTTTGATTGTGTCATATGCAGACATGTCAAATTCTTCGAGGTGTTAGAAGTTTAGCATAATCTTGAGCCTGTGCAAAGTTTTTTCTCAGCAATTACGCCACCTATCATGTTGATTTTAGGCTCAATCGAAGGGGAAATGCAGATTTAGTCTCCAGTTCCATTTTCAAAACACCAAACGACTCCTGAGCTTCGTAATTAAACAAAATGACATGTCACTTTTACCCGCATCACCGCGAATCGCTTTATTCAGAGAAAATATAGACTCGGCGAGCCTCGGACCAGCAGACGACAGAGCTGTCACTGTACTTGTACCGAGACTCTACAGAGTCTCTTGATAGAGTTAAAAATTTCTTTATAAAACAACATTCTTTGATATCGTACGATTGTTACCTCTGTCCAAATACAACTGAATGTGTTTTTAGTTTTCATGAAAATTTTAATTTGCACAGAAATGTAACAATAATTGAATTCATTTACATACATGGAAAATGCGATTCACATGTGTTTGTTTTCTTATGTATATCGTCCAACGAATTCCAATATAAAACCATAAAGTTCCTTGGTATTCTACGACATATAAACCTTTGAGAAAATACGAATATTCTTTTTTACCTCTAGTTACTTAGAGCTTGGAACAAGCCGCCCTTAAAATCGTTCATATGCCTAATTTGGGAAATTACCATATAGCCTATTGTAAAACAACACCAAATTCGGTGAAAAGTAATGCAAATCTCACGTTCGGATTTGTATTATATAATATCAATTTGTAAAGATTCATAAGAAAATAAAAAAAGCGTTTCGACTTTACGAAACTTTAGTTAACTATACAAATTTGTCAATGAATCAGAAATGGACATTTATTTTACTTTTCATCGAAATTTGTAGTGTTTTCTGAAAAGATATAGCAATTTACGAGTTGGATATATACTTCCGCTCAAAAGTTTGACAGCTCATTTAAAAAATCGTATAATCAAATTTAGCAAACGATGTTTTGAAGGGGATAGATTGAGTTTTATTTGACCGTTTCTAGATATTTTTAACGATTTTTTTTAACCCGTTGCGCACTTTCTCATGAAGCCATTTTACGGTCATTTTTTGGTTGCCAGAAATTCAGCGTATACCTAGTGAAAAATTGTTTCTCTAGTTTTCTCTACGAAAACTTTCACCGGCGCAACAAAAGTTTTATTTTCATTTTGTAAAAGCTTTCGTGCGATTTTTTTCTGCACTGAGAAAAAAAATTCATTGTTTAAACAAAAATTTTGTTGAATCATTGAGCACGTTGATTTGTTGTTTCAACCACTTAAATTGCTGACTCAAATAAATATACGCTTACTGCAGCTTATATTTATTTGAGCTAGCCATTTAAGTGGTTGAAACAAACAAATCAACGTGTTGAATGATTTCAACAAAATTTTTGTTCAAACAACAAATCTTTTTTCTCAGTGTGCAAAATGATTTCATTTTTTCCTGAAAAAAAAAACAAGTTTCAAAAAATGCTGTGGATCTCAAGGACTATGGAGTTTCAGAGAAAATGTCAAGAGGGTAAAAAGTTGCATGAGTTGACAATAAACTGGCTAGAATTTTTTCGAAAGTTGTCTGAATTTTTTTTTTGCCAATTTCGATCGAAACTCTGATGATTACCTTTATCCGAGAATTATGGGATTCGGGACAAAATATCGTGAACGAAAACTTTTTTTACTTTTTATTCTGAATTCACAAGATTTTTTCAGAATCTTTTTTCGAAATTATTTTTTTCCACTTTTTTGGCCGGAACTCGGATAATCAATGCATCATAATTGATTGGAATCGTCCAATCAAAGCATCGGCGTATTTCGAGAACTATCGTATTTAAAAGAAAATATCAGGAGGGAAAATATTTTCATTTTTTATTTTGAATCCGGTGAAATTTTTCAAAAATTGAAAAAAAATGGTATCATGATCTTTTTGTCCAAATCAACGAGGGGTTTTTTTTGATATTTTATCGCAATTTCGGTACCACAAGTTCAAAGCTTCAGACTGTTTTGACGTGCTTTTTAACGCAAAAAAAATAGCTTTATTGTTAGTCAATGAAATCTCTTACCTCATCTACAAATGATTTTCGTCGAAAAAACCGCGGCTGGCTTTGAGCTCCACGTTCACTAGTCATGGCATTCGCTTGATCAGTCTATCGATCGGATCTTGCTCCAGACCCGACCAGGCATCCTGCTCAGTTTGTCCCCTTCGAAACGCCGTTCGCTAAATGGGAAGTCCTCTTAGTTATTTTTCATAGAAATTTGTAGTATTTTGTTACAAACTAGAAAAAAAGATTCGTAAGTATACGATGTAGCAGGATTCAGTATGTAATCGTATTACTACTAACACCACTTTGCACATCATATTTCTTACTAATTTCCGTAAAAAACAAAAAAAATCCCAAATAAACTTGTTAGCCGTAATTTATTATTCTCTGCATAATAGTCAATAGATCGAATTATCCCGGCCTGACTATGAGTTTCTACTAAAATCAATATAAATGTTCTATTCCAGTATTTCCTTGTCCCATGCATCAAATTGTTAGGGCATTCCGTGTCGCAAATCGAGGCCTTTAAGTACGTAAACGGAATTGCCCTATATACATACATTATATATACATATAATATATGTATATATATATAATATATATATATATATATATACTGATATTATACATTGCCATCACACCGCTATATTAGGCCCCAACGGGACAGGGTGAGGTTAGCTGAGTTATTTGAAATAGAAGCTCTTTGACTAGGATCTAGTAAAGGAATTGGAATATTCAAATATTCAAGCCTTGGCTATCTAAAACGGCACCATATCTAAATGACTTTTGCAAAATAACTTGTACAAAAATAACGTATGCATAAATAACTTTAGCTTATAATAACTTATGAATAATGACTTCTATAATAATAACTTGGAATAATATAACTTTATTTGAAACAACTTTTTTTTGTTTCCAGTGGTTTTTTGTTGTTTTTTGCTTTATAATATCCACTTCAATTGCAATCATGAGTAATAACTGTCACACTCAGCTTCTCGCCTTTTCATCTTTTTTTTGTTGGCCCAAAAAGCCAGCATACATTAACAAACACATGATTTCGTTTTAAAAAAACTCAACCCCGAAACCCAAAACGTCGACAGACGTTCACAAACACATGGTTCTGTTCCAATTATATTGTGCGTAGCTGCACTACAGAACAACAATACGAACAAAAAAATATGATAATAATCCGTCGTAACAACGATGATGTCAATACATACGACACATTGTATACGATAAGTATAAATATGTATATGTAAATACAGCTTCAAACATGATTTATCATTATTTGGTTCCATGTGATATCACTATATCATAAGGATCTTGCATTATTATAAACGTTACTGTGTTGAACGTAGTCAATAATTTTCCAAAGAACAATGAAACAACCGAGTTCCAACAATGTGGTGCGAAGTGGATACGAAGGAGATTCTTCCCGAACAAACAAATTGGACCCAACGATTTCCGAAAATCCCGGTAAGAACGGGTGACGTTGCATCCGGCTCAGGTGAGTATCGTAGAGGGTAAGATAAAGAAAATGGTAGGTTTCCCAAATTGATTGATTGATTGATTGATTTTTTTTGTTTTTAGGATTTTGTACCGATTCTCATTTTGTTTTTTTTGTTTTTTTTTTTAGAGCTCAGGCATGTCGGCGGGGCGATTGTTGACTCCCTTTATGTGGTCGATTTCCCTCAAGTTGTCTACCTCCGTACGATCACCGAACGCCAACCGCTGCAGAGGAATTTCAACGAGGATTCTCGATGAGGGTCGTTGAGACGGAGGTGCGACGCGGTTGGACAGAACAACCGTCGGAATTTGGTTTTCTTTCGACAGGGCTATGTCGCTGACCACCTTTGGTTTTTTACGCGGAGGCTCGCTGAATTATGCGACCGGTGTTTCTAATTCCTTTAACTCCTCTATGTTTACCTTTATTGCATCATTAGGTGGAGAGAGAGGCAGGTCCATAACCCGGTCGAAGAGTTGGTCGAATTCATTCTAGGTCCTAACCTCAGTGATAAAATCCCGTGGCAAGAGTTTCTTAGGAGGAGTAGTTAAAGGAAGAGGAAGCTTAAACTCTGACATCTTGTCGTTTTTTTTACATTTTCTTTATTCACGTCATCGATTTTGTACACGGTGGGAATCTGGCAGAATTGCGAAAAGATTTATTCACAAATTTTCGAGCTACGTCAGTCAATACCGGCACGATGAACCGCTAGTTCCGGGTTTCGTAATCTTTGCCTACGCAGGAGTTTACGCTTCCGGGTACTATTATTATCTTTTGCCGGCATGAGTATTTACGGGCTAAATAAGAAAAAGAAAATAAAAAATTAAAAGAAGTTAAAATATGGAACCAAAAAAATAGGGTCGATGGCATCACCGAGATAAAGAAAAAAAAATAATACCGCCGATACTCGATCACGAGGGCACACAGAAATGTAAACTTAGCGCGTACCTGATAGACGGGCCTCAGTGGCACCGCCAGAGGCGACATCTTTTAAGTCTAGGGATTTTTTAGTTCGTACCTATCCGCACGTTCTTAGGGCGCTTGCGACAGTTTTTTCGCGAGTTTTGATAGCTCGAAGAGTTTACAAGTTTCCGCGATGTTTCGAATACACAAGTGCGTGGAATAAAATTTCTGAATTAATTAATTAATTAATTATTGAATATCCCTTGAGATAAATTGCAATTAAAAATATTCTAATTAAAAAAAAAAAATCGAAAATCGAAAAAAAATAGTAATTATGGAGGACCCACGGCGGGACCAGTCTTAAAAGTTGTTACAAGAATAGTAGTTTTAAATAAAAAAATTTCAAAAAAAATCGAAATATACACTCACTTTCAAAAACACGATCTAAAATTTCAAACTCAAAAATCTTAATCAAAAACACATTAAATATTTTTTTGTATTTTTTTCTGTAAAGGCCATCTAAAAACAAGGATTTAAAAAAAGCTTTAATATCAACAATTATTAAGAAAGTTATAAACAAAAATCCAAAAAAAGAGCGATTTTTTCGAAAATTTGATATTATTTTTACAAGTAATCAAAAAAATCACAAAATTTACCAGAAAGGCTCTTTTGAGAGATACTAAAAAATATCAACGAATTGAGGAAATCAAAAATCAAAATTTTTCAGACCGTCCGATTTGGCGTGGAACGCCCCATATAGATAGAAGAGTGATAGTGCAAAAATAAAGTGTTATTTAATAAATAAACTTTTGAACAGTACCTTAATAAATAATTTTTTATATTAACTTTAGCCCCAACAATTCATTTTTCCGAACGTAAATTCTAGAACGGAGTCGAAAACAGAGCCTCTTCTCTTTTACCATAAAATGTCTCTTGCATGCAATAATAAAGTTTATTAGGAAACCATTCTCTTCATTTTTTATATAACTGAGAGAATGGTGTATGATACCAGCCTAGGTTTGAATTATATATGGTTGTAAACCACCCTGGAGTGGTAGAGACCTTAAATACATGAAAATTCTATTCGCACTTGCAACACAAAACGGAATCAGGCGATGCGAAATAATTTTGAACGACAAGATATTTGATTTGAGAAAAAAAAATTCATAATTACTTCACCAATTTTTTTTTTATCTATTGCTCATGAAATATAATTCATAATCAATAAATATTATAAAAGAAAAACTCGCTTAGTACTTCTGCCAAAATTATTTTTTTCCAATCAAACTTTAGCTCTCGAAATTTTGTACGTATATTTTTTTATTTCAAAATCTCGTTTCGTTATGATTACTTATATTTAAAAGCTTTCGGTGTATTCTGATGCTATTGGAGTATTTCTTCGGCATCATTTTTTATGGAATATTTTCCGATCCGTTAATCTGTTGGCACGGAAGTTTCGGTGCAATATTTTTTGAAATTTTTTTTTTCAAAATTGAAAAAATATTCAAGTTTTTACTTGTCCGTTGTTCTCTTATGCGTCGTATCTTCTCAGAACTACTGTACGTTTTAAGTAATCTAATAATTTTATAAGTATCGACGGTTAATTACGAAGATTGAATTCACTTGAACACTTCTTAGATCAATATTTCACATTGCATTTTTAATCCGAATATACACCAGCTCGAAATTCGATCATGTATCCATTTTTAGCCGAAATCATTAAAAAATCGCTTGAGCGACCTCTAAAATTTTTGTTCAGGATTCAATTATTGAGAGAATCACTTTTTGATAAAATGTTACCACATTTTGATGCAATGCCGAAAAAAATGTCAATTCTTTTGCATCACTCAGATACATACATAATATAGATATGTTTAATTGGCAAGATATGAATTTCATACCCGAGTACGTACACAATATTGACATGTTTAATTAACAAGCTATGAATTCCATACAAAAAGTCGACAAATCCTAGCCAAAAACAGCATAAATGCTGTGAAAAAAGTTGAGACAAGTACATTTATGCCCCCCAAATAGTCGTTCCAGTTAATCCCCTCCACCACCCAGCGCCAAAATACTGATCCCCACAAAAATTTATAAAAACCCGTCTAAGTCGTTCATGCAAAGATCTCCGCACAAAAATCCTTTCTAAAAACCAACTCATCATACAAAGTTTTATGGGTAACCGCTCTCATTATCTCATCAAATTAAGTCAAATTGTACAGAGGTGATAATTTCATTCTCGTAAATGTGTGAGTTCACAAAAAGTTGATAAATAAATAGAGATCTACTAAAGAATATGTGGCCAAGTACGTGGGATTTTATTATGTTTATAAAATCTCCAATTATGATCATATGCCATTTCTCTAATTAATGCTTTATTACAACGAATTATTATCCTATGACTTGGAACTACAAGGGCTTTAAAAAAAAATGCAGAATTGCATTAGCCTGCGTGCGCTTGAACACTGCCACACTCTCATTTGTAATATTTGTAGTATAGTTTTATTGGTAACAAATTGATAAAAGTTTACTATCGTACGTAGAGCGGGTACGCACAGAGTACTTGTCCGGCCCGAAAATTTTTCATAAATTTGTCACATAAGTCAACATTAATCTGCCATACATTTTGACCTTAACTAGTAAAGTAAGCACAGCTAATTTGGAATCACAATATGCGGATTGTTTTGTATCCCAAATTATCCTCCTTTCCTTTAACCAAATGTTGTCGATGTATTGATGCTCGGGTGGAGGATATCTCAAGTTATTACACGGCACGTTTATTCCGGTTTTGTAACATCCGGGGGAAAAATGGAGTTACAGAGCGTCTAAACAGTACTGTACACCCGAAATAAGTAATCCGGTACCATTTACATGCACTTTTACACCGGTTTTTATTACAACAGGTTTTACAAAACGGAATAAGCCTGCCATGTAAGAGCGGTCATCAATTGATTACATTCCAAGGCGGGTAAGATTCAAATCTACGTCAGAAGATCCGAATGTTCGGAGTGGTTAAAAAATTTGCCGTGAACAAAAAAGCATATTTTTAGCTGACTAGTCGAAAAATTTTCAGGCCAGACAAGTACTCTGTGCGTATCCGTTCTACGTACGATAGTAAACTTTTGTCCATTTGTTACCAATACAACTATACTAAAAATATTACAAATGAGAGTGTGGCAGCGTTCAAGCTCACGCAGGCTAATGCAATTCTGCATTTTTTTTTAAAGCCCTTGTGGTTCCAAATCATAGGATAATAATTCGTTGTAATAAAGCATTAATTTGAGAAATGGCATATGATCATAATTGGAGATTTTATAAACATAATAAAATCCCACGTGCTTGGCCACATATACTTTAGTAGATCTGTATTTATTTATCAACTTTTTGTGAACTCACAACATTTACGAGAATGAAATTATCACCTCTGTATAATTTGACTTAACGGACAACACCACTGTGACCCCCTATTTTTTTCACATTTTTCAAGAATTTTTTTTTGTGGGGAAAAAAAGAGATATTCGAAAATTTTTTTTGTGTTTTGTTCCTTGTTTATTAATGTATCAAAAAACATTTTTTTCACATTTTTCACGTCGTATGGTGGCGCTGGGGAAGCTCTCGCGTCATGTCCGCAGTGGTTCGCGGCACGCAGCAGAACTCTCTTCAACGTCGATCTGAAAAAAAATACCGAGTATTTTCGTTAATAATATGATATTTTGAAGAGAAGTACATAGGGATTTGGAAAAATATTGATTTTTAAAAAATAGGCACGCCTTTGAAATTAAAGAATGATTTTTGAGCAAAATTTCTCGTCGAAAATAGGCTATAACTTTGATAATTATTGAGATATCGAAAAAATCTTATGTACTTCTCTAGATAATCTACTTTTATTGATATAGTAAAAATTTGAAGTCGATCGGATAAAAATTGCTCGAGTCCTGCTGCGTGCCGCACTCAAAAAAGTGGCTTTGAGAAAAACGCGTTCAAAGTTGGGACCGCGAGCGTCGCGGACCGCTGCACCGCTCCACAAAATATTCAATATCTACGAAAATAATTATTTTTTCGACCTGCGTCCAACGGTATTTCAATCTTAAAAGTATTTTAGATTTTTTAAAATGGTTTTCAAAAAATCGATTTTTTGAAGCCGTCACAGTAGTGTTGTCCGTTAATTTGATGGGATAAGGAGAGCGGTTACCCATAAAACTTTGTATGATGAGTTGGTTTTTACAAAGGATTTTTGTGCGGAAATCTTTGCATGAACGACTTTGACGGGTTTTCATAAATTTTTGTGGGGATCGGTATTTTGGCGCTGAGTGGTGGAGGGGATTAACTGAAACGACTATTTGGGGGGCATAAATGTACTTGTCTCAGCTTTTTTCACAGCATTTATGCTGTGTTTGGCTAGGTTTAATATAACTACATTTGAGCGCTTTGGAAGGTGATGACTAATATTCGACATGACTAATATCGCGGGTTATAGAATGCCAAAAACATCAGGTAATCATGACTACTTGATAACATTCTTATCTAATACAAACACCGTGATTGCATCTCTACGCCACTATTTTTTATCTTAAAATTAGAAAAGTGCCTTATAGTGGCACTTATTGTAGATTAGCACAATATTTATTAGTTTACGCATAGATTACAAGTTTCCCATTATCATCAGAATAGTAGTTGTGGCAGCTCCCTGCCCCCCCCCCCCCCAATTCAGGGTAATGCAAATATGCAAACGTGCTTAAAACCATTAAATTCGAAATGTCGATGGAGGAAAAGCAGATTGAATAAAATAGATGGAGAAATTTTTAAATCACGAATAAAGAGAAAAATCAAGAGGGGGTGGTTCATCCTTTCGGGGTCTTATATTAATTTCGCCACATGAGAAAACGTTGATTCGGAGCTGTTGTGAAATTTTGGATCAGTAAAGATATATAAAACAGGGAAAAGGCGACTGCAGAAATAAAATTCGAATAAGGGTAGTTCACTCCCTTAAGGTTGCTATTTTGTAAAAATTCAAAAACACGTGAAATTTATTTTCATATTTTTATAAGAATAGAACTCATTTCATTCAAAAGGATCCCTTTTTAATGGGGCTGAGAAAAAGATAACCGCAGGGATAGTTCACCCCTTTATTTTTTCATTTTTTTTCGTACTCATGGTGGACTTTTCATCGTTTTAGATGAGAAACCTTTTGGTTTTTATTCTATCGAAATCGGTGGAGAGCTTGTGGGTGAAACTAAAAAATCGCCCCTTGACATGCCTTACTTTGAAGGGTGGTTTCAGCCCTTAATACCGTTTTTCCGCCGATAAAAAAATACGCATCTCTTAGTTTCGAATGCTCTTTCACATACAGGAGTTTCAACAAAATCGGAGGCGGACACCAAAGTAATATTCCTTGTTCGTCGATATTTCACAAAGTTTCAAGAAAGAAGAATTTTCATTGGAAAAAGAAATTCGCTCAAAGTGGATAGGTTATTTATTGTTACATAATTTTACACAATGTACTTTGTGTGATTAATAAACATTATTATAACCTCGCTAAGCAGTATGGTTGAGAGATTTTTCCGTTGAAATTCTTTTACCAAGAAACTTTGTTATCATTAATTGGTTGTTTCGCAATATCAAAAAGAGAATGAATACATGAAAAAACATTCTATCAGAAATAAAATGCGCAAGAAGCTTTGAAATGCAAAAATAATTCGAATGAAACAAACCCAAAATGGAAAAGTGATGCGAAATAATTTTGAGTGAAAAGATATTTGATTAGAGAAAAAAAAAATCATAAGTACTTCACCAATTTTTTTCTACCTATTGCTGACTAGATATAATTCGTGAACAATAAACGTTAAAAAAGAAAAACTTGCGTAGTACTTCGGCCAAAATGATTTTTTCCAATCAAACTTTTGTTCTCGAAATTTTGTGTGCATACCTTTTTTGTTTCAAAATCTCGTTTCGTTATGATTACTTTTATTTAAAAACTTTCGGTGCATTCTGATGCTATTGGAGTATTTGTTCGGTATCATTTCTTTCGAATATTTTCCGATCCGTTGATCTGTTGGCACGGATATTTCGGTATAATATTTTTTGAAAGTTTTTTTTTACAACTTAAAAATAATTCAAGTTTTTACTTGTTCGTTGTTCTTTTATGCATCTTATCTTCTCAGAACTATTGCACGTTTTAAGTAATCTAATAATTTTATAAGTATTGACGGTTAATTACGAAGATTGAATTCATTTGAACACTTCTTAGATCAATATTTCACATTGCATTTTTAGTCCCAATATAGTCGCGATACACCAGCTCGAAATTTGATCATGTATCCATTTTTAGACGAAATCATTAAATAATCGCTTGAGCGACCTTTAAAATTTTTATTCAGGATCCAATTCTTGAGAGAATTACTTTTTGGTAATGTTACCATATTTCGCTGCAATACCGAAAAAAGTGTTAATTATTTTGCATTACTCAGGTACGTTCACAATATAGACATGTTTAATTGGCAAGTTATAACTGTCATACAAAAAGTCAATGAATCCCCACAAAAACAGAGCATATATGCTGTAAAAAAAAGTTGAGACAAGTACACTTACTCCTCCCAAATAGTTGTTCCGTTAAAAAATCGCTTTCTGAACGCGAACCTTAAGGTAGTAGTCTGGTAACTTGCACGTTTTTTAATGCTTTTTTCGGGAAATTTTTTTTATGAGAAAATAAAATTCAATCGGTTTGATTTTTTAAATATATTATTACTAGTATCTAAAAGTATACAATTTTTTTTTTTAATTTTTTGTTATAGTTTTTGAGCACTGAAGTGAGCATCTCAAAAAAAGTAGGTGACTGGCGCCGGTGATTTCGCCGCTTGAGGACAGCTGAAGCAAAAAAATCAAAAAGATTATTGTTCTGTAAGCTTGTCATTCTGGTTGGAACTAGGATTAAACAATTTTGTTGGAACATAACAAAATTGCGGAGTTCGAAAAAAAAGTTACTTTTTTTTTAGTGGAAATCGGTCTGTAAAATGGAAAGTTAGGGACGAAAAAAAAGATCCTATTCCCTGCGAGAGCTATTGATGTGTAGAATAATATATCCAAATTTCAGCCCAATCGGTTGGATATAAAATTTTTTATTACCTGTGCCGGCCCAAAAAACGTTATTTCGAGAAAAATGCGTTTGAAGTTTTCATAACAGATTTTTTATCGAAAAATCATACTTACACTTCCGATCCATTTTCACGCTCTTCGAAGATGTTTACGCACGAAGTAATGAACACACACTGATTTCGATGTAAGAGCTCCAAAATAAATGTTTGGGAATAAACAGGTCAAACTTTTAGTAAACACAAAGGCATCCGATGCTCGAAGTTAACGTGCCATGCGGCTCAGCGCGCGCAACTACGAGGCGCTTACGTATAGATGCTATAACTTCGTCAATATTTCGAATTTCGGTCTAAAATTTTTACAGTATATTCTTAATATATAGTATTCTCGAAATATGTAAAAAAGTCGATTTTTCCAAGCCAAGTTACCATACTACTACCTTAACACAACGTTATAAAAGAGATTTCCTGCCAAAGAAACCAACCTTGCAAAAATGCTCTCATTCACATAAAATCTCTCCAAAAATTATAGGAGAAACCCACCAAAATTTTCTCAATAAATTGGAAACTCACAAAAAGTTATAAGAGAGACTCACAAAAATTAATCAATCGAATCATAATCTCACAAAGGATAATAATTCAAATCCTACTAAAAATTAAGTCTAAACTTTACAAAAATAAATTAAAACCATAAAAGCATTTATAGTAAAATACATTAAAGCCTATTAATCTCTAATAAAAAATAATCCAGATAATTAAAAATACAGATGTGCTACAGTGTAGATGTTCTACATAAAAAGAACAAGAATACAAAATAAAAATGAAAATAAATCGGATACAAAAAAAATTTGAAAAGAAAAAAATTAGATTGAAAAAAAATTTTGGCCGAAGTACTTGGCGAGTTTTTTTGATTAATTCAATTTAATTTAATTTAATTTAATTTAATTTAATTCAATTTGCTTAATTCACTTATGGTTACAAACTCGCCAAGTACTTCGGCCGAAATTTTTTTTTCAATCAAATTTTTTTCTTTTGAAATTTCTTATGTATCCGAATTTCTTTTTCATTCTTATCTTTTATTTTTCTTCTTTTTGTATAGAATAATTGTACTATAGCACATCTGTATTTTTAATTAATTGGACGATTTTTTATCAGAGGTAAATAGGTTTTAATGTATTTTACTTTTAATGCTAATGTATTAATGCTTTTATAAATTTATTTTATTTTTGAAAAGTTTAAACTTAATTTTTGGTCAGATCTGAATTGGCATCTTTTGTGAGATTATGTTTTGATTGATAAATTTTTGTGCGGATTTTGAACGTTTTGGTTATTTTAACTTTCAACTTTTCTTCGAAACATTCGTTGACCCCTATTTTTTATGATTGGAATGAAATCCTTGAAGTTTGATTTATAAATAGAACTTCTAATGTGCAGTTTAGCTATTCGTTAAATATTTTAAATGTTTTCAGCAATATATTAAGTTAAGACAAAACATTTTACATTGAAAAGACCTCTTAAAACTTCGATAACCTGTACAGAAACTTCAAGGGGATACAGTTTGCGACACAAACAACAGCATATTCAATTTTCACATTTCAAAGTATAGGCAAAACAGTAGAAAAATGATTTTCATTGTGACTGTGACATTGAATTGTTAATCAAACCCGGAGTTTAGGTGCGGTAAAAAAGATATACTTTAAAAAAAAGTATAATCATGGATTGAACTTAATAGCCCCCGAAACCATAACGTCACTTTTGTTTTGAGGAAATGGCAAACAATTTAAGAGCAAAGTTAAGCAACTCTATAATCGAAGATATGGTTAAGCCAATCGTTCCTTCTGGGAACAAATACATTTTTTCATCTCGATAAACGGAATGATTGGTTGATATTTGTAGCTGTCACGTGGGAGCCTCTGCAGCCAATTTACCTTATATTCGCTTTATCTATGTCTGTCTCTTAGTTACGCTTTTGCGTGTGCTCATTTTGGCGAAGCGGCAGTTTGCAATTAAATGGTAGCCGTAAAGAGGATCGCACGTTTCACACCAGAGACGCAAAAGTAAGGTCGTTTAAGAGGGAGAAAACCAAGAGGGGCTCTAGTTGGCTCATACATACAGCCATCGTGGTGGCATAGCGCAGCGAATTAAAATGTAAATATTTGATTAGAGTTAATCCCGAGCAGGTGGGTGAGCTCTGGACGTCCAGGACGCTTCTCTGTCTTTATCATACAACCCCATCCATATACACATAAATATGGGTATAGATATATGTATATACGTATGTACAACGGATATGGTTCTGGGTCTGGTATATGTTTATATAATGTAGACTATACGATGTATAATATTATACGGGGGTTGGCCCTGAAGGGATGAGTTTTTGTTGCTGGTTTTTATTGGCAGTGTAGGTATACCCCTTCTTCTTAACCTCTTCTTCCTTCTGATGAGTTACTCCTCCACCGTTTTCCTCCCTCCTTTGACCCCCTTCTTCTTTCATAGTAGCGAGCGTGTTCGAAGTTCCGGCACCCCTGACATCCGGGTAAAGAGAGCGAGAATAACCGAGGGAGAGGGTTGATTAAAACTAACGTTGCGTCAAGAATTACCCCGTGAGATTGAAAATTAAATTAATACACAAAATTCTCTCTCTCTCTCTCTCTCTCTCTCTCTCTGTGTGTCTCTCTTTCTCCCCCTTCATTTCTTTCTTCCTTTCTACTTAATACCATACACTCTCGCCCTCTTTATTCTCTTCACCTACCTCTTGTTCCACCACTACGTCGTAGCTCTGTACCCTGAGGGCTAATTACGTATATAATATTAATTAAAAGTTAAGCGCTTCATCGTTTTCAGCTGCAGCGTTGCGAAACCTTCACAGCTTAATGAGCTTCGCTAGCTTTGACGTCACGCAGTTTCTGCCTCATTTAGCACGGTATATTTCAGGGTTTTATGCTGTCATTACATAATATTCCATTAGCACACACTCGACTAAAAAGACACAGATGGAATGAACCTTGAAAATTATGAGTAATGTGCTCATAGGTTATACATATTAGAATACACTTCCTTGGGAAGCTCAGTTTTTCTTCAGATGACATAATTGGAAAATTAACAATCACCATCAAGGATGATTTACTTTATTAACTTTTTTTATTAACGGTATTCAAACAGAATAGGTACTCTGGAATAAAATACACGTATTCACATAGCCCACTATGAGCATATGTATTTTCAATGGATTTTGTAAGATCCATTGACAGTCATTATTGTTAAATTGACAGTCATTATTGTTAAATTGACAGTCATTATTGTTAAATTATTTATTTTTGTGTCCGAGAGATTATTTTTGTGATCAATTGTTAAATGATTAATTTATTATTTAACAAATTATCATGTTTCACATCAGATATCGGGGAGAGTCGGGCAAAGCAGAATACCCTCCGAAAAAGTGAAATTTTCTTTTCAGTGGAATACTGAAAAATTTAATTATTTGACTTAGGACATGCATCAGAAAAATAGTATTCATTGGAATGACTAATATTTCTAACATGAAAATTAAATTATATTCACAATAAAAAAGAATGAATATTCAACGATAATTGCATGACTACAATTTTTTTTCTGTAATACGGAAATGTGAATATCCGACTAGGATAATAGTCCAGTCGGAATAGCCGATATTTGGACCGAGTTTTAGACAAAGAGGACCCATTTTTTTCGTAAGTCTTTGAGGCTTACAGGAATATGCACCCAAGTTTTCAGAAAAATCCGACCTGTTTTTTAGCAATGAAAAATTATTAAAAATTCAAAAGTCATTTTTTAGTGATATCTTTTTTGGAATGCATTTTATCGAAAAATGTAATATATAAAAGTTATGCATCTCAATCTCCTCTACAACAAACGTCCTATGCAAAAATCTCTTAAAATTGTTGTTTAAAGAGTTACTTGCAATTGAAAAAGAAATTTCTAATTTTGTATTTTGCATTCGTGAGCGATAATTAATCTACATATAATTTCAAATCTCATATATCATCTAGGGCAAATCCTCCCAAAGAGATCCTAGCAAGATTTATTGACCTGCATTATATAGTTAAGCAACAATCTCCGATCTACAAAAATCCGACATTTTTAAATTCCCAAGTATGAGGAAGGCCCACAGAGCAGAAAAAATTCAAGAGCTTCGTTCCATCATGTACATTCTCGATTTAAAAAAAATTATCATTTTCGTTAAAAAAAATACACCGTTTTTCGACGATTTTAAATTTCCGCTTATAAACAAATAGCAATAACTCTCAAAATTATATAAATATTTAAAACTTCCTTCAAGATACTGATGCGCTTTTGTAAAACGAAGAAATTTAAAAAAAAGTCGCAATTTGATTAAAACCCGAGATATCGATTTTTTAACGTTTTTGCAATTTACCATTGTTGTAATCAAGATATTTACAAAATTCAAATTCGTAAGCCTTCTGTACACTTTTGGGCATGGGATTCAATATAATACTAATTTTTTGGAGCATTCATCTCATTGCGGGTGACAATTTATTCCGGCCGCCCGCACGCGGATCAGCGAGCAGCGCTCGGCCGGGCGGCGCGGTGGGGGTACCGCGTCCCTTCCCGCAGCTCCCTTCGAGCGGTTTAGTTAACAAATTCAATAACTTCCTTAAAAATGGTCATAGAGAGTTAATTTTTTTTTCATTCTGTGAATTTTTCTTTCGCGAATACGATCATACCTTTGAAAATTCATTTTTATTAATATTTAACCCAATAATTATTGTTTTTCCTCAATTTAAATATGGTCATGATTATAAGTAATTTTTCATTGAATGCGGATGGGTATGATAATTAAATTGCATTTTGTACAACATTTCGTTCATACAATACATTTACTGCATGAGGACTGATTGTTTAGTGCATTGAGGACTGACTGTAAGAGTCTGAGGAAAGAAGCGAACCTTTTCAATGATCCAACCACGTTGAAAAGTTCAATACAGGCCGTCGGACAAAGTATAATTATGACTTTGTATGGTGCACGAGATAAAGATAACTTTAGTTATGATTAATTTCGATATTTATGCTTCACAAAGTCAAGCCTCAAAAGTATATTTAATTTGAGCTGTCTTCCCCCAACTGCTGAAGCTTGTAATGAACATTCGTTTCGCATGTTTTTACAAGTGTGTGGATGGCTTGGCGACTGTTCAAAGAACCCGATACAGTGGGGGTGGAAAAAAAGTAGGAATGTGTTAGAGTCTATTCCGAGCAGAAAGGATCCAATTCCGCCTAATTTATTAGAAAGGATTTCATGCGCATGCGATAAAAGTGGTTGCACATCTTATTATACGTGTCGAAAACTAGAGTTAAAATGTACAATACTATGTAAGAAATGTAAAGGCCTTAATTGTACAAATGTTCTTGAACCCGAAATAGTTTTCAGTGACGATGAAATTGACGTAGAATTTTCAAAATTTTCTGATGCAGTCGACGATGCTACTGATGTTACGTTTGCGATAACCGGAGGCTCGGATGATTTAAATAGCGATGATGAGTATGAGCCTGACGAGAAAAGAATTAAGGGGTTACCCCCACTTGTAGCGCAAAAAAAAGGCCTTTTTCATGAATTTTTTTAAAGAAAACTACAAAACTTTTTTAATCGATCACTATATCATCTTAAAGAACACATCTTGAAGAACTTTCAGAAATTTTTTTATTGAAAAATATTACATTGTTAAGTGGCAAATGGCCGTCAATGAAATAATGTTTTTATTTGTACGGTTTGCGGTGACCAACATTGCGGCGAAGTGGATCATCTGAAACAAAAAATGTGGATGGATTTAGTCAAATATAAGTATAAACTAGTCTTTAATCGAAGGATTTAAAAAAATATTCATTTTTCACAAAATGGCGGACAGTCAAAGTTAATGGTTCGATTTTATTGTTATCCCAACAATTATTAAAAGCATTTCTCATCCCTACATTATTTTTAAAAATTTATTTTATCTCAAGAAAGTAAAGTTTTTCATTCACTGAAAAATATTCGTGCTCATTGTTCTATTCGGTTTTATGACCTTGTAAGGGTCTAAAGAATTTTGATTTGGGTCCCCTTAGGATTATAACGGACATCTGCGCATAGGACTGTGCGCGAGTCTAAGAGAATTGAACAGCAGTTCATTTTTCGATTTCGTCGCGAACAGACGTGCCTATCTCTTAAATTTGAAAGTTCTCTTACAATTCGAAGTTAAAAATGTCGACTGAAGAAGTTGCTGGCTCTTCTGGAATAGGAGAGGAAATTCCTGAAAAATCCATATACAGTGATAAATCAAAATCGCGATTGAAGGACGCAGTAGTTTATTAAGAAGAGCTGTTGACGGAAAATAATTTAATTGCATCGACACCTTCGGAAGAAATATCTCACGATGCTATGTTATTGGCCGGGGAACTTTATAACAATACATTGGAACTTTTGGGTGAAAAAAATTCGTAATTAAAGAGGAATTAATTCACGCTCATGAGGATTGCGAAGAACTGCAATTCGAAGTGCCCCAACTTGATTCTTCTCTAGACCAGTACGAACCGGAACCGAATAAAAATAAAAGTGAAATGATTCCCATCGCCTACAAAGTCAAAGTCGTGAACATTGCTAAAGCGCATCCCACGTGGTCTTTGGCGATATTGCAAAAAAAGGATGAATCCGCTTGAAGAGAAAAGAATATCTTTCACAATGGGAGAATGATATTAAAAGTGGTGGAACGCGATTGGACAAATTTGAGGCGATAGATTCGTGGACCTACGACCGTTTTGTGGAAGCAAGACAGCAATATCAACAAGTGACGACGAGAAATTTACAACAATGGGCGTTGTCTGCTGTTACACAATTCATCGATTTCAATTTCAAGGCGTCTGATCGATGGGTCACGGCATTCAAACAGAAACACAAAATTTCTCAACGGAAAATCACGAAACTGGTTTCGAAAAAAGAGGCGGCATCAATGGAGGAAATCTTGGCATCTGCAGAGACCTTTCGTCGATATACGTGCAGCTTAATACCTCAATACCATGAGGATTATGTTATAAATACTGACCAAATAGGTAAATACAAGTTTTCTGCGTACAAAATGTTTTTACCGATGCAAAATGTATAAATTCAAAATTAATTATATAAAAAGTTTTCTACATACATATTCGAATATTTTTAATATTAAAAATACTATTTTTTTTCAGGATGTCAATATCAATCTGTTTTCAACAGGACACTCACTCAAAAAGGGAGTAAAACAGTTTTCGTCAACAAGTCGGATTTGAATAAAGTGACGCATTCGTACACCGCACAATATTCCAAAATATTATCCGGAAAAGTGCTCCCACATGTCTTTGTATGTTTGCAAGAGGCGGCCGGTCATTTCGGACCTCGTATTCAAAAATTAGTAGATGGCTATGCCAATACATATACGAACGTCATTGCAAAATCATCGAAGTCCGGAAAACTAGCAACAGCCTTATACACGGATTTTCTCCAGAAATGTTTAAAAACTTACGTCGGGGAGAATAAATTTTTACTTCTCATTGACTGTTGGGGGGGGGGGGGGGGGGGGGGTCAGACAAATCCAGAGATGTATGATGAAATCTTTCAAGATGACGAAAATATGCCAACTTGTTCTGTATAATAATTCCTCCAAAATGCACTCCCTTGGTGCAACCTTGTGACGTTTACTTTTACAGACAAGTTAAAAATTTCATAAAGCGCTCGCAAAATTGTAGTGAATTGTTAGAGCAGAATCGTGAAATTAATTCCCTGAAAGATTGTATAAAAATCCATTCAATAATTCACCATCAATTATCGTCACCAATATTCCGAGACATGATTCAATACGCCTGGTTTGCCTCAAAATTGTCAGTTACTAGAAACATTTTCATGAATGTTAATGAGACATGTTTTTGTACGGATGTATTGCAAACTCCCTGCGATTGTAAAAAATCCGCTTTTATATGTTGCGCAGGATGTCGCAAAAATTATTGCTTTGTTTGTTTCTACGATAATTACCACTGCGGTTTTTGTATATAATTATTATATGAATAAAAATTGAATTTTTCCTGATCGACTTGGTTATTCTCATTAAAAACCCAATGTTCCTCCTCATATACTTTACAATGAAAAATTAAAAACCCACCGTTATGAATTGTTTTATTGGAAAAAATGAAAATAATTTTAAAAATGTTATGTAAATAAATGTTAAAAAATAATGTAGGGATGAAAAACGCTTTTAATAATTGTTGGGACAACAAAAAAAAGAAAAAAAATAAGATCCGAAGGAGGAATCGAACACGATTCCTAACCGTCTAGACGAGATGGCGGCTCGACAAGTGCTTGACATTTTTAACTCATAAGGCGCCTAGAAAAGTTTGAATCGATTTTTCTCGGAATTTTCCGAGTAGTGCGTCCTACTACGTTAACCACGTGAGGTGCTAGAGGTCTTCTTTCACCACAAAAAAATTCGGCCAAATCCCCGACCCTACGGTTGTGCCGTCTCCTGGTAAGATTGGAAAAAAAAATTCGGAGATATAGGTTATCGACCTATTTTTGTCGCTGGGTATCAAAATACTTATAAATGTTATTGGCAGACGTATAACTTTATCGTATAAATTCAATACTCAACCCTTTTTTTCCGCTGAATTCCGACATAACTTTTTTTCTTAATTTATCAATGTCATTACGCATTTCGTTATTTATTAACACTCAGACAGACTATCGGTTCAGGTTATGTTTTTTATCGCAAATCCTATAAAAGTATGCGTTATTATAGTAAAAATTATTTTTAATGAATAAAGATACCTTCACCGGTATTATCGGATGGTATATTCACTGAACCACAAAATTTAACATTTTACAACTTTATCTAAATGGCTCATAAGTCCGACACATCGACTTTCAAAACTTCGCTCGCACGTTCTAATTTACAGAATGGATAAATCAAATCAGAGACTTGATCACACAACGACTTTTAATAACCTAAAGTTTATTATTTTACACTGAACTATGTGATGAACGTTTTTACATATTGTCTTTGTCCCGCACTTCGTTAAGTCAAAACTCCATTTTTTCATGACCATGACAACTGACAGACTCACGCTACAGATATGTAACATAACGTGGATACGGTTGCAACCAATCATAGAGCTGGAAGGCAACAAATCGTCCTTGCTTGTGTTGGTGCACGCGCATGTACAGACACGGTGAATCCATTGATGTGTGAGAGATTTTAGCATATAACTTGAGCCTGTGCAAAGTTTTTTCTCAGCAATTACGCCACCGATCATGCTGATTTTAGGCTCAATCGAAGGAGAATTTCTCTATTAATCTCTAGTTCAATTTTAAAAATACCTAACGGCTCCTGTGCTCCATAATTTGACAAAATGACATGCCAATCTTACCCTCACCACCGCGAGTCGCTTTATTCAGAGAAAATATAGACTCGGTGAGCCTCGGGCCAGCAGACGACAGAGCTGCCAATGTACTTGTCCCGAGACTCTACCGAGTCTCTGGATATTCACCGAATACGAGTTTATCATACACCATTCTCTTAGTTATAAGAAAAACGAAGAGAATGGTTTCTAAATAAATCTTATTATTACATTCGAAGAAAATTTAATAGTAAAAGCGAAGAGGCACCGTTTTCGACTCCGTCCTAGAGTTTATGTTCGGAAAAATGAATTGTTCGTGCCAAGGTTAATAAAAAAAAAATATTTATCTCGTGTAACGGAACGCTTTTGCCATACGCTAAACGTCGCTACGCGCAGGTCCGAGCTTCCTAAATAATTTTAAATAATTTTGGAGCAGGTATGAAAGAAACGTGAGAAACGCGGATTTTGTGTTCAAAATAATAACAAAATTAATTTATTCAATTAAACAATGTAAATTTTCCGATTTTTGTTACAATAAATGAATATTTGTTTTATTTCGCGTTCGGGTTATTTATTTGCATGAATTTATTTATTAATCCGGATCAGAACGGAAAGAAACGGTATCAATTCTGTTTCTCTGTCGGTAATTATTCAAACGATGATATTTATTTTAATTCTCTTTTTGCGTCAGAATTATCGTTTAACTGAGAAAAATAACAATAATAAGGGTCAAATAATAAAAAACGATGTCTTCGAGGCTAATTAACAATAATAATTGAAATACTCGGTGAAGCTTTGTCGACAGAATAATAATAATAATAATTCAAACAATAATTGAATTATTTAATATGAAATAACAATTAATAGGGCTTTACGTTGCCGCGAAATTCACTTTTATTTCATAGTGAATAATAAAAATAATTCAAAATTTTAATAATCCAAAAGTGGATTGACTCGATATAATAATAATGATAATTTTATGTTTTCAATTGATTCTATATAATGGATAATCTTACCGCGGCCTTTTGGATTATCGAATTCAGGATTATTGATGATTTTTAGGATAGACGAGGATTGCTGAGCATAATGAGTGAAGCAGACTGATTATATTTTATTGAAAATAATTTTGAATAAAAAAATTCAAAACATAAATTTAATTAGCAAATTTTAATTGAAAGAGAGCAAGCAGGCTTCCCACTTCCAGCATGTATAAATTCAAGAGATAAAATTAATTAGAGGAAACGTAGTATGCAAGCTATGGGCCCCGAACGTCACCGAACGACGCCGATACCCCACACACCACAGGTAAGGATGCAGACCCCGAGCTATGGGATGTGAACGTCGCCGAACACCTCCGATACCCCGAGCATCCACAGGAAAAATGTAAAAAAATTAAAGAATGACCTTGGACTATGGGAGTTGAACGTCGCCGAACCGCTCCGATACTCCAAACATCAAGGAATTATAGAAAAAAATTAAAGGAATAGGAATTGACCTTGGACTATGGGAGTTGAACGTCGCCGAACCGCTCCGATACTCCAAGCATCAAATATGATAAGAAAGATAGGTTATTATCCTGCTGGAACTAGGAAGGATCTCTGCTGCTGAGAGCGTGTTTTCTCTCCGAGCTCTGTTTTCAGAATGAGCCGAATGCCTCCACACTGCTGCTGCACACGGCTTTTTATATCCAGCAGATCCTTTGTTCTCGCGCTCGAGTTCCGATTCGCTCTCCGGGTAGTCTCGAACCCCTTCTGCGCACGCTCATTTACAATATTTTTCGGATTCGTTCTACGCTTCCCCCACTCTCGCATTCTCATACTTCAATTTGTTGACGCTACTCCCACTTTACGCATCGCCCGCGCAAAAATTAACAATTTTCGTAATTTACCGATTTTTATAATAAATTTATCACATTTGATCATTTCCTAAATTTGTTTAAACATTACGCAAAGATTTTTCAGTAATTAAAGAGTTTTTAATAAATTTTGATATATTGGAAAACACACTCTCTCATTTGTGCGTTCCCTTGTCGCTTGTCCCACGCGCATGCGCACAAACATTCGTTCTTTTCACTCTTAAATTCCCGGTCATTTTCGCATAAATTTACCGCGCGAGTTATTCACTTCGATTTGTCCGATTTTTCTGCATATTTTACGCATTATTTTAATTGCAGTAATGTCTTTTTAATAATTAATTATTGAAACGTGCAAAAAGTCACGTACGCATTTTTTAGTTCCGGTTTTTCACGATAGGCGGCGGCCAGACGCTTTCGTAAGTGTAGCTTCGCCGTTCGCATTGTGTTCAAGATGGCCGCCGACAACAACAGTCAACAAACGCACGCGAAACGTTGTCGCGTCGTTTTCTCAAAATTGTCGGATATTGGATGAAAATCGGGATAAAAAGTATTTATAATGAAGTGCCGGTACTACGCGTAAGTGTTTTCGTTACACTAGACACTGTTCAAAAGTTTATTTATTAAATTACACTTTATTTTTGCACGATCACTCTTCCATCTATAGTAAAAGTCACTTTAACCAAAAGTTGAAACTGACCGCGATCTTTATAACCTCACGATAAAGATATTAAATATTCACCGAATACGAGTTTTTCATACACTTAGTTATCAAAAAATGCATACATTTAGTTATCAAAAAAAAAACGAAGAGAATAGTTTCTAAATAAACCTTATTATTGCATTCGAGGAACATTTTATGATAAAAGAGAAAAGGGATCGTTTTCGACTCCGTTGTGGAAAATAAAAATTACACGCTTAAGAATAATAAAAAATACATATTTGTTCAAGCACTGTTCGAAAGATGATTGAAATGAATTGTTGTAGAATTTCTGTTCGGAAAAAAAATTGTAGGGGCTAGGTTTAATAAATTCACATCCGCGATCTTTATAACCTTATTTTTTTAACCTCACAACTGTCGCTATTAATATAGAATTTCACATCTGCGATGTTTATAACCTTCTTCAGCTCACAGCTGTCACTATTATTACATGAAGATAAGTCAATTGCCTGCCACATCGACGAACACAGGATTCGTTCGACTTGGACGCTTTCGCGCTCAAAGCGCGGCTCTACCATTGAACGTTATTACATTACTATGGGCTATGTGCGTGTGGGCGGGGCTAAACATTTTTCGATTGAAACGCTCGCGGTGGTGAAATAAGGAAACGGCTGCAGTCCTGTCTTGTATCTTTAAACTCAGTTCCTAAATATCAGTTTTAAATATCGCGTGTAATCGCAGTAAAAAAATTTATTATTGACATCAACGAGGTTTACCAATTGTTAACATTTTTATTATACAAGTATTTTGTTTACGGAAAAATGCTGGCATACAGGCGAGCGATTGAAATCGCAACGTAACTAGTACATGCCATAACCAAAAAGTACATCAAATCGGAGCATTTTGTAAATAAACAAAACTTGACGTATATGAGAAAAATGAAAGGTTAGTCTGTCATCATCTTATAATTTAAATTTGCAATAATCTAGATTAAGTAACGCCTGATTAAAATTAACATTAAAAAATAATGGGAACTTACCTTGCATATATAAAAAGGGTTCAATCATTTACCAATAATTCACTGGGCAATTAAATAATATATTATTTACACCGTGAGGCACCGTACAAAGAAACCGGCAGCCGTTTTCAAACATCGCCACCTGGCGGCGCCACGAGGACAGTTGCACATAGCCCATACCTTGCGCTTTGAGCAGTTTTAAGCGTTAAGAGGATGGATCAGTCACTTAACCTCATCTCGAATTTTCAAAATTGAAATTCTTCGACACGGTTTGACCGAATACAAAAAAGCTCTGTCAGCGGACGCGGGACGACGGCAAAAATCCGCTGACAGGGCCTTTTTGTAATCGGTCAAACCATGTCGAAGAATTTCACTTTTGAAATTTACGGTTATCTCTCTCGCACTCATGGTGGCCAGATACCGACTGACCCATACTCTTAAGAGTCATCGAGCGATGGCATATGCAGCGCCAGGTGCTAAAAAAAGCAACTAGAAATCGTAGATCCCGGATTTCGTCGCGAATATTAGGATTACGCAATTGAAAAAAATGCAAATAAATTTGTTTTAATCACACGATTCCGGGTGTGGTCCTATTTTTTATGCCACATTTTTTTTTACTACCACAATAAATTATAGAAAGTACGAGACGTTATGCTCGGGCCATGATAGTTTTTACGTCACTCCCACGGATTGTTTTATCACGAATTTCACAATTTCACTTTTCAAAATTTTTTCTACACAATTTCAATAAAAACTGAATGAGAAATCCGGGATATACGATTCGAAGCGTCTGACGCGTGCTGGTGGCTATATTGGCACTCCGCGCCGTGGGTTGCGGGTTCCAGCTTTTGATGACAGGTTCGCTAGCCCTGTTTGTCGGTAAAAGCGGGCAGGCAGTACCGTCGGTAGCATGATAATGAGGACACTTCGAAAAATTTCAAACTCCAAAGGTCCTCGTTTTTTTCACGAAGTGTCGTGATTTTTTACATAGGCACTTTTTTTCGGCCTCGACACGTATAGGTTATTCGATAGAGAATCGAATAAAACGTGTTTCTGACCTATCATGGGAGTTTTTTTTTTTTTTTTGAAAAATTTCAGTCAAGATCCTCGATTTTTTTCCAAGTGTCGTATTTTTTTACAAAGGCACATTTTTCGGTCGCGACACGTATAGACTATTCGATAGAGAATCGAATGAAACGTGTTCCTGACCTATCGCGGGAGTTTTTTTTTTTTGAAAAATTTCAGTCTAAGGATCCGCGATTTTTTTCTAAATGTCGTGATTTTTTTTAAAGGCACTTTTTTCGGCCCCGGCGCGTACAGGCTATTCGATAGAGAATCGAATGAAACATGTTTCTGACCTATCGTGGGAGGAGTTTTTTTTTTCGAAAAATTTCAGAGTCCAAAGATCCTCGATTATTTTCCAAGTGTCGTGATTTTTTTTAAAGGCACTTTTTTCTGCCCCAGCACGTATAGGCTATTCGATAGAGAATCGAATGAAACGTGTTTCTGACCTATCGTGGGATGAGTTTTTTCTTTTTTTTTCAAAAAATTTCAGTCCAAAGATCCTCGATTTTTTTCTATGTGTCGTGATTTTTTACAAAGGCACTTTTTTTCGGCCCCAGCACGTACAGGCTATTCGATAGAGAATCGAATGAAATGTGTTTCTGACCTATCGTGGGAGGAGTGTTTTTTTTCGAAAAATTTCAGAGTCCAAAGATCCTTGATTTTTTCCAAGTGTCGTGATTTTTTACAAAGGCACTTTTTTTTCGACACTGGCACGTATAGGCTATTCGATAGAGAATCGAATGAAACGTATTTCTGACCTATCGTGGGAGGTTTTTTTTTCGAAAATTTAAGTCCAAAGATCCTCGATTTTTTTCTGTGTCGTGATTTTTACAAAGGCAGTTTTTTCGGTCCCGACACGTACAGACTATTCGATAGAGAATCTAATGAAACGTATTTCTGTCCCATCGTGGAAGGCAATTTTGTAATATTTTATTAGAATAATTTCAGAACCCCAAGGTCATCGATTTTTGGTTGTGATTTTTGTGTTCCCGAATAAATGATGAAATTATTGTTACATGTAAAAAAAAAAATTTAACCGCAGTTATTTACTGTAAAACTTGTTTATATCAAGCGGCCCTGATGAGCATGTACCATTTTTCACTATACATTATGTAAGTGGCTTGTAGCTAATTTGGTGAGTACTAGATTGAAACGCCGATGGTTGTAAGTTCGATCCTCCCCTGTAACCTTTATTTTTTTTTTATAATTTAACCGAAATGAATTAAAATTAATATTTATTAAAGAAATAAGGTATTATTAATTAATTATTATTGTATTATAGTTTATTGCCTCCCTTTCGGGTTACACACATTGTCTCCTTATTACAATATTTCTTTACATTTCCTTACAGCGTGTCCTTACCGACTACGTCTCCTTATTTCTACTTCTTACACATTGCATCTTGTACTATGCCCTTCGCTTTATTATCTCTGTTCTCTCCGTTCTCCGCTCTTCTTTCGTTCGCTTTTCCCTACCTTCGCATTCTTCCTCTCATCTCCATTTCCATCGTCTCTTTCTCTTTACTTTATCCGCTCTTTTACGTGCTCTTTGCAACTTTACATACTTTCCACTCTTTTGCATACTCTTTACATACTTTCCATTCTTTACATACTTTACATACTTTCCATTCTTTACATACTTTACATATTTTCCATTCTTTACATACTTTACATACTTTCCAATCTTTTACATACACTTTCAATTTTTTTCCAACGCTCTGTATACACCCTTTTTCCTTCTCTTTTCGCCACCTCTTATCCGCCTCTCCTCCTCTCCCTCCTCTCTCCTCTCCTCCGACTCCCGTTTCCGCTCTTTCATTCCATTCTTTCATTCATTCCTCCTCTTCTTCGCCATCCTCTTGTTGTTCACACCTTCTCTCTTTTCTTCTCTCTTCTATTCTTTCCATCCATTTCTTTCCCTCCCCACCTTCTCCTAGTATTTCCCTTATCCTCTCTCCTATTCCTCTTTCCTCTTCTTCTCCCCCTCCGCACCTATCTAACACGTGCTCCCATGTTTCCTCCTCTTCTCCGCACATCCTACATTTTCTCTCCTCTTCCCCTCTCCAGTACTGCCTCTCCTTCGTCTCGTTCCCTAGCCTGTACCTCGCCAACCTCACATATCTTTCCTCTCCCCATCTCGCCCTCAGGTACCTCGATCTTTCCTCGGTCACTATTTCCCTATACCACCTGTTGTACCTCGACTTTCTTATTCTCTCTCCCCTCTCTTCTCTTTGCTCTCTCCTATCCACTTCCTCCCACTCTTCAAATTCGGTTTTTTCCCTTCTCTCCCCCTCGGCTGTCCTCCTGCTTTCTGCTTTCTCTCTCCATTCCTTCCTCTTCTTTTCCCATCCTGACATTTCTCTTCCCTCTCTCTCCCTTTTTCCCATCTCTCCCAAACAAATCCTCGCCAGCTCACTTCCTTTTCCCTTCCTTAGCTTCTCCTCAAACTTCCATACCCTTCTTGCTGCCCTGATCCTTAGCTTATCCCTCTTCGTCTCTTCCCTTAACATGTACCCCGGCGTTGTCCAATCCACCCCTAACGTCCATCTTACATATCTTTCGTGCAGTTTCTCCACGCTTCTCCTCTCTTCCCACCCCCAGATTTCCGCCCCGTATCCTAACACTGTCCACACCAAGGTGTCGAACAGCCACATTCTCCTTCCCAGTTCCTTCCAAATTTCCTATTCCCTATCCCCCATACCTGCTTCGTTATCACCGCCGCCTTCCTTATCCTTTTTCTTACATGTGCTTCCATCCCTCCGTTACTTTTGAACCTGAATCCCAGGTACTGGAATTCCTTCACCTCCTCCAGCTTTTCCCCTCTCCATTTCCATTTCGTCACTTTCCTTCTTCCTCCTCCTTTCCTGAACCACATTATTTTCGTTTTCCCCGCGTTTACCTCCAGCTTTTTCTCCTCGAAATACTTCTCCAGTCTCCTAATCATATACCGCATCTCCCCTTCCCCCTCCGCCATCAGCACCACATCGTTCGCATATGCCAGCATGCATATCCTTTTCCCGTCCACTTTTATCCCTCCCCACGTCCCTCTTCCCATTTCCTCCTCCATATCTGCCGTTAGAATATTGAACAGGCTCGGGCTGAGTGGACATCCTTGTCTCACTCCCCTCACTGTCCAAAACTCCTCCCCTATCTCCCCTCCCACCTTCACTCTGCTTTTTGTCTCCTCATAGATTTCCTTTACCCTCTCTATTAACCCTCCCCTCATCCCTTCATTCATTGTCTTCTCTATTATCTTCCTGTCCACCGAATCGAACACCGCCCTCAGGTCGACGAACAGGGCTATCATTTTCCCTTTTCTCTTTGTCAGTTGTCTGTTCACCACGTGATTTAACACGTATATGTTGTCTACAGTCCCTGTTCCCCTCCTGAAGCCCGTTTGGTTCGATGGCACTATTCCTTTCTGCTCTGTCTCTTCATTCAATCTTTTGGCCATCATTGTGGCGTATATCCTGTACAGGGAGGGCATAATCGTCACTCCCCTGTACTCCTCTACCTTCTTTCCTTCCCCCTTCTTCACTATTGGGATTATTAGCCCTTCCTCCCAACCTTTCGGCCACCCCTCTGCCATCCAAACCCTTCCACATATCTCCCATGCCATCTCCACCACCCGATTCCCTCCGAAATTCCACGCCTCATTTGGTATTCCATCTCCTCCAATTGCTTTCCCTTCCTTTATCTTCTCTATCGCTTTCTTTACTTCCTCCTTGCTTAGTTGCTCTTCCCGGCCTCACCTTGTACCCCTCTCCCTTTCCCTTTCTCACCGCTCTCTTCCCCCCAGCAGTCCCATGAAGTAGTCCTTCCATTCCTTCTGAGTAATTCCTTCACTCACCCTTTTGCTAATCCTCCTTCCTCTATTCACTATTTCTCATACCTTCTCTTCCGCCCTTGCCTCTGCTATTTCCCTTATCGTCCTCTCCTGCTCTTCCCTCTTCTTCTCTTCGCACAGCTCTTTGTAACCTCTTCTCTGCTTCCTGAATTCGTCCTTATCCCCTTTTCCTTCCCTCCATCTCCTTAGGCTCTTCCTCACCCCAGCCTTTCTCCTCCTGCATTCTTCGTCCCACCAGCCTCCTTTCCTTCTCTCGCCTGCCCCCATTTGGGTTTCTTCACTCTCCTGTATTGCCACCTTCATCTTCCTTTCCATTTTGTTCGCTGCCTCTTGCAGACCCCCCTTTTCCACCTCTGCTTTCTCCATCCTCTTTTTATATTCCTCTTTCCTTCGCTCCGTCCATTTCCCCCCCCCCCCTCTTTTTCTACTCTCTTTCTTCCTCCCCCCCCCTTTCCCATTTCCCTTTCCTTATCGTTACCACCAGTGGGTGGTGATCCGATTCCACCCTGTCCCCCACTTCCATCCTTTCTATTTTATCCCTTGTTCTCTCATCTCCTATCACGTAGTCTATCACAGTGATTTTTGTGTTCCCGAATAAATGACGAAATTATTGTTACGTCTAAAAAAAAATTTTTAACCACGGTTATTTACTGTAAAACTTGTATATATCAAGCGGCCCTGATGAGCATGTACCATTTTTCACTATACATTATGTAAGTGACTTGTAGCAAATTTGGTGAGTACTAGATTGAAAAGCCGATGGTTGTAAGTTCGATCCTCCCCTGTAACCTTTATTTTTTTTTATAGTTTAACCGAAATGAATTAAAATTAATATTTATTAAAGAAATAAGGTATTATTAATTAATTATTATTATTAATTATTAATTTATATTCATGATTAATATGGTAAGATGCAAATAATTTTTTTTTCAATGCCCTTTTTTTCGGCCTCGACACGTATAGACTTCGATAGAGAATCGAGTGAAATATATTTCTGACCTATCGTGGGAGGTTTTTTTCTTTTTTTTTCGAAAAATTTCAGTCCAAAGATCCTCGATTTTTTTCTAAGTGTCGTGATTTTTTACAAAGGCACTTTTTTTCGATCGCGATACGTATAGACTATTCGATAGAGCATTGAATAAAACGTCTTTCTGACCTATCGTGGGAGTTATTTTTTTTTTTTTTCGAAAAATTTCAGAGTGCAAAGATCCTCGATTTTTTTTTAATTGTCGTGATATTTTTAAAAGGCACTTTTTTCGACCTCGGCACGAATAGGCTATTCGATAGAGCATCGAATGAAACGTGTTTTTGACCTATTATTGGAGGAGATTTTTTTTTTTTTTTTTTTTTTTTTCAAAAAATTTTAGTCCAAAGATCCTCGATTTTTTTGTGTCGTGATGTTTTTTGAAGGTATTTTTTTCCCGACACGTATAGAATATTCGGTAGAGAATCGAATAAAATGTGTTTCTGACTTATAGTGAGACATTTTTTTTTTATTTTTTCTAAAAATTTCAAACCAGATGTTCTCAATTTTTTTCAAAGTGTCGTGATTTTTTGAACCTTACAGGACGAGACTGGTCCCTTTAGGGACCATCTGTTTGGTCGAGGACTCGTCCTGAGTTATACATTCGATTTATATATGAATTACACGATTTGAAAGAGGTCGATTTGTACTGAAAATTTCCCGTCCTCTAAAGGTTAAAGGCAGTTTTTTTCGGCCCTGAGACGTAATATGTCATTTGATAGAGAATCTTCTCAGATTGATTTATAGCTCTCCAGAAAAGTTCTAAGTAGTAACAACATAAAGGTAAAAAGGATAGGGATAGGAAAATGTCAGCAACAACCCGGTGTATTAAATTAAATTTTTTTTTTATTCTCGAGCCACCACACTACTCGCTACATCTTTTGAATGTTAAAAACACCGCCGTAAAAAATGTTTTTTACGGCTGTGTATTGCCCACCCCTGCCCACCCCCCTCCCGTCGTTACCCTGCCCGCCCCCGCGGCCTTGCTAGGCTCCTGGACCGTGCCAGCCACCACGACCTTGGCTGCCACCGCGGCTTCGCCAATCACCCCGCCCTCACCAATCGCCGCGGCCTCGCCAACCACCGCCGCCTCGCCAACCACCGCCGCCTTGCCTGGCTCCGGGTTGTTCCGGCTGCGGGTCCAAGCGGGGCCGTTTCTGAGCCGGACCTCCGTCCGGTGAGGGCGGCCGATCCAGGGCGATGGTCTGCCCACTCTGGGACGGCGTTGTTGTCTATGAGGGTAAGAAAAACATAATTATTACTAATTAATGAACTTTTACCTTTTGCTTTACTTTTCGATTTTGTTAGTCAGAAAACACGTTTGATGAAAAAAGTAAAAAAATTCCAACGTGTTCATAACTGATATATTTAACTTTTCCCCACATTGTCATTTTATCACGAACCTAATAGTTCTGGATTCACGGCAATCAATCTACTGCAATTCTGAACGGAAATCGTTGAACAAAAAAATTAAAATAAAAAAGTCCTAACTAAATTATAGTGAATTCAATAGAAACGGACCGACCGCTTTGACCTCCTGGGATAATTCTTTTTTAAACTGATAGTTCTTGCGTTACACCGCATTTGCTAAACTCTATATTTTTTCGGCAAAAACCGAATAACTAAGTTATAGAAAATCGCACAAAATAAAAAAAAGAAAACAAAATTCAAGTTCAAGTAGCCCTTTTTAACCCGTCAGCAGGCGCACTATGAGACTTTTTTCACACTTATATTAAAACAATGATTACTCGAAAATTTCAAATGGCAGAAGCATTTGAAATTTTTTCTATCTTCACCAAATTTATTTTTCTGTATAAAAGGAGTTAAAAAAAAAATTTCAATTTTTTGAATTATTATTTTTTATTTTTTAGTGTCAATTATCGTTGTATTTATCGTTTTTTTAAATAAAAATGTTTAATAGCCACAATTACTGTAGCGAAATTTTTTTCAAGTTTCTATTTATCAAATTAAGCACTTGAAGTTATACATGTGGGAAAATCTCTCATCGCGCGCCCAATGTTTAAAGTGTGTGTAGCCGCCTGCTGACGGGTTAAGAATCCACTTGAAAAAACTCGCATCCAAAAAATTCCTTACCCCAACTGTATGAGTGAAAAAAGCGACGCGGAATGGTAATGTCCCAAATAATGAACCGGATGTATAAATAACCCGTAGAAAATGATAAAAAAACGAAATTAAACCAGAATCCTACCCGTTAAATTTAATTTATTAAATTCATTTATATGGACTGCTGGCGAAATGTATAAAAAAAGGCTCCGAGAAATTTTCGCAGTTCTGTCCAGAAAATTTTTGCCGGTAGTGTATATTTATCATCGAATAACACTTACATTTTCTGGTGGCGGTACGCGGTTCGTCCCAGCTACCCCGTTCGATGCCGCTGCTGATGCGGCTGATGAATTTTGTGCGGCTGGAGACGGTGAAATCATTTCCTCCAGGACTACCAGCGGAGCCGTTAAAGAAGCAATTTCCCCAACTGGAGTCCTGGAAGCCCCGATTTCACCGGACGCCAGCATACCCACAAAACTTTTCGCCCCTGAGGGCACTGACATTTTTTCCTGCAAAGACAAAACATCATTTTTTTTATTTTATAAGGAAATATTAGCTAGCAATATTTCCGCTATTTTCCTACGGAAAAATTTTTACAATATTCTGTGGCAATGTTTCTGGAATATCGTAGCAATAACATATATATATATGGGGCATTCCACGCCAAATCGACCTACGTCAGACCCTTCCATTCTTTGATTTGACTGAAAATGTTATATGTGATATGACCCGTTGAAAGAAGCTACCTTGATTTTTTTCAGATTTTTTTTGACCATACACTTGTGAGATGTGATTTTTTTTCAAAATTCGATGTTTTTTTCTTAAAATAACTGTAACTCTCTCAAAAATCAACCAAATCGAAATTTTGTTTTAGAAAGATTGTTTTTTCCCCGTACTGTTAGAAAAAAAAATACGAAAGAATAATTAATATTTGTATTCCGTATTTTTTCCCAATTTAGAGCAAGTTAAAGTAAAAAAAACATTGGTTTTAAGATAGTTTAAGATATTTTTTTCAAATAATTCACAAAAAAACTTTGGCCAATTATATAATTTTTGAGACTAGTCTCATAGTGGGCAGATTTATCCTTATTTTTTTTTCTTATTTTGAAAAAAAATTCATTTTTTTCAGTCAATTCCTACCAAATCGAACTATTTTTTTGATATTTTATCTCACACTAACATTTCTAATATAAAGAAGTCCTATTTGGTCCGAATTGACTAAAAAAAAATGAAATTTTTTTTGAGTCTAAGAACAGAAATATGAAAAAGTATATCTCCACGATGGGACTGGTCTCAAAAATCATTTAATTGGTCAAGGTTTTTTTTTGTAAATTTGTTGAAATAAATCAAAAGTGTCCAATATCTTAAATTTAATGACATTTTGCTTAAACATTTAAAAAAACATAGAGGACGATTTTCAATCATTATTTCGTAATTTTTTACAACGGTCTATTAAAAACCTACATTAAAAAAAAAGGTTCATTTTGATTTAAATTGATTGGAAAAAAATGAAACTTCTTTTCTAAATAAGAAAAAAAAATATAAGGAAAAATCTGCCCATTATGAGACTGATCTCAAAAATTATATAATTGGTCAAAGTTTTTTTGTGATTTTTTTGAAAAAAAAAACAAAAATGGGCAAACATCTTAAAACCAATGTCTTTTGCATTAAATTGCTTGAAATTGAGAAAAAATACGGAATACAAATATTAATTATTCTTTCGTATTTTTTTTCTAATATTACGATGAAAAACCAACCTGTCTAAAAAAAAGAAGTTCGATTTAATCTATTTTTGAGAGAGTTACAGTCATTTGAAAAAAAAACCTTGAATTTTGAAAAAAAATTATATCTCACAAGTGTATGAACAAAAAAATAAAAAAAAAAGAATGCTCCATATATATTGTAACGCTTTTTCTGTTATCTGCGCCACAAATTAGTTCGTCCTCCCTTTGTTTTGGGCGCCAGTCGATGATTTCTCATCGACAAATTTCTATTTAACAAAAAGAGAACAAACCGAAAGCTTACCCGGCTAGGCTAGCCTTCGAGAATGGTAGAGGAGCGTAGGCATTCCAAAGAAACGTGAGTCTGAGAAGAATTCGGGAATTACAAATTATATTTTATTATTTCGTTTCAGTTTGATCTTAATAATTTACAAAGAAAATTGATAATTAAATTTCCCGAAAAATAACTTACAAATATTGGTCGAGATCAAATAACAATTACAAAACGAAGTTAACTAATACAATTTTCGTTCGGTCTGTCTTTCATCTTTAAGATTCAATATTTGTGCGAGCAATATTTCTATAACCCAAATTCAAGGACCCGCAGTCAGAACAATAATCTCACAATAACATTGGGCTTAGCCCATCAAATTTACACTGTTTTCTCACATATAAGACAGAAATAAAACGAAATTCGTAACCTAAGACTCTTGTTTGGACGTTTAATATATTTTATATATTTTAGTCGAATTCCTCTCGGCAATTCATTAAGAAATTCCACAACGGATTTACGAAACGGTGTAAGACATATCGAAGCTGAAAGACGTACAATTCAATTTGCTCATGCGATAGCGTACCTATTCGATATCGTTCTTTTTAACGACAAAATTCAAATTCAACAAAAATGCGCAACAAAACAAAATTCTCAAAAATACAGAACGAGACGACGGCTCACCGCTCCGGTTTCTGAAGATTCCGATTCCCGGCAATTTTGACCTCGAAAACGATCCACGACAATTCGGGGCGTCGGATTCTCGATAGGATTTTCTTAGGCACGGAGAAATTGCGTCCTTCCTCGTTGTGGTCCAAAACGTGAGTAATGAGAGCTATATGAAATTCGGTAACGCGGATTTTGGAACCTAACCCCCCTGCAACCTTGCCTCCTCGCAAGATCTTAACGTCTCCTTCGAGAACGTTCGAAAATGTTCGTTCCAATAATGACAATAATATCCATGCTCTGGAATTTTCGCTGGTGACAGAAAACGGCAGTTGATCTCGGTGCTGATAGACGCACCGCGAGTCCGACGGTTCAGGGTGAGGGCTTCGAGTTAGCGACCCAGCTCGATGTTTTGAATTTCGCTCTTGACGACCAACAACCAACGAGAACACGATGAAATTGACGTACGACCTTCTCTGCTTTTAACGCCCATACTTTCCTCATTGCGACTCCTCCATGATTTTCAGCAACCCGCCGCTCGTTCATAAGAATTAAATAATTAACAAAATAAAATTAATAAAAATAATTACGATATCGCATGAGACCTTTCTGATTTTTGCTCGAGAGAAACTCTTACAACGTCGAAAGACGCATTCTCCGGTACCATTTGTTCAGAATTATACATTTATAGTGACGAGCAAAATTGCCACGTCACAATATATACATACTATACACTAGCTGTGCCATCTAGCAGGCGCATGTAGCTGTGCATTTACGAAAATATAGATTTTTTTTTTTTCAAATGAATTGTGGAAAATCTTACATGAGACACAGGGTAGAGTCTGCACTATGCCAGTGTGTGGGATTCTTACCCACTGAAAATCACACACCAACTTGAACAAATAAAATCTCTTAAAATTGAATATAAGAAAAAAAATTATATAAAAGAAAATAAAAATTAAAAAAAAATTTAATGTTCATACAAATAATTTAAATCAATCACATAACTGTACCCTCGACTTTGCTAACGTCCGAATATTTTGAAATATGCTAAATTAATCCAACATTAACTTTCATACAAAAATTTATAATATCACAAAATGATTTTTAAGTCTAACGAAATGTCCTAGCGTAAAGCCTCTTATATTATATGAGAAAGAAAAAGAAATTCAATTTCATATTAAACAATGTATTGAAATGTTACACGGCCTACCTCCTTAGCATTCTTTTTCAACTTCAAACCTAATATTTTCTGTTTCTTTTTTCCATAAAATACTTTAAAAAATGATGTTTAATTTTCAAATTTATTATCACTTTACTAAAATGGCTGTAACTTTTTTCTGTCCAAAATTGGAACCCCAGCCACCGCTCATTCTTTTAGTTTTCGAATTATCTTTAAATTGGCAATTCGTTTTTTTTCGTTTATCTATATTTTTTAATTACTGATGAGTTTGAAAAATTGAACATTGAATAAAAAATTTGAACTTTTTTTCACATTTCCTTAAAAAAGATATATCGAAATTTTATCCAGCCTACAACCAAGTCTGGATCATAAGCTTTCTTCCTATGAAAGATTAATCGAAATCGGTTCAGTGGTTCTCGATTGAAAAGCGGCCGAACATATTTTTACCAATAGATTTATGTATATATATATGTTAATGAAAAGATACTTACTGCAGCCGCTTTTTTCGCCGCCCGTTTTTCGGCCTTTCGCTGCCTTCGCCTCACGTTCCGTACATTTGCACTTTCTGAAAAAAAAGACATGAATTTACGAATTTGACGCGATTACTTAATAATATTAAACAAAATTACAAGTAATAAATAAATTTATTACTTGTAATAGATAAACAAAATTTACAAGTAAATTTTGTTTCACGAATAAAATATTTCACTTACTTTTTGGCATCGTGCCAGCGCGTTGCAAAATTTCGACTGGCAGTGTTTACAATAACATTGTTCGAACTAACGAAACACCCCCTCCACTCCTTTTCGCTCGTAGCGCCGCTGAACAATACCGACCGGTATCGCGTGATATTTTTACGTAAAAAGCCACATTGTTGATGCTTTGCACATTAGTACATTTTACAGTTGCTACGACTTATTTTATATTAAATAAATTAGTGTGTGAACCATCGTGGGAATAACCATGAAATATCATGTAGTTATTATGAGAAATCCCAAAGTGTGAAAAGAAAAATGAATCGGAAAATTTCAGGGCGATCGCAGCATCCGCGACCGACGAAACATCGATTGAGCAATTCGAAAAAGTCTCGTGAACGGTAAGTGCACATTGAATACGTATATTTTGGTAAAATATGCTTGGTAAGGAAAGATGGAATTACTGTGTTCAATTTACTTGCGCAAAATATTGTCTATTTCACGAAAAAAACAATACAATGTAATGAATGCACGTATGGAAGTGTGTATGACACACTGATATCACGGAACTGATGTGACACATTGATACCGCGGAAAACCCGTATGACAAATAATATTGACGAAATATTAAACAAAATATTTTTTTCCTAATATTCGAAGAACTGAATACGTTGCAAAAAATAATATTATGAATAAATAATAATGAAATCGAAACAATAGCAGAAAGAAATATAGGGAGAGAGAGAGAGAAAGAGAGAGAGAGAGAGTGATAGATGAATTCGTTTTTGGCTATCTGTCGTTGTAGCAATTTTTTCAACGAGTAGTCACACGATACCGCAAGAGAGAAGAGAAAGAACGGAAGACATATTATTATAGAATGTTTTTCAATAAAGTACCCGCGGCGAATCGGAGGATCAGTATTCTGATAACAATTTTTCGTTGTTATGTAAACGAATGGTAGACACATTCTCAGAGTGGCTACATTTCTCATCGTTCACCCTTTCATGCAGAGATTTTTCTGTGCGATCAATTTTTCTAATAATACCTGGATATGGGGTTTCTGGGGTCACTGATAACGAATCTGGAATGAGATTTTCGAAATTCCTGATGACGGATCCAATATGGCGGACCAAAAAATTAAAAATATTTTTGTTTTTAGGGTCCTTGATAACGAATCTGGAATCAGATTTTCGAAATTCTTGATGGTAGATCCAATATGGCGGACCAAAAAATTTTAAATATCGCTCTAGCTTTGAAATTTCGTACATGGGGTATTCTAGGGTTGCTGATTATGAATCCGGTATCGGATTTCTAAAATTAAAGATGGCGAATCGAATTTGGCAGACTGAAAAACTAAGAATATCGCTCTGACTGTAAATTTTTGTGTATTAGGGTTATAGGGGTCACTGATTAGGAATCCGATATCCAATTTTTTAAATTCACGATGGCGCATGCAATATGGCGAATGAAGAAAGCAAAAACATGCCTTTCCACCACCTACTCAAACTTGGCCCCCCTATTTCGACTTTTTTATTTTTTTCCAACACTGATCGTTTGACGTTAATTTGACGGTGATTGATTGATTAATTAGAACACTTGTTTGATAATATTAACGTTAAAAAAATGAAATAAAAAAAAACTTTCAGTTAACCCCAACATTTTTAATTTCCATACCAGCAAGGTTTAATTGGCGTTCGATAGACGCGGAATCTTTTGAAGGCAACAAATATTTCAATTCAAACATTCGTTTGGTTATATTTCACGTGAAAGAAAAGAAAAAAAGATATTCGACAAATTTTTCAGCATCGGACATATTACGCACGAAAGTTAGCTCCGAAAAATATATTTCCCTTCATAATTTTGAATTTTTGCCAACGTTGATCGTTTGACAGTCATTGTTTGATCAATTTGAACGTTTGTTTGGTAAGATTAAGGTATATACTGTAGTGCATGCTAGTCAAATGAGTGCTAAATTTTCACAATTCTTTTATGCCAAGCTTAATACACAATTAAACGTAATGTTAGTGGACTTATATCACAGCGTGTCTTATTAACGTAGAAAAATTTTAAAAACCATAGATTTGCGAAATCATCAACTGATAAATACAAATTTCCATGATGGAACATTTTCATCGGAATTCATCAAAGAATAATCCGTAATTTTTAACCAATTGCAATGTACCACGTCTTATTTTGTTCCTCAAGAGATCCTTTACGAATTCACCACGTAGATTTCTTCTAAGCTTAATCGTTCTACTGTTGCAACCAATTGTTTATTTAGCGAAAAAATCTTTTATAAACAAATTGCTATAATTTCCAAACAAATAAACTTCGAAAAAGTCTACATGGTGAATTCGTACAGCATCTCTTGAGGAACAAAATACGACGCGGTGCATTAAAATTGGTTAAAAAATACAGAATATTCTTTGAAAAGTCCCAATGAAAATGTGACATAATGGAAATTTGCCACTATTAGTTAATGGTTTTGCAAATGCATCGATATTAATATTTTTCTATGTTAATTAGATATGTCATCTTACAAATTCAC
This sequence comes from Rhimphoctona megacephalus, assembly GCA_963989365.1. NCBI lineage: Eukaryota > Metazoa > Arthropoda > Insecta > Hymenoptera > Ichneumonidae > Rhimphoctona > Rhimphoctona megacephalus. The sequence continues at coordinate 25,572,912 of OZ022417.1, forward strand.
CTTCACTATATATAATTAGTGCATTAAATTTGCTATAAAAACATTGTGAAGTTTTAGCACTCATTTGACTAGCATGCAGTACAGTATTTACATTAATGTTACAAAATGAAAATTAAAAATAAAACCCATCAGTTAGTCTAAAAATTTTTAATTACCACACTAGCAAGGTTCAATTGGGGTCCAATTGACGCAAAATCATTTGAAAGTGGTGAATATGTCAATTTAAACGTTTGTTTGATAACAGTCAATTTTAATTGATATATTCGTATAGCGGGAAGGGTGTTGAAGGAGGAGTCATGAGTTGATTAAATCCAGTTTTTCGAACATCTTCTGCTAGGAATTTACATTTGATGAATTACTCATCAATTTTCCAGTTCTTGCAAAAAATAGTCACAACCAAACTTGTTGGAAATTTTATTTATTACTAATACAATTACAACTTTTTATCGTCTACGACAGATATTTGTTGGCTTTAATCATGAGAGAAATGTAAAATAAAATTATTACATTTTTTTGTTCCTCTTTTAACGGGACAGACCTAGTTAGAATTTTCGAAAAATCGATTTTTTTTTATTTCATTTTCAAAAAGTAGAATCTCTTACGAACATTTTCCGCCCAGGTAAATGTAAATCGGACCATTATTCGCCGAAATACAAGACTTTGTAGCACGTCGTGTCTGAGCCATAGGTAAGCAGGTAGCGGACTTTAAGTGCGTTTTTCTCGAAACCATGTTTTTGAAGTCGGTGATCACTGTAGCTCGAGAACGGCTTTACCGATCGGGTTGAAATTTATATCACTTCTTCTATACATGGTAGTCCTCCATATGAACGAAGGATTTTTTTTTTGGATAATTATTTTTATTTTTAATAGCAAAAAATGGAACTGATATTTTGGTCAAAAAAACACTTTTGACTTTTAACGGCCGCCATTTTGTGAAAAATGGAAATTTTTCAAAACCCTTCGTTCAACCGGAGCATTATATCATTAACTAAAAATCCCCTCCGTTTTTTTTGTTTCAGATGAGCCGTTGCAGCGTGAGCTTGATCACCGCAAACCGTGTTTTTTTTTGCAGCGTCCTCGGCAATTGACGGTCACCAGCTTATTTCGATATGTATTGCGTTGAAAAAATTGCAACATATACATTACATATGTATCTTTTAAACGGAAGAACTTTTGTTGTGAATTATTTTATCGTTTGACCAAAAAAAAATCGGAAAAAAGGCCTTTTTTTTGACGTTCCAACTAGCTCTGTCCCCTTAATAGAGCGTAGAAACCATAATAAAGAACCTTGCAGAGAATTGAATTCCTTACAATTTTGAACTATCTTATTTTTCGTAGAGTCAATATTCCCTACATTACACCTACTTAAAAGAGTGTGTTTTTCAACTGAATGATACTGTGTTGCACTATGCTGCACGATGCGACTCCTCGGAAAAATGTACAACCAGCTGAGCATTGGCCCAGCGTCGCCTGCTGGACCAATGCATAACACCTAAACAGCGAATGATATAATTTTTATCTATAGTTCGTCCCCTATGATAGAAGTGCTTCAAAGCCGCATTTGAGGGGGAGCTGTTTCAACTAGTTAACAATATTTGACAACAATCAACGTACAACTGCTCTTATGTTGTAGCGGTCCTAGCGATTTTGCTGGTCTGCAGTGTTTAGGGCCGTATGTAGTGACCCTTTCTCATTTTTTCCTTCGATACACGACGTCTTCAATCCATAAAGAATGCTTCTGATAACGGGAAGTCCCAATTATCGGCCAGCATTGTAGAATTGTCGGAAGGGTCTGATATGATTGTAAGCAAAGAGACGCTCCAGGATGAAATTCGAGTCGCGTCGAAATCCATCCGGATTACGCAAGACCTAACTTTAAAAGCAGGTAAGTTCCCTATTCGGGGTTCGTATCACCAAGGGGATGATTTTTTTGCAATAAATTTAAGAGGGAAACAATGTACCGCGATGGCTGCAGCAGCTATTGCAGCAGTAAACTTAGTCGGTCCTTCAAAATGGACCGCGGAGACTGCCGACGCCGTATTATTGGCAGGTGACAAGATTTTTCAATCAGCGATAATGGCTCGCGGACCCGTCGATATAGCGGAACGCCACTCACAGTATTTAACATCTCAAGAATTGCCCGGCATGGTCGACGTTCTATCTAAAAAGTGTAAAGTCACATTGCGGCAAGAAATATTCGGTCACCTTCACATCGATCATCAAGCAGAAGGTTTTCCAAATTTAGCAACAGCGCTCGATGTATTCCTCAGTGGCACAGCCGTCAAGGAGGAACCGTATCCACCTGCAGCCATTTTGACATGCAATCCATCGCCATCTTTTTACTAGATGGTCTTGTTTGGATATTCGACTCATACTCGCGAGACGAATTTGGAAAAGTTTGTCATGACGGTAAAGCTTGCTTGGTCGGCCTTCCTAAAATTCAGAATCTTCTGGAAATGGTGATGAAAAATTTACCGACGGCTGACCTTGCAGACCCATTTGGAGACCAGTATATGCTAATACCGGTCAGCATTGACGCGGGATTTACAGTCACCACTGCAAACGATGAAAAGAAAGTAGATTCCGAAAGCAGGTCATGCGAAGAGATACCAGAGATTGCTCTCAAAGTAACTCCTCCCGGTTCTCCAGATGATGTGGAACAACAACAGAAACCCTGTGAGTACGAGGAACCGCTTGTTCCAGAACGTATGAGTACGTTCTGGAACAATGACGAGTTGTCTACATTACAGGAAGTTGAAAGTATTTGCATGGGAGAGCAGTCCATCGAGGCGCACAATTTAATACAAAGAAGTTCGCCAATTGAACAGTTGCATAGCCAAGATAACAGTGGAAGAGGAATTTATAATTTCGGACACATTTGGACGCAGCTACACAAAAGCTTTAACAACCACTCTACCATGTGTCAATGTAATTTTGAAAACCTTTTTTTTTTAAGCTCACGGCGGTCCGGACTTAGATTTGTTCTAAGGTTCAAATGTTCCATGTGCAATTATGAAGACGAAATATCAAGTGAACCTTCTGACGATGGTCAATTAGACGTCAACAGTGCAATGGTTCTCGGTTCCGTTGTGAATGGCATTGGATTATTTCAAGCAGCAGAGAGCTTCCTTCCTGCAATGGATATTCGCTGCATGGCTGAATCAACCTATCAACGACATCACGAATCAGTTCTGGCGGGTTTGTCGGAAACCGCCTTGCTTGAAATAAAAAAATCCGGAGAGGAAGAGCGTCAAATGGCAATTGCACGGGGAGATGTACTTTCAGGAATTCCGCATATACGTGTAATAGCTGATGGAAATTGGATGAAAAGATCGTACCAATCTGGTAAATTTGATTCCCCCTCAGGTACTGGTGCCATCATTGGTGAACAAACGGGTAAAGTCCTATTCATTGGAATACGTAATAAGTTTTGTTCTGTGTGTAATATTGCCTCCGGACGTAATACAGAACCTCCAAGTCATAACTGCTACAAAAATTGGGGTAACAACCAGAGCTCAGCCAGTATGGAGGCCCATGCAATTGCCGAAGGCTTCAGACTTAGTATCGAGCAGCATGGGCTCATCTATTCCGTCATCATCGCCGACGGAGATAGTAGTGTTTGTAATAAAATCTGCGAAATGGCACAGTGCAGAGAATTCGATGTCATTGTAAAAAAAATTGAATGTCGCAATCACGTGTTCCGGAGTGCCCGGAGAAATCTAACGAAAGTCGTAAATTCTGGAAAATTGGGCCACCTGAAAAAGGTTGTAAAGAGTAACGTGGAAAATATCATACGATGTACGCGCACAGCAGTTGAACATAGATTAAATGAAAGTAGCACTTGGGCTTCAAAGATAGTTGCCCTAACAAAGGGCATCATGGGTATACCGAGTCATGTGTTTGGCGACCACGCGAAATGTGCGGGGACTGTCTATTGTAACCGTACGATGATTATCGATGAAGAACAAAATTATGCGACAACTCTAAATAATATTGGCAAATTCAATGATATTGAAGACTGTGTCCGTCGCTTGGCTGATAATACTGATCCTGGCCAAAAATCCCCTCCCCGGGGAAAAAACCTTTGACAAGTACATTTGTTGACCCCTGTTTCCATTTGTTTTCACAGAAAAAAACTACCTAACAAAGTATAAAATTTTTAAAAATTTGGTAAGATTGAGATAGGAAAAAGAAGATTGTTTCTATAAAATAACTATACTCCAAATGACAAATAGAAATGAAAAACTTCACATATTTTATCGGGATCCCAAGAAAAAAAGCAACAATGCCCATCGTGAGTGTCTGGTAAAAAACAGAGTCTACAAGTAAATGATCAATTTGCGCATAACAAAAATAATTACTTTACAAAAACAGAAATGGAAAAGCCAATGATTTACGTTCAGCACTAAAATTTATAATATCAATAATAGGACAAGTATTTTATTGTCGCTTGAGGATGGAGTATTTAAAAGAAGCAAAAATTAGTTGGTTATTGAAAAAAGTCACCAATGTACAAAAATAAAAATCGGTCAAAAGAACAGAGTCCAGAAAAAAAAATCGGGATGAAAATAAACTTGAAGAAAAAAATTTCAAACGAAAAAAAATTAGACTGAAAAAAAAATTTCGCCCGAAGTACTTGGCGAGTTTATAACACATACAACATTACGTGAAATACATTGCGTGATCCAAGCTAAGCAAAAAAACTCGCCAAGTACTTCGGCCGAATTTTTTTTTTCAATCTAATTTTTTTTGTTTGAAATTTTTTTCTTCAAGTTTCTTTTCATCCCGATTTTTTTTCTGGACTCTGTTCTTTTGACCGATTTTTATTTTTGTACATTGGTGACTATTTTCAATAACCAACTAATTTTTGCTTTTTTTTAAATACTCCATCCTCAAGCGACAATAAAATACTTGTCCTATTATTGATATTATAAATTTTAGTGCTGAACGTAAATCATTGGCTTTTCCATTTCTGTTTTTGTAAAGTAATTATTTTTATTATGCGCGAATTGATCATTTACTTGTAGACTCTGTTTTTTATCAGACACTCACGATGGGCATTGTTGCTTTTTTTCTTGGGATCACGATAAAATATGTGAAGTTTTTCATTTCTATTTGTCATTTGGAGTATAGTTATTTTATAGAAACAATCTTCTTTTTCCTATCTCAATCTTGCCAAATTTTTAAAAATTTTGTACTTTGTTGGGTAGTTTTTTTCTGTTAAAACAAATGGAAACAGGGGTCAACAAATGTACTTGTCCAAGGTTTTTTCTCCGGGGAGGGGATTTTTGGCCAGGATATAACTTCTTTTTTTCTGAACGGCTCCGAATCCTAGAATTTTTACATGATAACAGATAATCCTTGAATATCTACGCTGACATAACCAGTAAAACCCTAGCTCAATATCAAATATACAATGCGATGATATAAAGAAAAAGCGAACGAACTTAGTACAGCTTGCACAAACAAAACGCAGAAATTCATTTCAGTTAACACCTCGCGTTTCCTGCAGTATATCGAGACATTCGATACATATATTTGGTGCGTCTCAGCAATGTGCATTTCACTAATATGAGAAAAACATGAGCGAAAGGCCAAAAATGAAACCGTATAGAAATATTTGTGGAACACTTTTTATTTAACAAATCATATCACAATGCACACTAAAAACTTGAATGAATATTGAATTTTTACATTGTTTTCTCATGCTTTCATTTCCACTTATATTTTTTGCACAAGCCTGACCGAGCGATGCCATTACACTATTGCTGAATTTCTGATCCATCGACTGGTTGTGAAATATGATAACAGATGATCCTTGAATATTTACGCTGACATAATCAGTAAAACCCCAGCTCAATATAAAATATGTAGTGCGATGCCAAAAAGAAAGAGCGAAGAAACTTAGCACAGCTCGCAGTAACGATGCGGTGATCCTTGTATGCAAAGCAAATAAGGCATCTCTTGTTTCCGCAAGGAATAGCAAATGCTTCATTGCTTTAAGTTTCACCAGTTTTTTAGATCAAATTGTCGAAGCAGAGAATCTCAGCCCAATTTACAGCTCGCAGCGCCGTCAGTATATTGGTAAATTTCTTGAAGCGGAAAAGAAAAACCGAAGGAACTGAGCACAACCTGCAGAATATTGGAAATTTATTATGTTTATTTGTAGACCGCACCTGAAAAGTATTGAAAATCATGATTTCACGACAAAAGTTATTTGTCAAATTTTTATAATTAAAGTATTTCATCAACAATTAATATTTTTACAGGTTTTTATTTATGAGCACATGATACATCTTGTCACAACTATTTTCATACACTCACTTTTGGAAAAAAAACACAGTCTTTTGATCTGTAAGAAAAATTTAAGTGACATGATTAAAAAAAAAAATCGTTGCGTTCTAGATTGAAACTTCAACATCATTATTTGCGAGTTCACACATTTTCAGAACGTATAACACTGATTTTTAAGGTTATGTTCGTTGTATTTTCTAGCACTTATTCCGGCCACACTAATTAACGGTTTTATTCGGATTATTTTATACGGAAAAATAAAAATGATAACCTCAACGAGTGGTGAGGTTTGTTTCTATTTGGCTTTTCTGGAATCCGAAACAAAAATGATTTCACCAGCGGGTGCGAGGTTATCTTTTTTAATTTCGCTGATGATTAATTCCGAGATATTAAAAAATATTATTATCACATTTCGCAATATTAATATATTACCGTTTTTTCGTACTATTTATATATTTAAACTATTTATGAATCACGATTTTTCACAATCTAAAAAACACGCGATTTACACGACTCGCACTTTACACTGTCAAAAGTCAAAACTACCGTCACACTGGTTAAACATTCAAACTTTCCGTGGTATGGGTGCAGAGGAATGTAGTCACAGGGACACGTTCAAAAACATCACTCGAGTGCACACTGGTTTACCGGTTTGGGAACACAGGGAAATGACCACACTCGTGACCAATCAGAATCGCGATAGGCACGCTGAGGCCTTTCATTGTGGCATATACAGACATGTCAAATTCTTCGAGGTGTTGGAATTTATGCATAATTTTGAGCCTGTGCAAAGTTTTTTCTCAGCAAATACGGCATCAATCGTGCTGATTTAAAGCTCAATCGAAAGATTTTTTCTTAATTAGTCTCCAGTTCAATTTTCAAGTCATCATCTGTCTCCTGAGCTTCGTAATTCAAGAAAATGACTTTCAGATTTTACCCCCACAACCGAAATTTACTTTGTTCAGAGATAATATACTCTGGGGAGCCTCAGGCCAGCAGACGACAGAGCTGTCAAATGTACTTGTCCCGAGACTCTACGGAGTCTCTTGATAGCTTGTTGTACAGTGTCAACAACAATGTTGTGGAAAGTTTCCACAATATTACCGCCAAATTCGTAGGTGGAAAACGAGTACACTGGGGAAAGCGTGGCCCGTACAATGCCCGCGTTTCTGGCGCGGTCGTTCAATTCAACGCGAAACGGGTGATGAGCTAATTTTTAGTGGCCATCAAAAAAAACCATCTGAACTGGTTGTCACATTAGAACAACGACGAGTTCGTTTGAATGAACTAAGACAGCGTCGAATAAATTCTGGAAACTATAAGTCAAAGCAAACGGCCTGCAACAGTTCTGGTCCTGATAAAGATGACGGCCCTCAAGCAGAAAAGCCGGATGTGGATGGAGCCACATACATGGCAGAATACTCAAGACATGTAGAGAAATTAGAGGAATTTAGGGAAAAACGCAAAGAAATCGAAAGAGATACATTGCAGCAAAGTGATAGCTCCCTTTGGCAATCAATACGACGAAAACTCATCACTGCATCAAATTTTATATAAATTTTATATAAAGATAGTGCAAAAATTGGCACTATCTGTCACATGAAGGTGTACACATCATGCTCAAACTTCGTCCAACGGCTTATATATCCCAAAGAATTAGGCCACATCGCGTCTATTCGATATGGCAAACAAAATGAGGATGTTGCTAAAAAAACTTTAGAGCAATATTTTAAAATTACAATTCAGCCGTGTGGATTATTCGTAGATGCCGAAATTCTCGGCTTAGGAGGAACGACTGATGGTCTCGTTGGCGATGATATGATTGTCGAAATCAAATGCCTTTATTCAGCCAGAAATTATACGATTACTGAAGCTGTGGCGCAAAGAAAAGGAAACGTTCACCGGATATTTAGTAACATTGATCTGAAACACATCAATCCTGAACATGAGTACCATTATCAGATACAAGGGCAACTCCACGTGACGCAAAGACAGCGTTGTATCTTTATGGTTTGGATGCCTAATGAATTCGTAATAGTTGAAGTGGAGAGAGACGATGTATTTTGGAAAACAAAAATGGAAATCCCGCTAGTAGCGTTTTATGAAAACTGCATGATTCCAGAAATTGTTGATCCCCGACATGTGAGATCGATGCCCATAAGGGATCCCCCATACATATTGGAGGCTATAGCAAAACGAGCAGCCATTAAAAGCATGCGAGTAAATGATTCGCAAGATATTGAGGTTGTAACCAACAACGGCAGTCCAGAACAAATGGACACGCAAGAGGGCTAAAGCAAATCCTGGATGGGATTCCAAACCCATATGGTTATGGCACAAATCGTATATGTTTTTATATTCTTGAGGCATCCTGATTTGAGGAATCAGAACTCAATCGATATACTTTTGTATAAAAGTCCAACTTTGTATTATGGTGTGAGCCCAGTGGCTTTACACATGATTGAGGTATTTACGTGATGGATATCTGATTATGTAAAGGTCTAACTTTGAATAATAGTGAGAGCCACAACATTTTATACATACTGGACGTCTGTTAGCGAGTGCGGCGTTCCGTTTTGAAACCTGTACTTGATGGATATCTAGTTATGTAAAGGTATAATTGTGAATAATAGCGTGAGCCACAAAACTTTATACATACTGACGTCTTTTAGCGAGTGCGGGGTTCCGTTTTGGAATCTGTACTTGATGGATAGCTGGTTATGTAAAGGTCTAACTTTGAATAATAGCGCGGAGCCACAAAACTTTATACATACTGGACGTCTTTTAGCGAGTCCAGGGTTCCGTTTTGGAATCTGTACTTGATGGATATCTGGTTATGTAAAGGTCTAACTTTGAATAATAGCGTGAGCCACAAAACTTAATACATACTAGACGTCTTTTAGCGAGTGTGGGGTTCCATTTTGGAACTTGTACTTGATGAATATCTGGTGATGTAAAAGTCAAACTTTGAATAATAGCGTCAGCTACAAAACTTAATACATGCTGGCCGTCTTTTAGCGAGTGCGGCGTTCCGGTTTGGAATCTGTACTTGATGGATATCTGGTTATGTAAAGGTCTAGTTTTGAATAATAGCGTGAGCAATAAAATTTTATACATACTGGATGTCTTTTAGCGAGTGCGGGGTTCCGTTTTGGAATCTATACTTGATGGATATCTGGTTATTTAAAGGTCTGACTTTGAATAATAGCGTGAGCCACCAAACTGAATACATACTAGACGTCTTTTAGCGAGTGCGGGGTTCCGTTTTGGAACTTGTACTTGATGGATATCTGGTTATGTAAAAGTCAAACTTTGAATAATAGCGTTAGCTACAAAACTTAATACATACTGGACGTTTTTTAGCGAGTGCGGGGTTCCGTTTTGGAATCTGTACTTGATGGATATCTGGTTATGTAAAGGTCTAGTTTTGAATAATAGCGTGAGCCACAAAACTTTATACAAACTAGACGTCTTTTAGCGAGTGCGGGTTCCGTTTTGGAACCTGTACTTGATGGATATCTGCTTATGTAAAGGTCTAACTTTCAATTGTGGCATAAGCCGTGTGCCTTTATACAAACTTGGGGTCGTTTTGCGAGTACAGTGTTGTGCGTACTCAGCTGCATATGCGATCAATAATTCGAGAGGACCGCTATGAATTACGGAATTAGCGGGGGTGGTGGATGGCCTCTTAACATTATAATAACATTATTTCATATTCCAGAAATTATTACGCCATGAAAGATTACAAGAAATCTATCATACCGAAAGAAACGCTTCTGTATCCAAAAGTGAGTTTTGAAGTCGCTGAAAATTAAATTGTAAATTGTCCGTGGAAAGTGTATATTATTAATGTGCTTTTCTTGTTTTCCATTTTCTGGGATACATCTTCCGGAGCTGTGAACCACTATCTATGGGCGGCCGTCACTGCTTTCTACAATCGATTCGGGAGAAAACTGATCAATGATCTTTGGTCTTCTCCATAATGACTGCAGTAACTTGTAAGTTGACAAATGAAAAGATAACGAAAATATTTTTCATTATTGTCTACATTATAATTTTTATTAACAGTATGCTCTTTATTTCCCGACGAAACAGTACAAGACTCACCGTGATGTCCAAATTTTCAAATAACTAACAGCACTTCGGATCTCCGAGGAAAGTGCTCGTCTGTTCGGGACTCAGCCAGAATGAATACATCACTCTCCCTCTCCCCAATTCTCTCTCTGGTAACGTTATATTTATATTATATTATAGCTCTGAGTACAGCAAACTGCTACAATACTTAGAGTACTGAAAATACTAATATTTACTGCTCTGAATGTAAAATTATACTCGAAAATTGATAGTATTTCCTTTTCCAAAATTAATTATTTGTAATGTTTTGAAACTACGGATACAAAACCACGGATAAAAACCCGGTTTTCGTACTCTAAAAATATTCGAATTTTCATAAAAATAAAAACTTTTCTACGATAGGCGAGAAAACCGTTTTGTTCGATTCTCTATTGAGTGTCATGTACGTATCAGGGCCGAAAAAAAGAATCTTTATAAATACTGACGACACCTACAATTAAAAAAAAAATCGAGGATCTTTGGACTCTGAAATTTTTCGAAAAAAAAAAAAACCTCCCACGATAGGTCAGAAACACGTTTTATTCGATTCTCTATCGAATAATTCATACGTGTCGGGGCCGAAAAAAGTGCCTTTAAAAAAAATCACGACACTTAGAAAAAAATTGAGTATCTTTGGACTCTGAAATTTTTCGAAAAAAAAAACTCCCACGATAGGTCAGAAACACATTTTATTCGATTCTCTATCGAATAGCCTGTACGTGCCGGGGCCGAAAAAAAGTGCCTTTACAAAAAATCACGACACTTCGAAAAATATCGAGGATCTTTGGACTGAAATTTTTCGAAAAAAAACTCCTCCCACGATAGGTTAGAAACACGTTTCATTCGATTCTGTATCGAATAGCCTATACGTGCCGGGGTCGAAAAAAAGTGCCTTTGTAAAAAATCACGACACTTAAAAAAAATCTGTCATGAGATATGATGGCAACGGGTCTGACATGGTTTTTAGAACTTCAATATGATATAGGGACGCAATCAGCTGTTTATTCGCTATCTCTGTCACACTCACTTGATCTGGCGTAACACGGTGAAAATCAATATTCTGCCATACCAACACTAACGTTTCAGTTTAGTTGAAAGATTTACCCTTAGGTGCGCTAGTACCGATTCGCATCTAATTCAGGCTTTTACAACGAGAGGCGCTACCCTCGATTTTGAGTTGGTCACGTGAGCTCGATGACTCTTAAAAGCGCCCATGTCGAACGCACCTACAGTCTCATATATCACCAGATTTCTAGTTACAACTGGTGTCACTAGACAGCGACCGCAAAACGTCAAAAAATGTGTGTGAAAACGCACCAATTTTTTGATACTACGGAAGAATGAAATATTAATATTTCCAATATGGGTTAGTCTACAGAGTTCTAAATAGTCATGATCGAAAGTAAAAAAAAAGTACGTGATCCGACAACATTTTTCAAAACGCTGTAATTCATTAAATATCACCGAAACAATTTTCGAAAACTGTTCGAAACCGCTCTGCTTGCTGTAAAGACTCTAGTAGCGACTCGTCTTCGACATTATAATATATGTAAATATATTTGTCTCGAGTTGCTACTGCGATTCTAGATATACAAGAATACACGAAATAAATAAAAATTTTCTCCATTTGAACAAAATTGCTGTACAAGAAAAATCATCTTTGTGCTTTATTGAATAAATTATCTTGTTATTTGGTAAAAATCGATTTTCTGTCTTTTCTCGCTTTCTTTCATACCTGCTCCTTATTAATAAGAAGCTCCAATTCACGCGTAACGGCGTATGCATAAAACGTACCGTTACAATATATATATATATATATATATCTAAAGGTAGTTTCTAGGACCGTCTTAAAAATTCCTAGAGAAAAGTGTCTCTAAGTATACATTTCAGGTGCAAACCGTTGAATCTGATGGTGTTGGCAACGGGGCGCTCCGCGCCCCTAACCTTCGCGCCCATAACCACCCTAGGTTCGAACTACCTTAGATTTGAATAGTATAAGAAACATAAACTATATACTATTTTATTTTTTTATTTATTAAAATTGTATAGAAATTTCAATTATATAATTGAAACATTTAAATAAAATAAATCTATGAAGTGAAACAATTCATCGAATACATTGAGTATTTAAAATGAGTAGCTCTTGATAATCAAATTTAATACGTCACTGTAATGCACACAACTTTATTCTTTGTTTCGTACTTTGCAAATACACACCATATTAATATGATTCGATTCCCATATTTTTCATATTATTTTGTCGTGATATTATTTTGACGTGACACCTGAGTTTCAACAAGGGCAGAATAATCGAATGTTTATATGAAAGCCATAAACATAAGAACAATATAAAGAATAAAAGAGTCAATAAATAATAAATATCACTTTAGTTACTCGGAATAAACGTTCTGAATTTTATTAAAACATAAAATATTAACTAAACCGTCCCAAAGAAAGGTCAAATGTTACAAATAATTTAAGTTTATTTTTACCCTTCGGAGGGCCGGGGTTTGAGGACTCAGAAGTCCTTAAAAAATTGTCGAAAGTCGTAGGGTATATCTCATATCTATCATATACAGGGTGCCGATCATGGTTTGCGCCTATATTTAGGCTTATATAATTGAACGATTAAACGAACTTACATGTAAGTGAAGTTTCATCGTAATTGTATGTAGCGCCTCTTCCGAAGATCATTCTGTAGTACCCTCATCTTAATGCCAAATTTACCACATCTTCAAAGACAAAAACCGGAGCTTTTTCTCTCCACCCACCTTCAGGTATCTCTTCCCGTCCCGTGATGCTCATTTCTTCAAAGTTTCGCCGTAACTATTTGGGGAATTTATCCAATGTCGTATTTGGAGATTGGGATTTGAATCAGGTGGGACTCTGATCTTCGGAAGAGGCGTTACATACAATTACGATCAAACTTCACTTACAGGTAAGCTCGTTTAATCGTTCAATTGTATTTCGCGCCTCTTCCTTCAGATCATTCTGTAGATGTTTAAAGATTGTTACAGCAACAAATAATTTTTATTTAACCAATCAACATTTTCTCAACACATAATAAACGTAAAATTATATTCAACAGACAATCATAATGAGACTTCAGATTGATATAAATTATCAAGAATTGCTTTTACAAAATCATTTCTATAGTTAACAATGGGCCTATCATAAAATTTTGCGAAAGTTTGAGAATTGCTTGTCCAACCCGCAGTCTCCCTTATACAATCGATATTTATTCCTTTAACTTTTGCTGTAGATGTTGAAGCATGCCGAGTACTATGAGCGGAATATATACTCATATCTAACCCACTTTCAAATAACACTCTTTTAACCCATCGACTCAAGGATTGCGAAGAAACTGCTCCATGAGGTTTCTGTATTGCAATAAATAATAAATCAATAGATTTCCGTATCTCTTTGGTTCGTGCTATATATGGGGCATTCCATACCAATGCGACCTGGGTCTGATCCTCGACCCCTCAAATCTGGTTCCCGATTTTTCCTATCATTACTCTCACTCTATCAAGCAATTATAATTTTTTTCAGATTTTTCAAAATGAATTTGAGCGCGTCATGAATTTTTGAATTTTTTTTTTGAATACCTCGATGACCGTAATCAAAAAATCTGAAAAAATTCTCAAAAATACAGTATCAGATATAAAAAATGTTGGTGTAAAATTCATAATATCTGGGCTTTTGTTTCAACCCATTTTTTAGCTTTTTGAGCAAAAAAAATGAAAAAAATAAGAAGCAGAGGTCAATTTACTGTAGACTATTACCCGAAATTTTGTATGCATAATACCACATTTTTAAAAAAATTTCTCCGATTTTTCTAAAGTGTATTTTGTAATTTTCGAATTTTTTTTTTATCATGGTTGACAAAAACCCTAATTAGGGATTTGGAAATGGTGCGAATTGCACTAACAATAAGCGTAAGATGCCTGGTGAGGTTCGGTACACTTTAAACTACTATTGAACTACTACTGTAGACAGTAGCTTGAATATTTTTGATGATAGCAAACGGTTTTTGGAAATTTTTAAGGATTTTTTAAAGCATTTTTTTCTGTAATATCATCGTAAAATCATGATTAACGGGACAGACCTAGTTGGAACGTCAAAAAAAAGGCCTTTTTTCCGATTTTTTTTTGGTCAAACGATAAAATAATTCACAACAAAAGTTCTTCCGTTTAAAAGATACATATGTAATGTATATGTTGCAATTTTTTCAACGCAATACATATCGAAATAAGCTGGTGACCGTCAATTGCCGAGGACGCTGCAAAAAAAAACACGGTTTGCGGTGATCAAGCTCACGCTGCAACGGCTCATCTGAAACAAAAAAAACGGAGGGGATTTTAGTTAATGATATAATGCTCCGGTTGAACGAAGGGTTTTGAAAAATTTCCATTTTTCACAAAATGGCGACCGTTAAAAGTCAAAAGTGTTTTTTTGACCAAAATATCAGTTCCATTTTTTGCTATTAAAAATAAAAATAATTATCCAAAAAAAAAATCCTTCGTTCATATGGAGGACTACCATGTATAGAAGAAGTGATATAAATTTCAACCCGATCGGTAAAGCCGTTCTCGAGCTACAGTGATCACCGACTTCAAAAACATGGTTTCGAGAAAAACGCACTTGAAGTCCGCTACCTGCTTACCTATGGCTCAGACACGACGTGCTACAAAGTCTTGTATTTCGGCGAATAATGGTCCGATTTACATTTACCTGGGCGGAAAATGTTCGTAAGAGATTCTACTTTTTGAAAATGAAATAAAAAAAAATCGATTTTTCGAAAATTCTAACTAGGTCTGTCCCGTTAATTAAAAGCGGTCATGAACAGTGATCGCTCTTAATTAAATAATTCAGAACGGAAATAATTTTCCATTTAACAATCAATATCAATTTTAATCATCAATTCGCATGGTTTTATCTACGCTTTATTCCAGAAACTGCAATGAAATCATCGTAGAGAATAGTATTTCCATCACTGACAATCTGAGATGCGTCAATATATTTTTATATCACATGTGCCTTTAAAATGATTTTTGATATAATAAAAAGGTTCTGCAGACTTTTTTTCATTTTTTTTCTTTATAATGTTATGGATTTTAAAGTCTGGCGACGCAGAATAAAGTTTCGTTACCATGCCTTCGGAAGTTGGTATAAATCAATATAGTTTTTGTGTTTGAGGGATGGATTTAGCATCATTGAATCTTCCTTTGAACAGCTCTTTCGCCGAGTTGTAATCATCTACTCCAGAAAATTTCTTAGTAATCGATGGCAACGTGGCAAGCGTCAATGCCCATTCGTACAGATCGTGAGGACTAAGAATTTGGCGATCGGCGGCTAGCTGTAAACTCGCCCTTGCGGCCAATCTTTTTAGCGTTCCACCGATTCCATCGCAAGGTCCTTTCCCGTGTGCCGTAGCAAAAAAATGCCACTCAGCGGGAACTTTGAAGTCTACCTCATTATACCATAAGTTAGCGAAATTCTTCAAGTTGTTGAATTGCTGTGGGGCGCCATCAGAAAAGTAGAATATGCGGGATGGCATTCCTATTTCAGACGTAACAAAATCAACGACGATTCGCGTGCAAACGTAGACAGCAATGGAATCATAATTGAGACAATCAGAGATAATAATAAGACTCTTGTGTGTTATTTCTCCACTATGCTTGTAATATCCTACTACAGGATACACAGTAGCCTGATCATTGTTCGAATGGAACCCTGGAGCAGCGTTTTGAACAATGAACGCGTAGTTTTCCGCGAAATCACAAATCACGATGCATTCCCCTTCGTTCAAGATCTCTTTCGACGACATTAGAAAGTCCGATTGTTGTTCAGCAATAAAATGATGCGGTAAAAGACTTTTTGCCTGTTCACAAAATTCTTCAATGAATTCGTCCGCAGATTTCACGAACCAGAGTCGCTCGAGATTTCAAAACCCATTGTGAGTACAAAATGTCGGCAACGTCCTTGTCGTCGAAGGTTTTCACTGACTGGTCTCTGAGCCGCTCTAAATTTGGGCAATACTGACATTGTAACAAATAGCAAGAAGGTTTCGGAGTCAAGCATAACAATATTGGTATACAATCCTTGAATTTAGCCAGGGGTATTGTTGAATCTTTGGTAAGAGCTTTCAAATTACACGCTGAAAAATGTACAAAAGAAAGAACATAAATATGCCATTGCAAACAGGCTATGGGAATCTCAAAAATATTTTGACCAAGTGGAGAAAATCGTTTACCTAAAATCATTAGTTTTATGTTCTGGTGCGCTGGGCACACGCAGACTATATGCGTCCCAGCTCCTCCTGCCAAAACGCAGTGTTTGGGTCTCAATGATGTGAACATGGAAAACCCAACGTTTATGTTAGGATTCTTCTCCTTGAAGTGTTGGTATAATTCTTTCAAATTACCGAGCATTAAATTTTTTTGGCAATGGATTTTTTCGCCGCTGACATCACGGATGGTTACGAAATACTTCATGCCTGGCATCATGACGCTTATTTGTTCATTTTCATCAAATGAAATGACGTTTATTTTAGTTTGCTCATCCAGAGGTCGTCCTGAAATCGAAATACATCATTGAATTCACTTCTTTGAAAACGTGAAATAGTGTTGCAATATTTATAATCAGCAAAGACTTTTCGGCAATAGAATACATAGATTTCGACAATAGAATTTAATGTGGAGAGTTATTAATGATTAAAGGAAATTCAATAAAATCAATGCGAAGACCTTGTTTACCTTTATTGAACTAACTCATAATTTTTTAAATTAGCTATTTTCAAAACTGCGATGATTGAACGTTTTTTTAAATTTATTTTTATTGTGTAATTTTTATCGTGAACGATCGTAAAAACATACCGAATCGATCAGTACAAGATTTTACATAATCTTAGGCTGAGAAATCAAGTTCGGAGCTACGAGCATGAATTCGTAAGTTGAGTTATCCAAGTTATAAATTCACGGAGAGAATTTTACGCGAAAAATTACTGTGTTCACATTGCGGCGTGGTACCATGTCGTCGCTTTTGAGCAAAATTTACTATGTTTTGAATAGAAAAACATAGTAAATTTCTTCACAATGGTCGATATGGTACCACGCCGCAATGTGAACATAGTAATTTTTCGTATAAAATTCTCTCCGTGTTCGTTAGATATGAGCAGAAATATACGAATAATAATCACAGTACTGTGAATCATATGGAACTTTTTTTCAAGTCTAGGGTTGAATCATATAATACATTGAACTCACCAATTTTTGCATCAGACTTTGCCAAAATTTCTTTCTCTCGATATAATTTTGTCGCCTTCTTTACTGTGTACAAAGTTGTTCCAAATTCTTCCGAAATTTTGGAATTGCTCCACGTACTTGGTATCAGCGTCAATATTTGAATTCGTTCAACTTGAGAGGTAGCGGTAGATTTATATTTCTCTTTCAGCTGAGAAATGATTTCTGTGAATCCGATACTATCCTCGTGGATTTGCGTTTGAACTGGTAGACCCAAAGTATCCCGTATCGCATTCGTGGTATCTTCCAGTTTTTTCTCCACCCAAACTGAATGTTTTAATTTTTTTCGTGGGATCGGGGACACGTTTAATATTTCCAACGCATGGTTCACGACAGGTAGTGCCAATTCGGCAGGGTATGAAGAAGCAGTCTCGGTGGACGTGAGTGAAAGTTGGCTCAGTACTGATTGAACCATACCCTGAGTTAGTGCTAACACCGACGAATTTTGGCTTTTAGGTGATATCACCCACGATTCACGGTAATCATCTTCTTCATTAGGTAAAATCTCAGTGAGTACTGGTTCAACCATATCGTAAGCAGGTGTTAGTGAAAATGAATGGTCACTCTGTGCTGAAGTTCCCGGCAAACTGTGTGGATTAGTTAAAAGCGTAGTGACTTCTGATTCAACCTCGTCCTGATCCAGTATCGGAATCGAGGAATTTGTCCTCAGTATGGACGATTGTGATGGGTCTTGGCATCTGAGATTAACATCAGATCCAATAGTCCTATTCTCTGAAAGTCATTTGTTAAATAATACAATATTATAATAAATAGAAATATTCTTTCAACTAAATTAGTGAAAAGAAGTAATATCGACTATGCTTACCGTTATCAACGATAGAAGTTTCGGCATAATCCTTCATTTTCGAATAGCAGTCTCGACAAAAGTATTTGTTTTGAAATTTCGAAAACTTTTTTACCATGGCACGCGCAGCGGTTCTCAACCCGTTCTTCCGAAAATGTTTTGGCAGACCGAAAGGATTGCAATATCGATCGCCATGCCTCATCGTGGACAACATTTAGTATTGCCACTGTCAATATCGAAAAAAAATAAAGTAAAATAGAATGACGCGAAAAGAGAGATATCAGAAAATAAACAAAAAATGTAAATACGCGAAAGATCAACTCGGTGACATTGGTTATGGAACACTCATTATGAATTCTCGAAAAAAATTAGCTAGTGCAGATGACAATGCAATATTAACGAAAGAAAAATAATATTTTGCGTTCACGGGGGCTTCCAAGTAACCTATCTTGTAACCTAAATTCTCGTCTTCACTATTGTCTTACGCAATGTAATTATAAAATTTAAGCGTTCGTCTTACGCAGTACTGACCACTCACAACGTTAATCTATATAGGCAATGTAATAATAGCAATCAGCACAATATATAATATGGCGTCACTAGAATGTATTCTTAAAAATAAAAATAAAATATTTTGTCATCGACAAATTTAGCAGATCGGCGGTCACAGCTACTTAGCACTTCAATAGTATAGTTTAGAGTGTACCGAACCTCACCAGGCATCTTACTCTTATTGTTAGTGCAATTCGCACCATTTCCAAATCCCTAATTAGGGTTTCTGTCAACTATGATAAAAAAAAAAAAAATCGAAAATTACAAAATACACTTTAGAAAAATCGAAGAAATTTTTTTAAAAATCTGACATTATGCATACAAAATTTCGAGCAGCAGTCTACAGTAAATTGACCTCTGATTCTTATTTTTTTCATTCTTTTTTGCTCAAAAAGCTAAAAAACGGGTTGATGCAAAAGCCCAGACATTATGAATTTTACACCAACATTTTTTATATCTGACACTGTATTTTTGGGAATTTTTTCAGCTTTTTCGATTACAGCCATCGAGGTGTTCAAAAAAAAAATTCAAAAATTCATGACGCGCTCAAATTTATTTGGAAAAATCTAAAAAAATTGTAATTACTTGACAGAGTGAGAGTAATGATAGGAAAAATCGGGAACCAGATTTGAGGGGTCGAGGGTCAGACCCAGGTCGAATTAGTATGGAATGCCCCATATGCTTCTAACGTTGTCACAGCATAAATGTTTAGATCCTTATGGTAAACAGATAAAATCAGAAGTGGTTGTTTCTTATTATATGTCGAAATCTTGATTTTGTATGAAATCTTTATATGAACTGAATCGTTAAGACGTTCTATGTTTGATAATCTATAGTCGCGGAAGCGACTCGAGACAAGTACATTTACGTATACTATAAGACGGCGAAGACTAGTCGCTACTAGAGTCTTTACAGCAAGCAGAGTGATTCTGAACGTATTCCGAAAATTGTTTCGGCGATATTTAATGAATAACATCGTTTTGAAAGATGCTGCGGGTTTACGTATTTTTTATTTATTTTTTTCTTTCGATCGTGACTATTTAGAACTCTGTAGCCTAACGCATACTGGAAATATTAATATTTCATATTTCCAAATAATCAAAAAATAGCAAAAATCCCCTCCCGGGGGAAAAAACCTGGACAAGTGCATTGGTGGTCCCTCGTTTCCCTATGATATCACAAAAAATCCAAAACCCCACTTAATTTTTTTTTTTTCAATCTTTACTAATTTTATTCATATCCCGGAGGGAAACCAACCATATAGATCACAAAATATCCAGCCAAAAAAGCAGACTTCCCAATAAATGTTACTTTGAATTTATTTCCACAGAACAAAACAAGAATCAAAACATTAAAAAATCAGCGTTATCAAGATGAGAAAAATACCACTTATAATTGGTGTGTAAGAAGTATCAATAGGTTAGAAAAAAATGAAAAAAGGTCGACATCTAAGTTACGTGCAGCAGTAAAATTTATGATATCAGTACTAGGACAAGTATTTCTTTGGTGACTGAGAAGATATCAACATGGACGTACCGGCAACGCAGGGCATACAGTTGGTGCATTGCTTCTGGGATCTCCTAAGTCGAGTAGCTACTTTTGTTTTGGCTATGGCGCAACCGATGTTGCCAAATAGTATTTACTTATTGACCTAATGAAACAACATTGCCGGCGCCGTGGCTAAAATAACGAAAAACAAGCGGGAACAGGAAGTTTCGCATAAGATCTCATGCTTTTGTAATGTTAAAAAAAAAACTTTAATTTATGTCTGTACATGATAGCACAGTTTTGTTTGATTGGTAATAATTTGATGAACGTTCACCACCGTACGTTGAGCGTATATGCACAGAGTACTTGCCCGGCCCATAACTTTTTATTAAAATTGCTCATTCCAGTAAAAATCAGGGGTCTCTCTCAAAAATCAAGGGTTATAAATACGCACTTTTTCATTGTTGGTATTGTATTATTTAATTTTTATTTTTTTATGATTAATCCCGCATAACGGTTTAAATTCTCATTTTCAAAACATAAAGGGCTATTTTGATAGCTGGCGCCCAAGAACGTCAAAATGAAATGAACGGAGGGGGATTATTTTGTGTGAAATTTGCGTGATCTTAAAACTTTGGATACAAATTTGACGGTGCATTCATAGCCTGCATTGATCTTTTGACCATTCACCAGTCGTTACTTAGATCTTCTACTAATAAATAGTAGCTTTCCAAAGTATAATAACTTTTATTACTGGCAATAGTAGTTTTCGAAAGTATGATACGCTACATTGCTGGCAATGGTTTACTGAGTCGCATTTTCAGAAATTTCATAACTGACTGCACTTTATGTTAATGCAATTTTATGATGACTACGAACACCATTTTATTTCGAATCGACGTTGAATGTTGCGTACGATACAAGGCCATTCTGAAATTCGCAGAAGAATTGGTTTTCTTATAAATTTCTGACGGCGAAAAGCAACGCATGCAACGAAAAGCACCTCCAATTTGATTTACACTTGAATGAGCAATTTTAATAAAAAGTTATGGGCCGGACAAGTACTCTGTGCGTATACGCTCAATATACGGTGGTGAACGTTCATCAAATTATTACCAATGAAACAAAACTGTGCTATCATGTACAGACATAAATTAAATTTTTTTTTTAACATTACAAAAGCATGGGATCTTATGCGAAACTTCCTGTTCCTGCTTGTTTTTCGTTATTTTAGCCATGGCGCGGGCAATGATGTTTCATTAGGTCATAAAAGTAAATACTATTTGGCAACATTGGACGCGACATAGCCAAAACAAAAGTAGCTACTCGACTTAGGAGATCCCAGAAGCAATGCACCAACTGCATGCCCTACGTTGCCGGTACGTCCATATTGATATATTCTCAGTCACCAAAGAAATACTTGTCCTAGTACTGATATCATAAATTTTACTGCTGCACGTAACTTAGATGTCGACCTTTTTTCATTTTTTTCTAGACTATTGATACTTCTTACACACCAATTATAAGTGGTATTTTTCTCATCTTGATAACGCTGATTTTTTAATGTTTCGATTCTTGTTTTGTTCTGTGGAAATAAATTCAAAGTAACATTTATTGGGAAGTCTGCTTTTTTGGCTGGATATTTTGTGATCTATATGGTTGGTTTCCCTCCGGGATATGAATAAAATTAGTAAAGATTTAAAAAAAAAAAATTAAGTGGGGTTTTGGATTTTTTGTGATATCATAGGGAAACGAGGGACCACCAATGTACTTGTCCAGGTTTTTTTCCCCCGGGAGGGGATTTTTGCTATTTGATATCACTCCTTTTTTCTATAGTATTTTCATATATTTCGCTTTATATAGACTCCAATAGAGTATGTATATAACAAATAAACTTACAAGGTGTTTGCATCATTACATCATCGATTTATTTCAATGTCAGGAATCAGTACTGCTCACACTACTAATTCGACATAAGAGAATGAGACAGATTTTCTACCATAAATTCATTGTTATTGAGGTTGTTTAAATATAGCAGCGTTTCGTTCCTGTGATAAGAAAAGAGTTGTAATGTTTTCAAAAGAGTTAACTACAGACTCGAAGTATTTTCGAAATGTTAGTAATTCGTTGATAGGTTATTATTCGATTATAGCTTAGCAGGAAAGTGTTATAGAAGAGACCTCAAGTACCAGTTTTTCCCCAAGACAAAATTTCAGAAAATTAAATACTTTATCACTAGCTTTCAAGTTGTGTATTAGAATAAGGCATTTATGGGCGAAAAGGCAGCGAGGATATTAGCAATTTCGGTCTAAGCTACAAATAGATAATTATATGTAACTTTTCTGTCAGGAGCCTCAGAATTATTATTCTTTCAAAAATGAAATGACGGAAGAATATGATGCATCATCCTTGACTTACAAATTGTTTTATAAAGCATAGAAAAAAATTAGATTAAAAAAAAATTCGGCCGAAGTACTTGACGAATGTTTTTTCACTTAATTTACATAATGTATCGGTCATGGTGACAACCTCGCCAAGTACTTCGGCCGAAATTCTTTTTCATCTAATTTTTTTTCGTTTGCAATCTTTTTTTGCTTCAGACTGTTATTAATACAGAGTTGTTATTTTCATTCTGGTAGGTAAAACAACTGCATTTTCG
Organism: Rhimphoctona megacephalus; assembly: GCA_963989365.1. NCBI lineage: Eukaryota > Metazoa > Arthropoda > Insecta > Hymenoptera > Ichneumonidae > Rhimphoctona > Rhimphoctona megacephalus. The sequence goes on from OZ022417.1 coordinate 25,596,127, forward strand.
AACTTGATTCTTTTCTCTATCAACATTCAACATTATTTAAAGATTTTGTCACACGATAAAGCCTTCCATATTTGGCCACATATATTTTAGTATAACTCCATTTATTTTATAACTTTTTGCGAAACCCAACCTTAGTTTTTCGCGAGGATTAACTCATTTTGTTTTGTGTGATTTGAATTTATTTGATATATTTTTTGAGAGTGGTCTGTTTTCTTAATTTTTGATGGGATTTGATTTTCTCAAGGATTTTTGCGAGAAAAGGTTTTTGCAGTGTATGTATATTCGTGGAAAAATATGGGAACGGCGGTCAACAAATGTACTTGTCCAGGTTTTTTCCGCGAGGGGGATTTTATGCATGATATGATTCGTTTTTTCTCGTTCTTTTCGAACATCTCGCTTTATATAGATTAGAAAAAGGTTATGTTCGGAAATTATCGCTTTTTCATTTCCAAACCCTGACCCCTTCTACTTCGAGTTTGGGTTTTTCCCCATGAAATAAAGGGACACGTGTTTTGGAATTTTCAATTTGGCATTTTTTTTATTCTCGAGCCAGTCAAATTGTTTTGACATTTCGATTTACCTTTCTGGAATCAGGCTAAAATAAGTCGGGAACTGGAAGTCCGATACGAAAATTTACAAAGCTTTTGAAGGTAAGATTAGAGCAGTCAGAACTCTTCCATAGAATTTGTAGCAATTTCAATTTGTGCTTATCACAGAAACATATTAAATAGCAGTATCTCCTTATTATATTTCTATGAAAAGTGAAAAAACATACTGCACTTTAAGCCCAACAAAGTTCAGAAAATTTGGATGTATCTATTGCGTTCCGAGGATAGAAATTTTAATCCCATCAAAAAATGAGTAGCAGAAGACTTTTGGTAATAAATTTTTCAATTCATAATGCCATAATCAGAGACAGAAAGTGGAAATACTTGGCGCACTTGTCGCTTCACAAAATGTTAAAAGTTTGTAGGTATCGGCTACATTCCCATGATACATATTTTGATACAAATTTTGATATTTATAACAATAGTGGCCGTGAAAGCCTCAAAACTAGAACTTACAGATATTTTAATATTATCTTTGAATATTGAAAAGTTCAGAAAGTATGTTATGGATATTTTAAAACAATAAATTCAACAAAGTGGTCAAACTTAGATCAGTACTGTGCCCAAGAAAATGGATCGAGTTGAGTTGTACCAGTTGCATTATGTTCGTGCAAATTTTCGTACCATCACAACCAGAGCATCCGTAGAGCAAATCTTTTTGAAAATATTTTTCAACTCGTTATGCCATAATAGGAGCCAAAAAGTAGAAATACTGACAACACATGTTGCTCCAGGAAATTTCCAAAGTTTGTAAGTATACGTTGCCTTCCTATGAAACAAATTTTTATACTTCCAGAAAAAAAGGAACCAAAGACTTTCTGACAATTTTTTGAATTAATTATGCCACAACTCAAGCATACCACACATTGGGTTCAATAAAGTTTATGAGCTTTGAAGGTCCTACAATTTTTTGAAATAATTACAGGAGATAAAAGCAACTATCGTAAACGTAATTCCGGCAATCGACCATAAAATGTGATGTGAATAAATATTCGTCCACATTAGTTTCATCTCGATACGTAAAAAGTCATTCATTTTATGCGTATTGATCTGGGTTATGGAGAACCAAATATCGCATCTTTTTGTCGGGATAATTTTTTCGTTAAGATTTTAATGAATCCAAGTAGAACAACTCGCAGTACTACTTGGATTCATGTAAATATCAACGAAAAAATTATCCCGACGATAGAAATGGAAGGCAGATTTTTTTCCGAAATTTTTCGCTCTAGATAAATGAAACATCAAAGAACCAGTTTTACGTAATTGGATTGAAAACGTATCGAATCCATTGTAAACAAGTTTATGCATTTCTTCATTCCTATTTTTATCAACAAGGTGAAATTATGATATTTGCAAATACCATTTATAATAATAATGGGTGCGAAATCCTCAAAACTAGAACTTACAGATATTTTAATATTATCTTTGAATGTTGAAAAGTTCACAAAGTATGTTATGGATATTTTAAAACAATAAATTCAACAAAGCGGGCAAACTTTGATCAATACTATGCCCAAGAAAATGGATCGAGTTGAGTTGGACCAGTTGCATTATCTTCTTGCGAATTTTCGTACCATCACCACCAGAACATCCGTAGAGCAAATCTTTTTGAAAATATTTTTCAATTCGTTATGCCACAAGAGGAGCCAAAAAGTAGAAATACTGAGCACACATGTTGCTTCAGGAAATTTCCAAAGATTGTAAGTATACGTTGCGTTCCAATGAAACAAATTTTTATACTTCCAGAAAAAAAAGGAACCAAAGACTTTCTGACAATTTTTTGAATTAATCATGACACAACTCAAGCATACCACACATTGGGCTCAATAAAGGTTATGAATTTTGCATGTAGCCATTACTTTTGGAAGCCAAATTTTAATCCCATCCAAAAATGAGCAACCGAAGAATATTCATAATAAAATGTTCAAGTCTTAATAATGCCACTATTCGAGCCAAAAAGTGGAAATATTGGGCACACTTGTCACTTCACAGATATTTCAAAGTCTGTACGTATCTGTTGCAATTCAATGATACAAATTTTGATAATATCAGTAAAAACACATCCTTCCTGAAACTTCCTGAAACAATTTTTCAAAATTTATTATGCTGCAACTAAAGTGGGGAAGTGATAAAATATAGCTCAATAGGGTCAAATGAAATTCTGAAATTTTGCATATATTCATGGCGTTCCGAAGACAATAATTTTGATCCCATTGACAAATGAGCAACCGCAGAATTTTCATAACAAAATTTTAAATTCATAATCCAACAATCGGAGCCAAAATGTGGAAATACTTGGTACTTTTGTTACTTTACAGAATTTTCAAAATCTGTAGGTATCTGTTGCAATCCAATGATATAAATTTTGATAGTATCAGTAAAAAAACATCAGAAGACTTCCTGAAACAATTTTTCAAAATTCATTATGCTACAACTAAATTAGGGAATTGAAAAAATGTAGCGCACTTTGGGCCCAACAAAATTCTGAAATTTTGCATGTATGCGTGGCATTCTGAAGCCAGCAATTTTTAACCCATCGACAAATGAGCAGTCGAAGAATTTTCATAACAATATTTTCAATTCCTAATGCCATAATCGAAACCAAAAAGGGAAAATACTTGGCACATCTGTCGCTTCACAGAATTTTCAAAGTCTGTAGGTATTCATTACAATTCATTTATACAAATTTGGATAATATCAGTAAAAACACATCGGACGACTTCCTGAAACAATTTTTCAAAATTCATAATACAATTAAAGTGGGGAAGTAAAAAAATAGAGCGCATATTGAGCCAAACAAAATTCTGAAATTTTGCATATATTCTGGCATTCCACAGACATTAATTTTAATCTCATCGACAAATGAGCAGCGGAAGAAATTTCGTAACAAAATTTTCCATTCGTAATGCTAAAATCGGAGGCAAAAAGTAGAAATACTTGGTGCATTTGTCGCTTCACACAATTTCCAAAGCCTGTAGGCATTCGTTGGAATTCAAAGATATAAATTTTAATAATGTCAGAGAAGACTCATCGGAAGACTTTCTGAAATAATTTTTTTAAATTCATTATGCTACAACTAAAGCGGGGATGTGAAAAAATATAGAGCATATTGAGCCAAACAAAATTCTGAAATATTGCATATATCCATGGTATTCCAAAGACAATATTTTTGATCCCATTGACAAATGAGCAACCGACGAATTTTTATAACGAAATGTTCAATTCATAATGCTACAATTGGAGCCAAGAAGTGGAAATACTTGGTACATTTGTCGCTTCACAGAATTTTTAGAGTCTATAGGTATTCGTTGCAATCCGAATATACAAATTTTGATAATACCAGGATATGGACTATATACCGCCATAGTCTTTTGACATAAGAATATATTATACAAGCCATTTTCACATAAAGATATATCATTACTTACTACGGTTATCATCCAGAGGCATCCATATATATCCAAATGCAGGTTGCCAGTGTATTTGTCTATTAATTCATCAAGCGCGAGATAATTCTACACCATATTTTGGATAGAAAAGCGACTTCGAAAAGCTTTTGAAATGTACCAACAATTATCATGCAAGGAACATTTTATGATGTAAAAATCTTTATTATGGCAAGCGAGGAACATTTTATAATAAAGAGGAAAGGGACCAATAAAATAAATTGTCAACGGTGTTGAGTTAAAAAAAATATTCATTAGACACTGCTCAAAACTCGGCATGATAATAACAAATCTGGCCATATACATTTTTTTGACACTCATTATTAGTTTTATAGTTTCTTTTCCAAATTTACATCGATTCACACCAATCATGATTAACAGTTCAACGTACACCATTTCATAGTTATCAAAGAAACGAAAAAAATGATTTCTTAAGAAATCTCATACGAGGAACATTTAATCGCGAAAGAGAAAAGAAATCGCTTTCGCTTCCGTCGTTGAGTTAAGTGTGGAAAATAAAAACTGCAGATCTAACGAGAAAGATCTAACGGAATGGCCAATCACAAGCTCGAAAGGCGTCAACAGGCCTTTGATTGCGTCGTATACAGACATGCCAATACTTCGATGTTAGCATAACCTTGAGCCTGTGCAAAGTTTTTTCTCAGCAAATACGGCATTAATCGTGCTGATTTAGTGCTCAATCTAAGTATTTTTTCGTAATAAATCTCCAGTTCAATTTTCAAATCATCATATGCCTCCTGAGCTTCTTAATTAAAGAAAATGAATTTCCCCCCACCACGGCGAATTGTTTTATTCAGAGATAATATACTCGGGCGAGCCTCGGGCCAGCAGACGACAGAGCTGTCAATGTATTTGTCGCGAGACTCTACCGAGTCTCTTGATAAAAGAACCACGAAAAAGTATCAAAACATTAATTTTTTTTGAGTTTATAAAAAAATTTGAAAAAATATTACACTGAAACATCCATTCCAACAGATCAACGGATATGAAAGTATTTCATAAAAAATGACATCGAGAAATTACTCCAATATCATCAGAATGCACCGAAAGTTTTTCAATAAAAGTAATCATAACGACACGAGATTTTGAAACGAAAAGAAACCGTCCAAGTGCAAGTCGGACTCGCGCACGTAGGGTTCCATACCATTATCTATAAAAACGGCAAAAAATCACGTTTATTGTATGGGAGCCCCCTTAAATATTTATTTTATTCTGTTTTTTAGTATTTGTTGTTATAACTGCAACCGAAATACATCATCTGCGAAAATTTCAAGTGTCTAACTATCACGGTTCATGAGATACAGCCTGGTGACAGACGGACAGACAGGCAGACGGACGGACAGTGGAGGCTTAGTAATAGGGTCCCGTTTTACCCTTTGGGTACGGAACCCTAAAACGTATGCGCACCAAATTTCGAGAGCAAAGGTGTGATTGGAAAAAAGAATTTCGGTCGAAGTGCCACATGAATTTTTCTTTTATAACGTTTATTGATCACAAATTATATCTCATGAGCAATAGGGAAAACAAAATTGGTAAAGTACTTATGAATTTTTTTTTCTCGAATCAAATATCGTTTCGCTCAAAATTATTTCGCGTCACTTGATTCCATTTCGGGTTGCAAGTGCAAATAGTATTTTCATGTATTTAACCACTCTAGGGTGGTTTAAAACTATGTATAATTCAAACCTAGAGTGGTATCATATACCATTCTCTCGGTTATATAAAAAACGTAGAGAATAGTTTCCAAATAAACCTTATTATTGCATGCAAGGGACATTTTATGGTAACACAGAAGAGGCACCGTTTTTGACTCCATTGTAGAGTTTGCATTCGAAAAATTGGAATATTGAGGCTAGGGTTAAAAAAAATTATTTATTTAGGCACTGTTCTAAAGTTTATTTATTGAATTACACTTTGTTTTTGCACTCTATCACTCTTATATCTACATATTCAAATAACGTTAACCTAAAGTTTTACTTTAACCAAATAAAACTGACCGCGATCTTTATAACTTAACGACGGTTCAAAGATATTAATTATTCACCGAATACGAGTTTATCATACCGCATTCCCTTATATAGTTATAAAAAAAAGAGAATGGTTTCTAAATAAACCTTGTTATTGCATCCGAGGAACATTTTATGGTAAAAGAGAAGAGGCACCGTTTTCAACTCCGTTCTAGAGTTTACGTTCGGAAAAATGAATTGTTGGGACTAGGGTTAATAAAAAAATATATTTATTTAGACACCGTTCAAAATTTTATTTATTGAATCACACTTCATTTTTGCACTATTACTCTTCCATCGGTAATATGATAAAAGTCATTTTAATCAAAAGTTGAAACTGACCGCGATCTTTATAACCTCCTAACAAAGATATTAAGTATTCACCGAATACGCGTTTATCATACACCTTTTTCTTAGTTATAAAAAAAAAAGAAAAACAAAGAGAATTGTTTCTCAATAAACCTTATTTTTGCATCCGAGGAACATTTTATGGTAAAAGTAAACAGGCACCGTTTTCGACTCCGTTCTAGAGTTTACATTCAGAAAAATGGATTGTTGGGTCTAGGGTTAATAAAAAAATATATTTATTTAGACACTGTCCAAAAGTTTATTTATTGAATCACACTTTATTTTTGCACTATCACTCTTCTATCTATAATAAAAGTCTCTTTAAGCAAAAGTTGAAACTGGCCGCGATCTTTATAACCTCACGACAAAGATATTAAATATTCACCGAATACGAGTTTATCATACACCATTCTCTTGGTTAATAGAAAAAACAAAGAGAATGGTTTCTAAATATACCTTGTTATTGCATTCGGGGAACATTTTGATGGTAAAAGAGAAAAGGGATCATTTTCGATTCCGTTGTAGCAGAGTTTACGTTTGGAGAAAAATTGTAGAGGCTAGGTTTAATTAAAAAAATATTTATTTAGACACTGTTCAATGGTTCATTATTACACTTTATTTTCCCACCATCACTATTCTATCTATATAAAAGTCTCTCTTTACTCGTCTATCTATAAACACCACTCTAACCAAAAGTTGAAATTGACCTCGATCTTTATAACCTCATGACTGTTATAAAAAAGATATTGGTCAGCTGTCATATGGACGATCGATCGAATATCACCACACTGATCCATGAATTGATTTTTTTTATAAATTTATCGATATAATTGCTCACACGTCCCGCACTTCGTTATGTCAAAACAACGTTCAAACTTTATGTTGGCTCCGTACAGAGGAAAGACGAGTCGTCGTGACCAATCGCAACTCGTTGCTTCCGTTACCGGAGACCGGCTTTTATGGAAATGGGTTTTGATGGGCATCAAAACGCCTTTGATTGTATCGTCTGAGCGCATATACAGACAAGACAAATTCTTGAATGTAGTAGAATCGAGCATAATCCTAAGCCTGTACAAAGTTTTTTCTCAGCAATTACGCAACCAATCGTGCTGATTTTAGGCTCAATCGAAAGAGCATCGCTCAATTAGTCAAAAGTTCGCTTTTCAAGCCGCCAAATGACTCCTAGGCTCTACAATTAGCGAAAACGTCATAAAATTTTTACCCCCACCACCGCGAATCGTCTTGTTTAGAGATAACATAGACTCGGCGAGGCTCGGGACAGCAGACGACAGAGCTGTCAATGTACTTGTCCCGAGACTCTACCGAGTCTCTTGAAAAGGTAGCATTTTTCGCACATTTTTCGCACACTTTTGACGTTTTGCGGTCGCTGTCTAGTGATACTAACTAGAAACTGGTGAAATTCTGATGATATGTGAGAGTGCGTTCGTCGATGTGACAGCCGATTTGACTTTTCTTCATGATATTTTATAATAAACAGCGACAGCTGTGAGTTAAAAAAAAACGGTATAAAGATCGCTGATGTGAAATTCTATATGTATAGTGATGTGAGGTTAAAAAAATAAGGTTATAAAGATCGCGAATGTGAAAGCCGACGGATATTTTTTTTAATATGGATCAGCCGTATGAGTGCGACAGAGATAGCTACAAATTTCCAAGTGGAAATTAAAAAAAAATAAGGTTATAAAGATCGCAGATGTGAAAGCTGACAGATATGATAATATATATAAACAGTGACAGTTGTGAGTTAAAAAAAGGTTATCGGAATCGAAAACGATCCCTTTTCTCTTTTACCATAAAATGTTCCTCGAATGCCACATAATAAGGTTTATATAGAGACCATTCTCTTCAATATTTTTTTTTTTTTTGATAACTAAGGGAATGGTATATGATAAACTCGTATTCGGTGAATATTTAATATCTTTGTCGTGAAGTTATAAAGATTGCGGTCAGTTTTAACTTTTTATTAAAGTGACTTTTATATACATAGAAGAATGATAGTGCAAAAATAAAGTTTAAATCAATAAATAAACTTTTGAAAAGTGTCTAAATAAATAATTTTTTTTATTAACCCTAGCCCCAACAATCCGTTTTTCCGAACGTAAACTCTAGAACGGAGTCGAAAACGGTGCCATTTCTCTTTTCACATAAAATGTTCTTTGAATTCAATAATAAAGTTGATTTAGAAACCATTCTCTTTGTTTTTTTTTTTTTTTTGATATTTAAGAGAATGGTGTATGATAAACTCATATTCGGTGAATATTTGATATCTTTGAACAGTCGTAAGGTTATAAAGATCGCGGTCAATTTCAGTTTTGGTTGAAGTAACTTTGATATACATAGATAGAAGAGTGACAGTGCAAGAATAATATGTAATTTAATAAATAAACTTTTGAACAATACCTTAATAAATAATTTTTTTTAGTAACCCTAGCCCCAACAATTCATTTTTCCGAACGTAAACTCTAGAACGGAGATGAAAACAGTGCCTCCTCTCTTTTACTATAAAATGTCTCTTGTATGCAATAATAAAGTTTATTTGGAAATCATTCTCTTCATTTTCTATATAACTGAGAGAATGATGTATGATACCACCCTACGTTTGAACCACCCTAGGTTTGAATTATTTATGGTTTTAAACCACCCTCGAGTTGTAGAGACCTTAAATACATGAAAATTCTATTTGCATTTGCCACCCAAAACGGAATCAAGCGATGCGAAATAATTTTGAGCGAAAAGACATTTGATTTGAGAAAAAAAAATTTCATAAGTACTTCACCAATTTTTTTTTTTATCTATTGCTCACAAGACATAATTCGGAATCTATAAACATTATAAAAGCAAAACTCGCGTAGTACTTCGGCCAAAATTATTTTTTCCGATCAAACTTTAGCTCGCGAAATGTTACGTATACTTTTTTATTTCAAAATCTCGTTTCGTTATGATTACTTATATATAAAAACTTTCGGTTCATTCTGATGCTATCGGAGTATTTCTTGGGCATCATTTTTTATAGAATATTTTCCGATCCGTTGATCTGTTGACACGGATGTTTCGGTGCAATATTTTATGATTTTTTTTTACAAAATAAAAAAAAAATTAGTTTTTACTTATTCGTCGTTCTTTTATGCGTCGTATCTTCTCAGAACTACTGTACGTTTTAAGTAATCTAATAAGTTAATAAGTATTGATGATTAATTACGAAGATTGAATTCATTTGAACATTTCTTAGATCAATATTTCACATTGCATTTTTAGTCTGAATGCAGATGCGATACACCAGCTCGAAATTCGATCATGTATCCATTTTTAGCCGAAATCATTAAAAAATCGCTTGAGCGACCTCTAAAATTTTTATTCAGGATTCAATTCTTAAGAAAATCCCTTTTTGATAAAATGTTACCATGTTTTGCTGCAATGCCGAAAAAAATGTCAATTCTTTTGCATCACCCAGATACATACATAATATAGACATGTTTAATTGACAAGCTATGAATTTCATACCCGAGTACGTACACAATATTGAAATATTTAATTAACGGGAGAAACCAGTTTAGGAGGTCGAAATTTTGGTGTTTCTGATAAATTTTTTTTAACAAGGAAAAAAATAGGAATAATTAGAAATTGTTTCAACTTGGAGGATATTTTATTCATGTTTTGAAGTGCACTTTGTAATTTTTTCATGTCATTTCCACCGGAAATAGTGGAGTTAGAAGCTGCTGTCCATGGACGACTATTTTTCAACTGGTGGGAATTCTAGCTCAAAAAGTGATTGACCAATCATTCTGAAAATTTGTGTGAATATTCAATATTCAATTGCAATTTATATGAACCTAACTCTGAGATGATATTATTATTAAAAATATTTTTTTTAATGCAAAAAATGTGAAAAAACATGGTATGAATACATGACGTGTTCAAATACCTCAAAATCATGCAATTTTCAACTTTTTTTATCACAATTAGGTTCATATTGTTAGGAAATATATTATTAACGAAAGAGAAATTAACGAATTCTATTAATATAATTGTGCCTTCAGGATATAAAATTGTGACTTCAGGAATGCCCACTAGCAAAAAACTCGGATGGCGATCGTCCATGGACAGCAGCTTCTAACTCCACTATTTCCGACGGAAATGACGTGAAAAAATTACAAAGTGTACTTCAAAATATGAGTAAAATATCCTCTAAGTTTAAACAAATTCTGATTATCCCTTCCCTGTTAAAAAAATTCACGAAAAACACCAAAATTTCGGCCTCCTAAACTGGTTTCTCCCGTTAACAAGCTATGAATTCCATACAAAAAGTCGACCAATCCTAGCCCAAAACAGCATAAATGCTGTGAAAAAAGCTGAGACAAGTACATTTACGCCCCCACAAATAGTCGTTCCAGTTAATCCCCCCCACCGCCCAACGCCAAAATACCGATTTCCACAAAAATTTACAAAAACCCGTCCAAGTCGTTTATGCAAAGATCTCTCCGCACAAAAATAGTTTCTAAAAACCAACTCATCATACAAAGTTTTATGGGTATCCGCTCTCATTATGATCAAATTAAATCGAATTGTACAGAGGTGATAATTTCATTCTCGTAAATGTTGTGAGTTCACAAAAAATTGATAAATAAATAGAGATTTACTAAAGTATATGTGGCCAAGTACATGGGATTTTATTATGTTTATAAAATCTCCAATTATGTTCTTATGCCATTTCTCTAATTAATACTTTATTACAACGAATTATTATCATATGATTTGCAACTGCAAGGACTTTCAAACAAAAAAATACAGAATTGCATTAGCCTCCGTGAGCTTGAACGCTGCCACACTCTCATTTGTAATATTTGTAGTATAGTTTTATTTGTAATAAATTGATAAAAGTTTACTATCGTATGTAGAGTGGATACGCACAGAGTACTTGTCTGGCCCGAAAATTTTTCATAAAATTTGTCACATAAGTCAACATTAATCTACCATACATTTTGGCCTTAACTAGTAAAGTAAGCACAGCTAATTTGGAATCACAATATGCGGATTGTTTTGTATCCCAAATTATCCTCCTTTCTTTCAACCAATTGTTATCGATGAATTGATGCTCGTGTGGAGCATATCTCACGGTATTACACGATATGTTTATTCCGGTTTTGTAACATCCGGGGGAAAACTAGAGTTACAGAGCATAATCTTAAGAATTTTATATTTATTTTTAATAAATCTTAAGAATTTTCTATTCGATTTTTCAATAACGACCGTATAATGTGCGTCTTTCAGATCAATTGTAGCGAAAAAACAATCATTGCTCATTAAATTGATAGCTGTTTTTCGATCCTGCAGTTTAACGGCGGGGTAACGTTAATTCATGCAAAAAAAAGGCACATTTTTTTGACGACACAGTTAAAATCTATTTATTAAAACCAATAATACATTAAAGTATAACATTCGAAGAATATTGTGTAAAATTTTCATGAAGAAATATTAATAAATACGGTAATGGCAGCAATTATTCGGAAGCGTCTCGGAAAAAAGTAGAATTTCGGTGCCCCTCATAACTCGGTGCTGGATCATCTGAAATAAAAAAATGAAAGTTCTTTCATTAGATAATCGCTTTCCCCAGGTAACGCTGGGAAGGTTTTCGAAATTTCAATTTTTCACTTTTTGGGAACACTTTGAAGTGAAGAACGCGATTTTCGCGAAAAAAATCGGTTAATTTGTTATTGTAAGATAAAAAATATTAACAAATTTGAAAAAACTCTCCAGCGTTACCTCGTAAATTATGTACAGAAATAGTGTTCAAATTTTCAAAAGGATCGGTGTAGTAGTTTTGAAGTTATGAGGGGCACCGACTTTGAAAACGTGAGTTGTGGGAAAAACGCGGCAGGTGTTTTCTGATGCGCTGAGTCATGTATGAGGCGCGGTTGCTTAAACCACTGTATCTTCGTTAGTTTTGCTCCGTTTCATCTCAAATTTTCACACAATATTCTTGAAAGGTTCTCCATTCAGAAAATCAAATAAAAAAAATGCAAAAAAAAGTTTAAAAACGTTACCCCGCCCTTAAAATGATCAATTTTCACGAATGTATGCAACTTCTTTAGATTTAAAATAAATCTGTTACTGCCATCCTTTTTAGGAATTGAAAAAATACTGGAAACAAATTGACCCTCTTTATCGAAGCAAGGTACGATCGCCCTTTTTTCATAAAGTACCTGAATTAGATCCGCTAGTGTATTAAATTCTTTATCTGATTTCTGAATTGATTTAGGAGGATCCGATTGAAAAGGAATCGAAGGGAAAGGGATTTTATTTCCGCTAATCCAAGAAAGAATTTGTCCGTCATTACAATATTTTTTCGAAATTGGAAGAAAAAATCGTAATCTTCCAGGTAACTGACTTACAGATTCCCTTATCGTCGCCGATATTCCCGGCTGTCCTGTTTCCGATTACTTGATGAATCCTCTCGATTCCGATAAGATTTCTGTCTCTGTGGAATTCCGCGGTTCTTCGACATTACTGATGGTTTCTTCCCGCCCGAATTCGCCAATGACTGACGATGTACAGTCGCTGGTCGACCAGGCGGGTACTTGAAGTTTTTTGAATTCTTCTGTACTGGAATCTTCTGCACAGGCTTCAGTTCCTTACCAACTGAAATCAAAAAAGCCACTCATCTGGCGTCGATTCATTTAACATGTATTTGAAAGAGATATTAAGATTTGCCAGAATGAAAATTTTTCCGTATGATCGACTCATTTCGTTGCAAATCGACAAGAAGCCTCCCAATATCGCTGAGAATTCCCAAAAGATTAAGTTTTTCATATTTTTCTTTTAAAATATCTTGGAAACTTTTCCCGACAGCTGATAAACATGTCGCGATGCTTGTTTGTTTTGCCAAAATTCTCTCGTCACTCTTTAAGACAGTTTCTGATAGTGAAACTTTAACCTCTGGATTTATTTTCGGAGCGTCGATGATTGTGGCGTTAATTGGAACTGGATATTTCTTTATTAAATCTGAAGCCTCCTCAGCCGGTAGTCCTTGTTTTAATAGCTCCTCCCAGCGAATAACCATCTCCTTTGAGATGGAAGCCGCAAGAGTACGATCCTCTACCAGTCTTTTTCCCATGACCTCGAGAATTTCCCATTCGATGTCCACTTCTCCCGAAGGGTCTGAATCTTTTGAAGACTCCGTTTTTTCTGTCGAGTCTTCTTTTTGTAAATTTACCAAATTTCCTATATTTAATTTTTCTGTATTATGATCCTTGTCCGTGAGCAATACAATCCCATTATTTTCCGAACCACCCTCTTTATTGTGTTGCACCAGAGAATCCTTTTGAGTCGAACCATCTCCCAATATTGAACCCTCCTCTTCTATTGAAGGAAACGATCTGCCTCTTCGACTGCGAGAACGTTCTCTTTTATAGGAAGATCGACTCTCAACAGATGTCGATCGGTGACGATGACCTACGTATTAAATTTATACGCTAAAATTTAACCATCGTTGATCCATGATGCGATGATTAACGTTAGTACATATGTACTGACCACTCGTTAGCAATCTGCTACGACTTGGGAGGTTAAAGCGTCACCAAGGGTCCCGTTTCGATCATGAGACTCAAAGAGCCCACCTCATATAAGTTAGAGCCTATATGAGGGATTTGATCATTAAATTTTCTCACTATCGTGAAAATGGAACCTGATCCATTGATCAACATGGTCCTCTGAAAAGCGCTAATGTAATGAACTTTCTTTAACTTACGATTCCGACGTTTCTTATGTTTCTTTCTCCTCTTCTTTTCTAACAAGCTTTCTAATTTATATATTCTTTTTTCCAAAATATCCTCTCTGTCCTCTCTTCCGTGGTGATTATCCATCTTGAAAATTTTCTTACGAAAATATGATGCGGCTCTTCTTTAACACAAAAAAGAAGAATGAGCATCACGGAACGGGAAGAGATACCTGAAGGTGGATGGAGAGAAAAAGCTTCGGTTTTTGTCTTTAAAGATGTGGTAAATTTGGCATTAAGATGAGGGTACTACATAATGATCTGAAGGAAGAGGCGCGAAATACAATATTTATATATTTAGGCGGATTAATTGTCCTTACTTTTAATAACCATACTTAACTTTCAATTGTCGTATTCATTGTGAGTAATAGTATAAATATTTATAAAAAAGTGTAATTTGAAAAGAAAAATGAGATACGTTTTGATCATAAGCACAAAAATGAAAAGACTCTCATGTAAATTAAATCCTGTAACAATTATTGAGAGTTTGAAAATATTACAAATAAAATAAATATTTTGATTGAATATTTAACACCATGAAAAACGGGCCTTAATTGTTGAGAAAAAATTATGAAACCGCGACCATAAATTATTTTCGACCACATAATATTAATACGAGTTAATTATTTACATTGAATTTGGTTGCTTTGAAGAATATAAAAATTGATACCACAATATCCTCAATCATCGGGAGAACTAACTGGTATTTCTCAAATAAAACTCCAGAAGTATAAATATAATAATTAAGCTTTTTATGTTACGACAGAAAATTCTTTCACCAATGTTATACTTCATTTATGAATTATTGAAGGCTACCGAAATAATAACAGTTTAATTGATTATCATTATCTTACTTTCATAAGCTCAATAATAAAAGTCCGGACGATTCCTAATTGTCAAACTAATAATGAGAACAATTCATTCATTCGAATCTATAGCTGGGTAAGATTTGCACGTTCCACTGGTGTTGGACAGCGGAATTCATAAGTATATAAGTCGAATAATTCTTTTAATGTATGTCTTCGCTTGACTAATTTGAATCCTCCAGATGAAATTCTAGCGAAACTATTTTTTTCCATCGAAAAAAAAAGTTAGTTTTTAATACGTCCAGTTTGGACTCACTAAAGTGTCAAAGTTGCTATAATGGAAAATGAAAATGAAATTTCAATTAATATATTTGCGTAACAGTAAGATATAATTGTGTTTAATATTTAGAAGTGTAAATTGAAGTACTGAGGGGTTTCACCAAAATATTGTGATGCTTGCGTAGATTTTCGCAATGGCAAAAACGAACAATTAATGAATACGAATTTTTTTATGGTTCAGGTATGGCAATTTCGCATGCCTAAAGATGAGTAATCTCGAAATGAAACGTAAAGAAAACATTTTTGAAACTACGTTTTTCGTTCACAGCAAAACAAAAAATCTAACGATCCCACCATCTTAAGGGAACATGTACACCTAGAAGATTTGAAAAATCAGTGCGCAAAACAATTTTTTTAGGAAAACTATCGGAGTAATCAGATGAAAGTTTTTCGTGGTTGAAAACATACATTTTGAGAAACACTTACAATTTTTTTGTTAAAATAAAATGCAACACGGCGGTATTACAGCGAAATGAAAAAGGTTCTATTTAAAAAAAAAATCAAAAACGGTAATGGCCGTACCTTGGCCAAAAATCGACTGACAACAGAAATGGAGTGGAATATTAAACCCCATATGAGCATCTTTGGTGTAACGTAGCCGATTTTAAAAAGATGCATTTTTCGATAAACGGCGAACTTTTAAACAAAAAAATGCCGGTTCTGAGTCAACATTTTTTGGTTTTCTATCAAAAACAAAAAACTATGAGACATAGAAAAAATTCTATGGCACACAATAAATAATAAATAATACCCTATAGAACAAGAAAACCAAGTCATTCTCGGGATTCCTCATAACAAGACCTATCTACTTGTCCTTCGGCCGGTGATGAAAATAAAGCATTCGGGCACTGTGTGTAAACAGAGCATCGAAATCGCTGCTGAGGTCTTTCTATATCCATCCTTATCACACACATTGCCTGTCCAGTACCGAATCCTACCTATCCTAATTTCTAAACAAGCTGAGCTGATGAATAACCCGAAGATATTATAAAATAAATATTAAACCAAGCCATATTTCGTTTCAGTATGATATTGTTTACTTTGAAAAAGTTCTCAAAAATACCGATGTTTTTCGGCCTGTTACAATGGTAAAACCGCTCAAGATCATCTTGTACTTTTTTTTAACATAGGAAACTTTTCAATCGGTGTTTACAACGTCAGACAAAAATAACACAAGATATACATCTTCATAATAAATCTTAATAAAACGTCATTAGAGCAGTATTGGCGTAAGGAGACATGGACATATAACAAATGATAATTCACGTTTTTAGCAGCGAAAAGCAGTGAGCCATAGTCCAATTCCGTGGGACTAAGCCAACTAACCAGTAGGTTGATCTCAACAAATTGGTCACTTGCATTGATTATTTATTCTTAACACTCATCGCACCTGTCAATCAGGAGCTGATGAATTCACGCCTATTTCTTTTTTTTTCTTTTATCACATTCATTCCGACTGAATTATGAATATATCTAACTACTGAAAGGAGTTTTTAGGAATTTTTTTAGATTTTTATCTCAACCCGTTTAACGGGAGAAACCAGTTTAGGAGACCGAAATTTTGGTGTTTTTCGTGATTTTTTTTTAACAGGGAAGGAATAATCAGAATTTGTTTAAACTTGGAGGATATTTTATTCATGTTTTGAAGTATACTTTGTAATTTTTTCAAGTCATTTCCGCCAGAAATAGTGGAGTTAGAAGCTGCTGTGCATGGACGACTTTTTTCAACTGGTGGGCATTCTAGCTCAAAAAGTGATTGACCAATCGTTCTGAAAATTTGTGTGAATATTCTTTATTCAATTATAATTTATATGAACCTAACTCTGGGATGATATTATTATTAAAAATATTTTTTTTAATGCAAAAACGTGAAAACACATGGTATGAAAACATGACATTGTGTTCAAACTCCTCAAAAACATGCAATTTTTAACTTATTTGATTACAATTAGGTTCATATTGTTAGGAAATATATTGTTAATGTAAAAAAAAAAATTGTAATGATTACAGATAAAAATTGTGACTTCAAAACCACCAGCAAAAAATTCGAATGCCGATCGTCCATGGACAGCAGCATCTAACTCCACTATTTCCGGCGGAAATAACTTGAAAAAATTACAAAGTGTACTTCAAAACATGAATAAAATATTCTGTAAGTTTAAACAAATTCTGATTATTCCTTCCCTGTTAAAAAAATTCACGAAAAACACCAAAATTTTGGCCTCCTAAACTAGTTTCTCCCGTTAAAAGTAATGAATTTTTCAAAATTTCTCAAGAAATTTTTTTAATTGCTCATAACTTTTTCAACGTCAGAGATACCGAAATATAACAGAAGGTAATTTTTTCGCCTTGAATGATAGTTTGATAAAAAAAAATACAAAGAAATTATCAAAAGTCAATTTCATATGTTTTTTTTAGTTTTAATCCAAAATTTTTTTTTTTTTCAAAATTTGAACCGTTTTGATTTCTTTGAAAAAAATTACCATTTTTCTAGACATATTTTCACATGTTTCGAAAAATTTACAGCTTGTAATATCTATACCTTCTATTTTTTTCTCATTTTTTACCACGTGTAAACCAATAATAAAGAGTTGTCAATCCTGGATTAAATATTTTTTATTGTTCTTTTCCACTCATAATTCCATTCCTCAAGAAATTATGAATGAAAAAAGTCAATAAATAAATATTGGAACCCATTTCCATTTTTTTTTTCAGTTTTCAACCAAACATTTTTTTTTTTTTACAAATTGGGCCATGTTGATTTTTCTGAAAAAGTTTACCATCTTTCATGACACATTTTTACACGTCCCAAAAATCTACAACGTGTGATATCCATAGATTATATATTTTTTTTAAATCCTCCGCCATGTGTAAACCAATGATTTTATCAATTATTAATCCTTATTCATGAATATCATACGCTGCGAATTTTGTAGGACATGGAAAAATGTGTCGTGAAAGATGGCGAATTTTTTCAGAAAAATCAAAATGGCCCAAAATGTGTAAAAAATGTAAAAAAATGTGTAAAAAAACGTGGTAAAAAATAAAAAAAATAAAAGGGATGGATATTACAAGCTGTGAATTTATCTAGATATGTCAAAATATCTGTACAAAAAAAGTGAATTTTTTCAAAGAAATCAAAACGGTTCAAGTTTAAAAAAAAAATTTGGATTAAAACTCAAAAAAACATGAAATTGCCTTTTGATAATTTTTTTGTATTTTTTTTACGAAACTACAATAGAAGACGAAAAAAATTACTTTCTATTTTATTTTGATATCTCGGTTGCTGAAAAAGTTATGAGTATTTAAAAAAATTTCGTGCGAAATTTTGAAAAATTCATTATTTTTAAACGGGTTGAGATAAAAATCTAAAAAAAATCCTAAAAACCCCTTTCAGTAGTTACTTGAAAATGAAAAAATTTCGACATAATCAAAAATGGTCGGGGTTACGGACTGGCCGGTTTGGTATAGAATGCCCCATATACATAAAAATATTGTCGACAGGAAAAGCTCATTTCTCATTATTCTATACAATTTTTCTTTGCGTTCCATAATTCAAAAATTTTGACAATTTTCCTCTAAAAATCGATTTCTTTCGCTCCTGTATCGTCAACAACTTTTAAGCATGCAGATAAACTGACTAAAACATTTTACTATGTTTAATAGTTTGTCAATTATACCATCTAGCAAACAAAATATTTTAGACTGTTCGAAGTATTCAGTTATCCTCTTGAAATTACTAATCACATAAATTCCTTCTTAATACAGGAGCGATTATTATTAGTTTACGTATAACGTCGTTCTGTAAGCAAACTTTCTAGGAAAGATAAATTCACTAAAAGAATTTTATAGTATATACGTGTTTGATATCATACAAATCGACATATCGGCAATACTACTTAAGCGGATATGCACAGAGCACTTGGCCGGTCCGAACATTTTTCGAATGGTTAAAGTTGAAAATATGCTGTACTTTCCTCGGTGAACTTAAAAAATAAATTCAAATCATGACATTTCGAAATTCTATGAGGGCTTCATAATTTTTAAGAGGATTGCATTTATTCGGATCTTTTTGCAGGCTTGAACACTTTGGAGTGATTCAAATAAATGCGATTATTTTTTTCGAGGCATACGAAAATGTACTTGTCGCAACTTTTTTACAGCACGCATGCATGCTGTTTTTTTTTAGCATTTATTTATCTACTTTTTGTGAAGCATTAGAAGATTTTTATTTAACCGTATCTAAATAATCGTGGAAAGTACAGCATTTTTTTAGCCGCAAATATTTGAAAAAGTTATGGGATAAGTACTTTTTGCACCTTTGCTCAACATACGGTGGTAAACTTTTATCCAATTATTACCGACTAAACTGAATTTTAGCATAAATTTTGGACTAATTTGTATTGTTATCGAAAGATAACGTAGCAGTTTCACCAAAGCGGATTTCTATACAATCATTATAAAGGAGGAGGCCACATTCAGGACACTATTATGTGATTACGTGCAACATTTTAAATACAAGGATTCACTCATTTTAGATTCGATAAAAAATCTCTTGTATTAAATTGTACAGTTCTACATGCGTTTCTTATGGAATACATTTGAAAATGTTACATGTCTCACGATATCTCTGTAACTTTTCTACATATTTTTTTTCAAAAGTTCTTATATATAACAAGAACCGTCTGTCGAAGTTTGTGGAAAAAAAAACTACAATTTTGACTGTTTAGTTACGGGAATATAGAGATAAAAGGTATGTGCCGTGTATATTGGAGTGATTATTTCTAAAACCCGAAACTTTATATTCAGCATTCTCCCCGATACTTTATATGTTTTTATATTCCTTCAAGATGTAACAACTGACATTATCAGATTATGCCGCAAGTTATATCGCAGCTTCCATAGATTACCGCAGAGCTAACTTTTGAATATTACTTGGTTTGGGTGTATTACTACAAATCACAAATTATATTTATTGCATTAATCTACAGATAAACTAAACTTTGGCGATTAATATGGAATAGCTGATCATAAAACGTCTGAAGCTTTTCTTTTTCGAATCTATAACCAAACATTTGCGGTCCGGTAGAATGTGAGGTAAATTATTTCGTCAATTATTGCAGAAATGTTTTCTCTGCATAATTAATGTTACATTTAATGAAAGTGGGAGTTTCCCGGCATCAAAATGTAATATTATCAACATTTTTGTTTATTAAGAAATATGTAAAAAAAAAGGTGAGAGACACGTGACAACGTGTCTCTCTCACGGAGAAAATTTTGGGGGTCTCCTAAATGTGATTGTTCTTAGACAGCCTAAGTACATCTCTACCATAAACTTTCAAAATTTTGTACAGTCAAGCCTAAATACATGTAAGCGCTTGCGCAAAATTACAAATAAACACTATTAGAATTCCAACGGTATGTGGGAAAAACTGATAACTATTGCACTTGAAAGTGAAATGTTTATGCTCTATTTTGGAATTTGTTAAATGTTTTTAGCACATCGCGTTCATGCGCTACAAACTCCGAACTATGTTCAAAAACACGTTTTTTCGTCATTCTGACCTCAATTTGCTGAAAAACCTTGTACGATAGGCAATTTTACCGGATAGATTTGTGTTCAGCGCGAAAAAATCTATCGAAAACACTTAGTTACTTTCCTGTGGGAAAATCGATATTGACTAGTGTAATTATACAGCCTTGATACAATAGTTGGGTATTTTTCAACACGCCAAAATCGATTACATATTACAAAATATTTTTTACATTTTACCTAGTTTATGCTCATGCGAGACTAACCAATATACTTGAATATATTTTTTATAAATGAAATGAGGAATTTTTGACTATCGGAACTCTAAAATAGAATGCACGCGCTCATACAGACAGATGTAAGCATACTTATTTTGAATGAATTTTGTAAGTCATTGCCAGAATCAACGAATTAATTTTTTATTAGTTTGAAGATCGTCAATATGTTGAATTGCACTTTCTTTCAATTTATAATGACCTGTAAAATTATTAGTTTGACTCTAGAATTCTTGACTGGGGTCGATTTCGACCCTACGCGAATTTTGAACAGCTCTCTTAAGTTGATGAGTGAAATTTTTAACTCAAGACCTATACCATAATTTAGTTCAAACTTTTAAATATGTAATTGAGTAGTTGGCACCTTTAATCGTTCACTCGTAGTAACCATGCAAAATTGAAAAGTTTGCTTGGGGTCGATACCCACCCCACTTATGAGCTGCCGTGTGCGTTTTGTTCAGATAAGCTAATTTGTTATTTCTTGCTTGAATGAATACATTGCTCTAATATTACGTAATCTGAATATAAATAATCACATACATGATTCATTGTTAATTTATGATATTTTTTTTAAATATTTGTGTGAAGGTTATAGATGGATCAAAATACTTATGCTCGCGGAACGTACTATCGGACACCCGGCTCGCATACACCGTTTTATAGGAAGTAGGAAGTGGTGACAATATTTCGCGACTGACCGATTTCGGGAATAATTCAAGAATGGAGAGATTCTCTCCTTACTTTACACGATATATAAGCGTGCGTATTAACAAGAAAATATAAACTTATATTCCATTTTCTCTAACAATTTTTAAGCCATTTTACATTATTTTTAGTGCAAAAACTTTGCAATTTTCTGCACCGATTGTGCGGGACACAAATAGCAGATAATAATTTTTCATTGTTGTTCAATTTTCCAGTATTTCATCTATTTGATATTTTTCATAGCGAAAATAATAAAACTTAATTGAAAACAATTTTTTTATGACTTTTTTTATTGACTTTTGCAGTTTTTCAGGTTTCGAAACTCTTCACTTTTCACAGCACCAAATAATTAAATTTTATCGAGCGGAAAGGGGTCGAAATTTCTTTTCCGATAAACAGATATGTCTTCTCTGAAACCGCGTTTAATTTTTTGGATCAATTAATTAGAAAAAAAATACACATTTTTGTTTGAAAAATGTCATTTTGGCCGATTTTTCCCAATTTTTATCATTAAATGATTTGTTTGCCAACTAAACTTGTATGAAATAGAATTTCTTACATGTAATTCTCTTCCCGATTGAAAAACGAAGAGATTCATCTCGTTTTAAGTATGTTTATCGCTGAAGGAACGATTGTATGATCAAAAGAATTTGTGGGGACCCTAGTCATGGGTTAGAAGGTAAAAAAATAGGTCATGAGTTCTGGGGTTAATATTTAACAAAAAATCATGTTTTACACCAAAAAAATTTTGCATTTTCACATACGTTTATTTATTAACATGTTGTTTTTAACACATTTTATTTTATTTTAGTATGTTTTATCTATACAAAAAAATAGATAAAAGAATTATAATAATAACAGCCCGTATAAAATTACTGAAGATGATTTCAATATTCGTAAAACCCATAAAAAACCATCAAAAAAAATGAAGGGTACATACGTTGTGAAAAAATCATCTCGCTTAAAATTGAAAAAACTGATTGAAGTAATCTTTTTATTAATTTGATGTATATTCTTTTTTCATAAATGAAATTACGTTTGAAATCGAAAATTTTGACCCTTTCATACATTTGGTTTGCTCGATTCAAGAAGTTATAGATGTATTTGAAGAATGAGATCGGGTAATATTTCGAAAGTTCGTCTTCGACGTATACGTGTTGAAATACATTTTTTTCAAACATCGAGTAAGTTGCTATTAATGACCATTAGAGAGGAATCAATACAAAAATGCGAAAGTCAATTGGCTGTGCGTTTGGCATAAAATGCCCCATATGTATATATGCAAAATTTACTGCCCATACTCGCAGCTAATACTCGTAGTTGGTATCTTCCGAGTAGTCAAAATAGACTTACAGTACTGCCAACTGTACAGGTCAAATGTGACTCTTTCGTAAAAACGTCAAGTTAAGGTATTGCGAAAAATCGGTGCCGACCAATAAGCTGCTAGACGCCGCAAACGTCACCTAATAAATCAGATCTCCGTACTGCATATAGGTATGGCATTGATTTTTTTTTTTTTTAATCAAAAAGAGAGAAAAAAATTGGTCCTTGCTGTATAGAAATCGCGGAAGCTGTCATCATGTCTTTATTTTTTTTTCGAACTTTTCCTAAAATGTATTTGTTTCGATTGGCTATCGCGAATCTAAATTCTCAATTAATTGAAAAATTCTCTATGACAAAAGATCTCTATTCTTTTATATCTCTATTCCGACACAGCTGTCTTGCGATACATCTCTGTTCTGAAATATCTATGTTGCGACATTTCTCTCTTCTGGCACATCTCTACTCGTGCAAAAACAATTGACAATTATACTTCAATTATTACTTCGCACTTTCCATTTCGCATTTCACCGAAAAAACTTTCGGCGCAGTACTTGGCGAGTTTTTTTTGCTTAATTTACATCATGTAACGCTCATGGTTACAAACTCGCCAAGTACTTCGGCCGAAATTTTTTTTTCAACTAATTTTTTTCGTTCGAAATTTTTTTTATATCAGAATTTTTTTTCATACGCATTTTTTTATTCTTGTTCTTATTGTGTAGAATAACTATATTTTCAATTAATTGAAAGGTTTTTTTATTAGAGACTAATAAGTTTTAATGGATATGACTACTAATGCTTTTATAATTTTAATTTACTTAATGACTTTTTGTGAAGTTTAGACTTAATTTTTGGTTAGATTTGAATTGGCATCTTTTGTGAGATTATGATTTGATTGGTACATTTTTATGAGGCTCGCTTATAACTTTTTACGAGTTTCTAGTTTATCGAGGAAATTTTTGTGGGGTTCTCCTATAATTTTTTGAGAGTGATGTGAATTATACTATACTATACATTAGAATGGTCGGATAATTATGTTATAAGACGCTACCTAGACGATTGAAATGTATTTTAATGTTTTTTAGATCTATCTTGAAATATTATAAAGCTCCACATACTTGGCCATGTATGCTTTAGTAGATCACTATTTATTTAAGAATATTTCTTGAAATTCGAACTTTATTTTTTGTGAGGATTGAATTGTCGTCTATTTGCTTGATACGAATTTATTTAATAATTTTGTTTGGGGGGTTTCAAAATTTTGTGTTTAACGTATTTGAATACTTTTGTTTAAAAAATACGCGAACCCGCAACATCCTCCAAAAATGCTATCGTTGAATAAATATTAACGAAACATACTTCGAAAACAGGTGGAAACCACCTGTTTTCACCTTACAGGAGGAAAACAGGTGCTTTCAGTAAAAGTGTGTTTTCGAGATTCGCTTGTAAATGTACTTGTCTTAAATCGCTACCGCGACTCTTAATAGAACAATATGGGAACTCGTAATTTTGATCAATGTTCTTCTCAATGTTGTCTACGCAAGGAATTATGGAAATATCGGTGTGGCGTTTACAGCCTTGCTCAAAAGTATTAGGCACCCTGTAATTGTTCGATCCGCACAAAAAGTCGAATATCTCGATCAAAAAATATTGTAACTGAATTTAGCAAACGGAATTTTAAAGCAGACAAAATCAGCTTCATTTTTCTGTTTTTAATTCATTTTTGCGATTTTTTTTGCACCTGACACGTAATTTTGAAAATGGATGTTTTTCGTAAAATTCTCACCTTGTAAAATCGGGTGCTGGGCTCTTAAAGCATAGTAAACAGTCTTTATGGTGAAAAAACCTTAAAAAGGATAACTCCAGCTTCAATTTGGTTTTTGGAAAAAAAATTTGCTTTTTTTTTGGCAGAGTTATATAGTTTTTTTCCGAAAAAGGAAGAATTCCGAACAGGCGGCTACCTTAAAAACTATGGGGTTCGAAATATTTTGTGTAAGGAGTAAGAAATTGTATTATGTTATTATGAATTCATTAAGAAAAATTTAGATTTTTTCCTAAATTTTTTTGTATCACTGTTTCTGGTTGATGATCGACGATTTGTCTCATTAATTTGTTGGCGTAACTTGAAAACTGAGAGGTTTTAATCAAAATATCAAGAGAAGGAAAAGGTATATTATTGAATTTTTAACACATTAGAGTTTTTCAGAATTCTTATTCGAATTTTTATTTTAGTAGATAATAATATAAACGAAAATGAGATATAAATATTTACACTTATCCTATGATGACTTTTCAAAAAAGTTTAACTTATGTTTTGTTGGACCATCTTGGACCGGCCTTGATTACGGCAGCCACCCGTTCTGGACATAAAGTACCCTAAGTCTGGGTATTCCATTGTTCGAACATAATTTGAATTTCATAAATGTTGAGTGGGATTCGGCTTATATTTTTTATTTGCTTTTGTTTTTTGTTCGAGGAATTTTCACAGACTGACGATTTTTCTCAAAAAAGACTAAAAATCATATTTAAAAAGTGTTACGCGTTACATTGTTATTTCTTAAGTAAAATCTGAAATCAAATCAAAATGATGTAAAAAATCTAAATTGCTTAATGAATCCAAAATAACAAAGTGCAACTTCTTACTTCTTACACAAAATATTTCAAACCCCATAGTTTTCGAGGTACGCCACCTTTCCGGAAACCTGTTATGTTCGGAAAAAAGTAAATAACACTGCGAAAAAAAATCGCAAATTTTTTTTCCAAAAACCAAATTGAAGCTGGAAATATCCTTTCAAGGTTTTCTAACTAAAAAGTGAGTTTACTTTTCTTTAGGAGCCCAGCATCCGATTTTACAAGGTAAGAAAATCACGAAAAACAGCCATTTTCAAAATTACGTACCGCGTGCAAAAAAAAATCGTATAAATTAATTAAAAAGGTAAAATGAACGTAGATTTGTCCATTTGAAATCCCCGTTCGCTAAATTGGGTTACGATATTTTTTTACTAAGATACTTGATTTTTTGTGCGGATCCAACAATTACAGCGTGCTTAATACTTTTGAGCAAGGCTGTATGTTTTGTTCGGAAAGGTCACTTGGTCTCATGAACTTTGTTTCATGCTCATTTGTGGTATTTGTCAGAAGAACTTGTTTTGTTGTCTCCCTTTGATGATTCAATATCATTAAAAATGAAATAAAAAAAAAGATTCAGTCATGAAAACAAGTCGAAAGTTCAAGTCAAAACATCACAAGAGTTCAAATTAGTAAGAATATTTTTCACTCATTGAACCACCATAAAAGATCTTAGTGAATTTGCAACAAAAAAATCAATAATTTGCTCAATAAATTCGATCTCCCTTATGATTTCCTCGATTTGGATATTGAGTTATAGGCCACTAGTGACTGTTATCGATATTGCTGCACTCTATGCAATAGTATCTGAATTGCCAATCGCATAGCGAAGCGAGGGGTAGCCTTAACCCTTTCGGGCAGGGTGTCGCGTATGTACGCGACACCTTTTTCCTGACAGTTTTTCAGCTCTAAAATCTCATTCTCTGAATATTTTTACATGAGATATTTTCATGTGATCCACGGACATTGGAACTAACAATGTGTGATTCCTGGAAACCGCTTATTGTACACGTCTTTTTGTTATAAACAAACAAAGCATAAAAAATGCTATTTTTTCAGAAAAAAATTGTGCATGAAAGGATTAATAGAACAATTCCAAAGTGATTTATCAAGGGATGAAGCCCTAATGCAGTATATATGGCAAAAAAAAATTATTTGTCCTCAACAATAGAAAAACCGCTTATTGTACACGTCTTTTTGTTATAAACAAATAAAGCATAAAAAATGCTATTTTTTCAGAAAAAAAATTGTGCATGATAGGGTTAATAGAAGAATTCTAAAATGACTTAACAAGGGACGAAGCTCTAATGCAGTATATATAGCAAAAAAAATTATTTGTCCTCAACAATAAAAAATAAGGTAAAAAAACCAACAAAGTTTGTTTCTTTACCTCCATAATCTCAGATATGGAAAGGAAATATTTTTTTATGAATATGCGTATTTTATGTTATTAATTTTCTATGGAAACTGTCTGTTCTCATTTAATTACAAAAAAAAAAAAAATGGCTTGCGCAAGTTTTTAATTTTGAGCTTCAGGGCCTTCTTTTCGCGACGGTTTTCTTTCATCATACAGCAACGCTCATAGGAGGGTAAACGCAAAAAAAAAATCGATTTCTTTTGCGCCACCCTAATAGGCATATATAAATTAATTAGACATATGGGAACATATGAAGTGGTTTCTTAATTGCTCGTTGTCATATTTCCTGTCTTTTCATCTACAAGACTTGTTCAGAATAGAAAGTGATGAAACTAATTTAAATAGACAGTTAGCAAGTTGAGGGGCAATAATATTGAGATGGGTCTACATTCTTCACTTCTCTGCATACGTTTTTTTGCTTTATTGTAAAATAAAATGTAGAAATGCGTGTGTATGTTTGTCTTTAGGTAGAGTGGAATGTCAGGGATAAAAGACGTGAAAAGACAGCTCGAAGAGCACCTCGGAGATGTATTTTGCTCGCGATTCTCTATCACTCTCTGCCTTTTTCTTTTTGGCCCTCTCTTGGCTCGTTTCCAACAGGAATTATATCCCATCGACGTAATCGTCTAGACGCAGAAGCAATAATAGTTAGACAAGCGCAGCTGGTACTTTTGCTGCTGTGTCGTTTGTTCCCATAGTTGTTTCCATCGCGCCTTTCGTACTTTTTCTTAATTAAAACAATTACTCTTCTCTTGGAAAAAAAAATTTTTCCGGTAGTGTTTTTTTATTTTGGTTGTTACGAAAATTGATCAAACGTTGGTTCAGAATTCATTTTTAATGAATTTCTGCGTAAGAGCACAGGAATGAAACTCTGGAGTGGAAAATAAAGAGGGATGATAGTGGACGAATGTTTCAGGGGATGATTTTGTTATCGCCTTGTTCTGAATGAGGTTGAGGCTCATGGGGAGTACGTCAGGAGAAAGCACGTGGCAATGTAGCGCCTGCGTGTTACGTGAATCACAACGAAATAGAAATTTCTTCCACGTACGGAAACGCGGCACCGCTCTCGGCGTGTTTATGCGCACCACTAGGATTCGCAGTCGTTCGGCCGACGAGCCGGTACGCGTTACACAGCTTCAATGCTGTATGCGCCTCTAACAATTATATCTGAGCCTTCAACCTTTTAGATAATAATTTTTATGCAAGATTCGGCCAATCAATACATACAATTTTAATAATAATTACAATAATGGTAAAAACAATAGTTATATTGGAGACTCACCTTGATGCGCCGCATATGTAGACTATCCAGTAATCGTAGAAAAACGAAAATGAATATTGTATCGATAAATCTTTATAAAACTATTCACTATTCACACTCGAACTAATTTCACCTCAGGTGAGATCTCAATGATTACACTGTTACATCTATTCACTGAAAAAATACTCGATATTTCGAAACAAAAAAAACAGTGGGCAGAAAGGAGAAAAATAAAAAATCTCATTAATATCTATTAGTATTGGACTCGATCTCGATACGCCTCAATTACGTTCGAAACGTAATTTCTCTTATCTTGGTTTCTTATCATCCCTCAAACACTTTCTAAACTTTTTGCTTAGTATACAAATTGAATAAAAAGAATAGTAGAAATGAATAAAAGGAAATCGTGGTAATCGTAATAACGTTGATGTTACGATATCCCCCGATGATTAATCGTGTTTGATCAAACCGATTGGAAATATAATTTACTATCGTATGTATCTTATCGCGACACAAATATTTTAGCGTTATTCCTCTTTGGATGAAGCGGCTTCTCAATCGAAACTCCTCGGGTACATCTCGACGCAGAAATACGAGGAGCACCACCACACAGTTTCACGTGTCATTTTTTAAATGACATTTATCTCCACTTTTATCTTCTTTTCTTTCTCTCTCACTTTTTTCTCGCAAACTTTGTTAATGTCGACCCAAAACCGAAAGATGGACGATAAAAAATGTGGACGAGAAAGTACTGTCGTACGAGATTTCGTTCGTCTATCGTGACTGATCTGACCGATGGCCGGAGGCTATCACTTCTGTGTATTTTAGCGCCACATTTTAATTCGTCGGTGTTCCTACTTCGAAATACTCTTACAACATCCGCGTATATATGCATACATGTATAAATATATATGTGGATATGTATACATATACATGTATATATTATATATTTATAACAACACGACTGGAGTACCGTTTCACTCTTTTAACTAAATCCGAACCGTCGGTAGTTCGTTCATTTGTCAATCTCACAGTAGACACGGCCACAAACGAACACAGACTCTATTGTTTTCACACTCGTTTGTTTCTTATTCGCCTCTACCCGGTCTTTTGCCTCATTTCCTTTTTTTATCTTTTTACCTTTCCTTAAAACTATTTAGACAATACTCATACACTGCATCACTAAAACGGACAAATGCCGCCACTGCACACTGAGACTTAGTATAAAACCGCGACAGTCCAGACATTAGTACTGACGAAATTTTAATTCATTTACACCAGTAATTCTTATAAAAATTAAATTTATCATCCGTGTAATAAGAAGAAAGGACGATTAATATCACTTCGTTTTTATTATTTCCCCATTCTTCTTTTAGGTTGGGTTGTTACAGCGAGAACGCACGCGGCGAAACGCGGGAGAGATACATAGAGAAACATTGAACTGCTCGGTACAACGGCAGACGAGCTAGTGCGGCTGTGCTTACTACCCCCACCGTTCGGTGCCCGCGAAGTCTCTCTCGCGGATCAGGCGGTGCGCGCCGTGCAGAGGGGCGGAAGTACTGCGTCGCAGGGTAATGGGGAAACCAGCCAAAAGTGGGGTGTGAGCCGAAGCGGCGCTGGAGTAGTCAGAGGGAGAGAGAAAGAGAGAGAATGAGAGAGAAATAGAGCCGCGAGAAGAGAGACGGGGTAAGAAAGAGGAAAAGATGAATAGAGTGAGACGAACGATCACAGTCATATATATACACGTGTGTGTGTATGCGTGTGTGTGTGTGTGTGTGTATATATGACGCCGATGAGAATTTTTATAGGGGGAAGCATACCGACTAGCGATGTGGAGATAGCTGCGTAGAGGGGACGTGGGTGCCAGGAAGGAGGTGGGACAACCCCCGTATATGTGCTTTTCGTTTATCTCTCTTCCGCTTCTTCGTAATCTTTATCTTACTTTGGATGACCTTTCCCTCTCTCTCTCTCTCTCTCTCTCTCTCTCTCTCTCTCTCTCTTTCTCTCCCTTCGCGATTGGGGCACCCAACAAGTATTCCGTTAATTGAACGATTCGTGCGTGGGCAGGAGCAGTCTGGGAGGGGGTCCGCAAAGTTGCCCCTCAACTTTTTCCCTTCACTATGTCGTTCGGAAACGAGAGTACGAGAACGAGAGGGAAAGAGGTAGAAAAAGAACATATAAAAACGTAAAAGTGGGAATTAGAAGAGGTAATTACTCATTTTTATTATATACCCTACCTCGACATAATCCTTTCTGTCTTTTTCTCTTTCTGTCTCGCTGCATACATCTCACTTTAGCCTGTAATCAATGGCAAAGCATCGAATTCAATTGTGGAAAAAATTTATGTGCATCTTGCTCGTAACATGTTCATTTTCATGAGTTTCCATTTCCCCAGAGAAAGAACTCGTCCCGATTGTTTTCATATCAATCGGATTATTAATCTACCCGTCGCTTTCATCACTAACTACCATGCCAAAAATAATTGTCTATTGAACTGACTTATTCATTTATCACAATTTTAGAAAAGGTATAGACTTTCACTCATTAAAAAACGATGATTTTATCGCTTTTATAGATGTTTAAAACTTCTGAAAAAAAAGTTTTCTTGTTTCTGAGTTCACTTCAATCGCGTTAGCAATTATGTTTCGTTTAAAATCGATTTACTGTCTTTTTGTGTGTTTAGGACTTGAAAACCTTCATCTTTTACATCAACGAAAAAAGTGACCATTTCCCTAAATCACATCACCGATATATGGTTTCATAAACATTCAAACAATCAATTATACAAAATGAAATATAATTACCAACCGTATGTAATATCACTCAATCATATCGATTGAAGTAACATCGAGAAATGGTAATTGAATGGAATATTTATAGCCATATTGGATTGATGAATCCTTATATTATATTGATATTATACTGGAGTCTCATTCTCATGATTACTACGTAGTACCGCTATCTGGTATACGCCTTTGCCACAAACTTCAACCCAAAAAAATGAAAGAATCTCCTATTTTAGCCTCCTCGTCACCACATGGACCCCATTCTGTCATACGTTGTTTTGTGCACGATATAGCCACATCTAAGTTTTTGTTGTATGTATTGAAATAGTTAAAAAGTTTATTGTTTCGTAGATATGAAATTGATGATTTATATCGTCGTATTAAAAAATTGGAAAAACGTCGATGTCGGGTGGAGAGTTCGTCATACACAGATGGCGAGGATCAAGATAGCAATATTTCAGATTTTGAGCATCAACGTTCGGACCAAAATGAAAATTTAAGTGAATATTAATATATTTCAACAGCAGGTTTACGTGAAAGGTGAGATGCGCTGTGCATGTTTTGACGGTAAGCTTGTACGAGAGGTGAGATATACCTGGCATTTTGGTGGTAAGCCCTCACGAGAGGTGGGACATACCACGCGTTGTCATGACGACAAAACAAATTGTCACGACATAGATGAAGCATCATGGGTAGATGAATGGAAATAACGGATGGTCGATTTAAAGTGTCAATCTACACCCATGGAGGTATATGTCTGTTTCTTACTGTATTCTTCAGGTTTAACCAGTGTAACAGAAAAGTTCCGTGATAATGAGGAACCCGAAGTTTCGATATTGCCGGGGGACATGGATAATGGTACAGGAGAACAGACGACTGATGGCGCTGAGTCTATACTATTGGATGACGAAAATATTAAATTGCTTGGTGAAAAATCTTTGGTGACAGAAAGAACAAGCTCATTTCATTCGGAAATTTCAATAAGAGTTGTACGGTGGGTATAAGAAGGTTTGAAAGTAGAAGAAAAGGTGGAATTATTTGTTACGTATCCTCGCAAAGAAAGTATGTTACTGCAGGCATCATTAATAAATCCGGAAATTGAAACGTCCACAAACGATTCAATTAAAAAAATGCGATAAGTATTTCGCAGCTGATCAAAATGTTGTTGGGTCAGCAATATCGGCATTGGCGTCGAGTACCTAACTTTTAATAGTCAAAAAGGAGTTTGACAAAAAATATCTGGAAAATTTGATTAAATATCAGTTAGGCGTTGTTAAACTGTTGTCTGAAACGCATTATCAGATAATAAAAGCTCGCAAAGCGTTTATATACCCAGGACTCCATAATAAAGCAAAAGCAGTTTTGGAAAAGAACATATCGGATGAGTATTTATTTGGTACGGGACTAACAGATAAATTGAAGAGTGCTCAGTCTATGGAAAAGGTCGGAATGGCATTGAAACCAGCAGTAACGGCAAAGAAGATGCCAGCACGTTCGGTGCAGTCGGGAAACTGGCGAACTCTATCTGTATAGAATCAGACGTATCCACCGACGGGGAATAAACTTTGAGCTTATCAGCAGAATTTGTACCAATCGGGAAAGGACCAGATGAATCGGGCCGGTGGGTCATCGAGAAATTACAATCATTCCCGATCACGGGACAGAACTTCACACCGAATACATGTCACATGTACCCACTGATCCTTCAATTAATAGGGAGGAAAAACGGCATTATGAAGAGGCTTTAGAAAATTTGTTAGCGTTGGGTGCGATTGAAAAATGTTCTTCGTGCATAGGCCAGTTTTTTGGTGCCTAAATCAAATGGTTTAAAGCGGTTTGTACTCAATTTAAAAAAGTTATATAGGTTCATAGTAATTGAACATTTTTAAATGGAGGATACTCGAACAGCTATAAAACTATTATCATATGTTTTATGGCCAAGCTAGATTTATAGGATGTTTATTTGTTGGTTTCATTGGATCCGGAAAGCAGAAAATATCTTAGATTTTGTTGGAAGGGTCAGTTATATGAATTCTGATGTCTTCCTTTTGGACTCTGTATTGCGCCGTTTGTATTCACAAAAATTGTGAAGCGAATCTCCAATTCTTTAAGCGAACAAGGTTGATTTTCGGTGGTGTACCTGGATGACTGGTTATGTCTAGGTACATATTTTTATTCATGTCGTAAAATATTTTGGGTTCTATGAGTCTGCTCGAGACGTTGAGGTTTATGATAAATTTTAAGAAAAGCCAAATGATTCCTAGCAAGCAATATGAGTTTCTAGACTTCGTTTTGAATTAGGGTACTTCATCATTAGAGCTTCCAGTTCAAAAGTGAGAAAAAATACCAAATATGTTGAAAGAATATAGGAAAGAGAGAATATAAAAATCGGGAATTTGCACAATTCGTAGGTTGCGTAATAGCGGTTTGTCCGGCAGTTAAATATGGGTGGTTGTATTCAAAGAAATTTGAAAGCGAAAGATATTTGACGTAATTAAATAATAATAATGATTATGAGAAAAAGATAGTTCAGTCAAAAACTGTACGAGACGATTTGAATTGATGGAAGGAAAATATTGCCAATGTGGTGTAATGCTTTTTTCGGTCATTCAGCGCCAAATTACTTTATTCTCGATTATTGTAGGGCGCCAGCCGAAGATTTCTCTCCGATGAATTTTTAGAACAATAAACGAGAACAAATTCAAAAGGTTACCCGACTAGATGACTTTCTTGATTTTGGTAGAGGGGCGTGCGCATTCCAAAGGAAAAAAACTTAAACGAAGTATAGAGGTTCAGGATTACAAATTGTTGTACGCCACCTAACGGCATACACCTTTTTTTTCATCAACCTAATTTTTGTCATCTATGAATCTGAAAATGAAAAAGAAACTTGAAAACAAAAAAAATGAATAAAAAGGAATTAAATATAATTATTAATATTAACAACAATCCCCCCCCGCACGCTGTAAATACTGTACATAATACTCACCGTAATATTATTTTTTGAAGTCACGTACCTGAAAATAAAAGGAAAAAATCTGATTAAAGTAGTTCAATAGCAAAACCCGATTTCTTACGGAAATTTTCAAAAAAATATATGTTACGCAGAAAAAATGAACAAATCGATTAAAAAAAAAGTAGTTTTACCGTATAGTTTTTTAGATATTGCAAGTTGAAGTTCTATAGTTTCTCCATCTGAACACATGGTAATCGTCACACATAAAATGTGTATTGAAATAACTCGAAAACGGTTCTTACGCTTTTGATTTAAAAAAACATAGTGTTATAGTATTTTCTGAAGAAAATATTAAAAAAAAGAACATGATCTGACGTCTAGTTTCTGAGAAAAAAAATAATTGTAATCAAAATCGTATGAGAATCTGTATGGGAGAAATTTCAAGGTTCGCGACGTGACAACGCTGTCGCGTGAGAGAACGCTGATTTCATGCGCCAAATTCAAAAGGGAAAGAGGAGAAAATTGTACGCCAAGTTGAAAAAGACGACGAATTCAATTTTTATTTTTTTATTCGATTTAAAAACAATAATTAATATTCATAATACTAACATTAAATAATTTTTTTTTTTGCAAAAAATTCCTTCTTTGAAACGACTAATATTTCAGTCATTGTACATCGCTATAAATTCAAGAATTTTGCTCAGTACTCTTTTGTCCTTAGTGACAATTACTTTATTATCAAGACCCTTTTGAGACAATATCTGTATTACGCCTTCGCGACTGTGCTCTACGTAGCATTTTTTCAAGGCGTCCAATTTGAGACCCGCCATGGCCATTTTTTTGACAATCGGAGCCGATACAATTTTCTTCAATGAATTTAAATGGGGAGACATTAATTTCATGACCACGCATTCTTTGAAAGGCTTACAATTAGCAACTAGGTTCTTTTTGATTATAAAAGAAGATGTCAATTCCTTCAATATTTTCACGTCAAACATTGCTTCGTGAAAATTTGCACAATCGTCAATTTTTAATAAATCATGTGCTAGTTCTGACAACTTGAATGCTCCTTGTCCTCGTCGATTGGGAAATAATCTTTTCAAAATAACGTAAGTGTCTGAAAATCCAGCAATATTGTTGAATTTGTGAACCATCGAATTGTGTATTATTGCTTACAGAAGTAGAGACGAATCAAATCTCGCGTTGTGAGCTACAAGTATACATGGTTTTGAAGATGAATCCAGAAACCGTTGAAATTGTGTGAGTGCTTCTTATATGGATACACACTCAACTTGTATACCTCGATAAAATAAATTTCCGTTACGGACAACACCACTGTGACGGCTTCAAAAAATCGATTTTTTGAAAACCATTTTAAAAAATCTAAAATACTTTTAAGATTGAAATGCCGTTGGACCCAGGTCGAAAAAATAATTATTTTCGTAGATATTGAATATTTTGTGGAGCGGTGCAGCGGTCCGCGACGCTCGGGGTCACAACTTTGAACGCGTTTTTCTCAAAACCACTTTTTTGAGTGCGGCACACAGCAGAACTCGAGCAATTTTTATTCGATCGACTTCAAATTTTTCCTGTATCAATAAAAGTAGATTATCTAGAGAAGTACATAAGATTTTTTCGATATCTCAATAATTATAAAAGTTATAGCCTATTTTCGACGAGAAATTTTGCTCAAAAATCATTCTTTAATTTCAAAGGCGTGCCTATTTTTAAAAAATCAATATTTTTCCAAATCCCTATGTACTTCTCTTCAAAATATCATATTCTTAACGAAAACACTCGGTATTTTTTTTCAGATCGACGTTGAAGAGAGTTCTGCTGCGTGCCGCGAACCACTGCGGAGATGACGCGAGAGCTTCCCCAGCGCCACCATGCGGTGTGAAAAATGTGAAAAAATGTTTTTTGATACATTAATAAACAAGGAACAAAACCCAAAAAAAATTTTTCGAATATCTCTTCTTTTTCCCACAAAAAAAAATTCTTGAAAAATGTGAAAAAATAGGGGGTCACAGTGGTGCATGTTGTCCGTTAATATTTTTGAGACCTGTGACATCGGAGACAAAAGAATCTATTTTTTGTGAGGGTTTGACGTACACGCTGAATTCTTCTTCTCCGAGTTTACCAGCGATTTGTAAAATATCTGCTGTCGATGAAAGTCCAGATGTTTCCAAATCAAAATACAGGACATTGCAATTTTCAACGGAGATTTGTATCGATGGAAGCTGATCTATTATAGATTCACAGTTTAAAGTGAGAATCGATTCTTCTGCATTTACGTTCATATCACAGTTTGGCTGATATTGAACACCTTCAGATGTTTCGTTGGTTTTCCTCCGATTTTCTCGCTGATGTATCAGTGAATTTCGACGTCTCTTCACTTCAGGTAACTTTGCTAATGTCGCCCTCCGATCGTGTATTCGCTTTTGACGGTTAGCAAAAGTTGCTGTGATTTTACCAGAATTTGAGAACAAATTTTTCTGGACATCCAGTAGATATTTTTCTCCCTTATTTTTTGCGGCCACGCCACTAGCCAATCGGTAATCACATGACTCCGAGAGACTATAACAACAATTTTTTGGAGCCTTATGAGCTATAGTATTATTAAGACTCTCATTGCCTTGACTTGATGCAGCCATGGAAAACTTTATGGCTTTACTTGCATATTTCTCAAAAATCTCCTGTAGTGCATGGAATAAATCTTGGTCTTGTAAAATCATTTGCCCTTTGGCGTTCTCTTCGGATTCTGCTCGATGACACCACTCTCCACAATTTTCGTGGTGTCCAAAAACGTGATGAGGAATACTACGAAGAGCAGAAGCAATTTGAGTTGTGTTTCCCTTGTTTTGTTTGATTGCGTATCCGAAACATTTTTTCAAATGTGGAATAGTTTTTTTTCGTCTCATTTCTTTGAATTTAGGTTTAATGGAAAACAAATCTCCCACGAAACGCTTACGCAAATGGTTAGTGTCTGAGAGTTTGAAAATTTGCAAAGGGTTTCTACGACGTATCTCAGCAATAGTATAGCTATCATCATCTCCTATCACTATCCTAGCATTGACACCTGTTTCTTTCAAATTCATGCTCTCGTTAACTAATTGTGCCCTGACACTAGGCTCCATGGCTTTCGCGCTTCCTGTGCGATTAAGCCTGCAGTCATGGTCCTCCTTATTATGATCATAATCACATTTTTTGCA
The DNA here is from genome assembly GCA_963989365.1 of Rhimphoctona megacephalus. NCBI lineage: Eukaryota > Metazoa > Arthropoda > Insecta > Hymenoptera > Ichneumonidae > Rhimphoctona > Rhimphoctona megacephalus. The sequence continues at coordinate 25,633,586 of OZ022417.1, forward strand.
TCCTCGATTACGTGAATCAAAGTCTAAAACTTTGCCACTAAGAAAGCCAATGATAGCGCCGTATCCATTAAGACTGTCGTAGCTTTTGCCATTCCCGCGCCGACTCCATCCCATGTCGTACGATACTAAAATATTGACAACGCTCTTCACAACTTCATCAAACTGTTGGCGGCGATTATTATCGTCAGTTTGTGCCTCATTGTTGTTTAAAACGTCAATATTTTCAGTGGAATCATGTCTCTCATCCGAATTCATTGAAGAACAAAGTAAACTGAGATCGGGAAAAATCTCTTTTCTTATTTCTTCGACGCTGAAAAGAATATAGGAAAAGGAAACGCAGGTTAAAATAAAAGCAATAAAACTTCTCAGTTTCATTGGTTTATTTTATGTTCATATGATACGGAATATATCATTTTATTCTTACATTACATATTTTTCTATTTTTTAAAAATGAAATAAATTTGTTTATATGTAAAGAATATTAAATTTTTAATAAGTAGTAAATAGTATGAACTGTATAAACATTTGGTATACAAGAACATTGATCGGTAGATATGATTGTATAATTAAAAAATTATAATATAAACAAAATTGAGGTAATTCGAGCGTAACAGTCAGGAGCAAAAAAGTTCTCGATTCGATTCTAGTCTATTCTAAAAATTTTCATAAGTAGTAAATAGGATTTATTAATTAAACATGATTTTAATTTTTTATCTGTATAAAGATTCGGTATAAAAGGACATTGATTCAGTAGATGCGATTGTATAATTAAAAAATGTGGATGTAAAACAGAATTGAGATAGTTCGAGCGTGACTGTGAAGTCCAAAAGTTAAGCTTTGGATTCGATTCTATTTTTTCCTATTCTCGATTCGATTCTACAGAAGTACGTGCCGACGCTTGAGCTATCTAAAAGCAAAATGTTACAGCTCCTCATATAACTCGTCAATTTTTTCTATCACGAGTCAGCGTTCCTCTTGTGCTGCTCGTTTGCAGCTCTCTTTGGCAACATTTTCGATTTCAGGATCAACTTCTCTCTCATATTTTTTAAATGAACTATAATTCATTGGAGGAATATCAGCACATACCAATACTTTATTTAAAGCCGTACAGCCAATCCCAGCATGAACAGCACCTGCAACCGTACAAATATTTTCATCAGAGTCTCGATCAGCAAAATAGATTCGAAGAGTAGAGAACAAAACTTACCTAATACCATTTTTGAGGTTATGTCAGCGTGCTTGGCCCCTTTTTTCGTAAAATGGAATTTGCTCGTTGAGACTTGATTCATTACACGACAACCTTCACACAAAATGTCGAAAACAGATGTCAAACCAAAACGCCGTTCATTTTTTATATTTTGGAGACTCAGAATTGATTCGCATTAACAGCATTTCAGATTTTTTGCGAGCTCATCCACGTCAATGATATGCGTACCATTATAAGTCTCGTTCGTCAATTCTGAATTCTCCGACCCTTTCGTTTTCGATTTTTCTTCTTTTTTCTTTGTTTTGCTGCACTCATACCGGCCATGGCTTTTAACTTTTTATCCACTTCTTTTTTTCAGGCAAATTTGCCGTTATGACGAAACTGCCAAGCCATGTTTATCGCTCTTACTGCAGGACGCTGCGCTCGCCTTAGATAGCTGTCTGTGTACAGTGTTGCCACGATTGACGCCCTTCAGAGCGTTCATTTGTATGCTCGTATATGTGCATACCGCACGAAGATGTATTCTAGCAGGGGCGTACGCCAAAGAAAAAATATAAACATTCCAAAATCACGAGCAATTATGAAATTTTAATAAAATATCATGTCCATATATTTATTTAATGATCATTAACGATAATTTGAATGATTTCTGAAATATATTTTACAACGAATAATGTTCTTACATAAAGGGGGTTGCGCCCTATTTTTTATACGGCACTCAGCTATCGAACTACCTTAAGGATAGTTAACTAGGGAAGGAAAAATACTTACAAAAATAACTTGCCATACCATCGGCTCTGACCGATCTCCACAGAATAGTTAAAATAATTAAAATAAGATTAAGTACTCAGACAATATCGATAAGTTTTTTTCTTACATATATTATAATTCTTCTAGATTAGAATTTGTTCGAATTTTCATCATTTTAGCGTATTTTCCAATATTAAATTTAAAGTGTTTACCACTTCCTATTACTATGCGCGATTGTAGTCCCGGCTCTTCGCGATGGATTACGACGTACGTACGCAAAAACAAGCGCGATTTCGTACTCCCGAATTCCCCTTCGGCCCTCGCGATCCTCGGACCGGGTAATACGCGCGTTCTTACCAAAATTTCAGTAATCCTCCGAGCATCGACTAGCAAAGATCATATCGCGCGACTCGATCTCGTTTTTCGTCCTCAATACGAAAGTCATTAAATTCATGCAACTTGTGTTACCTCTAAGTTGAGCGCAAGTTAAACACCGCGCGTAACCCGCGTATTCGTCCGCCGTGTGATCCACGTCGACGGTTTAATAAATATTTTAATAAAACGTGAAAATTATTCCAGTGTTTCTTCATTGTCGGCGCGAACCCAGTTTTTCCTTATCCTCCAGAATTATTCCCGTGTTTGAATCGGCGCAAAAATAATATTAAATATGTGATAACACGTTTATCGAAGGACGTGCGACAACAGAATTGCTTATCTTCGTCTATAGCACTAAAACTCTCGTAGTTCCGTGACCGGCCGCTAGGTGGCCTCAGTGGCTGGTGTCGCTTCTCGTTCGCGTTACCTACCTTAACCAAAATATAGGTCGCGAACACTGCCGGAGTCAATAGAGCTTCCGAGATCGGCCGTTAGGTGGCGACGAGCTACTTAGTTTCTCGCGCGCACTAAGTTGCCTCGGAGACAATATTAATCAGCCTAATTTCCAAATCAGTACCGACCTACGGATAGCTGACAAGGTTACCTCCTGAACACTTTGCCGACAACGCCGAGAATCACAAGACCCGACAACGGTTTTTCCTTACCAACCTCGACTAGAGGCACCCGTACAAACATCCTACATTACAAGGAAGGTTACCTTACTATACCCCCACAACCTGGGTCGAAAAAATTAAGTTTTGTAGTTCACATCCAAGTATAAACCCTCACAAAAAATAAATGGCGAACATGCATATTTAAGGGGTGAAATTAATTTCTGAAAATCGGTGGTTTTTTCGTGTTTCGCTGATATCTTCGAAACTAAAATAGATACGGCAAAAGTTTAAATAGCAAAGTTATTCATTTTTCGGTGCTCTACAATATTATGCAGTCAAAAATTATATTAAAATTCGTTCTAAATTTTATTTTCATAAAAAACATGTTTTTTGATACATTTTTCTCTATTTTTTCTTATCGAACCTAATTTTTTCGACTCAAAATTCAATGATATCAATGTACATTGGTTTTTTGAATCTCAAGTGCTCATTAAAACAGAGAGTTATTTTTTTCAAACGTAAAAATTTTTATAGATTTAAACCGATTATATCTTCTTATCTTTATAAAACTGTGAGGGTTACTTTTTAAAATACGTTTTATTTTTTCATGATATCCTATCTGTGACGAACCATTTCGAGATATCACTAAAACATAACCCGAGAAAAAAATTACAATTGCGCCGATATCGACCCAATATTGCGCCAATTATGCTCAACGGTTGGTCGGCGGTCGATGCCAATACTGGGCGATCGTCGATTCAAAGTCGGAATGATAGGCTGGGTCCTACGGTTGGTAGCTATCATTGGGCCAGTACTAGTTTTGGTACTGGGCGAGCGTTGACAACTATCCTGGCCCAGTATTTGAACCATCGTTGGCCCAATTCTGTTTACCGATGGTAGAACAGCGTTTCGTACCTACTTTGAACCGACGATCACCCAGTGCTGACTTGAAACACATGCCGACTGTCAACCATCACTGGCTCTAGACTGGGACGATTCTGCGCCGATAGATTTTTATTATCAATTGTTTTCAATTATATTTATTATTTATACTCTGGTTGTTTTGCTGAAAATGCCGATACAAGAATAGCTCACAGTAGAATCCAGTTGCAATTTTTTTATTAGTATCAAACATTTAATTTAATATCGTACATATTAAGCATAACGAACAATTATTGAATTAAACAAACAATTATTGAGGCAAACAAACAATTATAATGAATCGAAAAAAGACCACTGTATAAAAGTCAAGATGAATTAAGTTTTGAGATCAATTTAATTTAAAGATATTATGTCATATATAAGCAGAGAATAGCGTATCACGCAAAAATGTAGCCGCGTTTCATGTGTTAGGAACGTATACACATTATACGCTATTGTTATTGCATTCGCGTCGTCCACCCTCCCGATCAGGCGCGTCGGCTAGCCATCGACTGACTTTCGATAGCAAATTTAGCGGCTCCGTCTCGTTAACAAATTTCTCTTGTAAGAGCTCTGAAAAATAAAAAGAATACATGTTTATTTCGTCTCTAGAAAATGGATTGCTAAAGTTATGGAATGTTTTTTTTTCTTAATGGTACGCACCTTTCATACACTCGAATGTAGCCGTTGCACTGAAATTCAGTTTGTCCTCTTTATTTTTAGTTTTTCGCCCACATCCGCTATATTTGAGTTGGACCGTTTTGTTGATAACGGCTGTCATGATTTTGGAGACATCGTCTTTCGTTGATTTAGACCCGGCAATCAGATTGATGAATAATTTTTTCTGTAAATAGGTAAATAATCAATTACATACTCGTTTTTTATTTTTCGAATCACAGGTAATAAATAACTTGATGTAACAAAAATCCTTACCAATGCATCCTTTTTTTCTTCATCCTTCCCCAAATTTTCATCGAATTCGATAAAATCTTCCAGTGTCTGAATTGGTAAAGTTTTTGGATGGTTTTTCGAGCAGCTAAAACTTTGTTATGTCCGACGACGCTAGACGACATTGATATGTTATTTTGAAGGGTTCCAACATTTTTTTCAATGTCGTACAAAATGCTCCTTTTTGCAGAATCGATTTTTGCTGAAAGCTTGACATCCAATTCGTCGATATGTTTTTTTACTGCATCCATGAAAAAATTATCAAATTAAAAAATTATATAATATAAACGTCATTAAAGTTATTATAATACATACCAATTATATAGTCGGCGTTCTTTGATTCTGGTTGCCGGTTGTTATTTCCGACGCGTCTTTCACTTTCTATGATATCATCTGTGGATAATGTAAATCAAATAATCACAATATGAGTGCCATCAACATTTAGATAAAAAAAATAACGTACTGAATTTGAAACTTACCATAAATATTCGTTAGATTGAAATTGCCACGAGATTCTGAAAGCAGTTCCAAAATGTTATTTTGTGATGGAACTCCGTTATCAGCCGCAGATGGATTCTCGTTTTCACCATCCGTGCTTGGAGCAGCTACTTCGAAGTTCTCCATAGATCTTTTCAATCTCTGCATGCCTTGCTCATAGCTTTCTGAAGTGAAAAATTCATTTTCAAATAGTTATTTCAATCAGCATGAAGATATTCAAAATCATACGTGTATTTAGTCCAGAACTTACTAGCTTCATTTACAATTCTCGTGACAGGATATTTTTCCCACTGCACATCTGGTTGCCGTCTTTAACCCATTTCGTCATTTTTCGTGTTGTAATTTTGTCAGGGTAGGAATAATACAATTTCCCATCGGCCGTTTGAGATACCCAGTTTCTCGGCACTAAATCGAGAAGACCCGAACATTCGCGTTCATCTTTTTCGTCAAATTGAACAACGAGAAACATTGTTTTTTGGTTCAGATGATTCATTCTGAAAAAAACATGAAATTCACATTAAGCTATATAGCGTTTCTCCGGTATAATTCTTTATTGTCAATTTTTATAACAAAATGACCTCTTAATTTATATATTCTTGTACATTCTTCATTGTCAATTTTTATAAGAAAATGACCTCTTAATTTTTTATATATAAATATTTTTATTTAATTCTGTGAATAACTTTGTTGTGTATTAAGGACGAAGAACTCGTGTTCCTTAGCGAAATATATTATTGTAGCAGAATTCCGAAAATCCGAGATTGATCAAAAAACTCAAAACATTCAGCCATGCTTTAAACTTTATAAACATTGATGATAAGTAGTATTAACTTTAAAAAGTTGATAACTCATTATTTTTAAGCAACACATTTTTTGACAAATAATCAGATTTTTTTTTAATTTTCTGAAATAAGCTTCGTTTTTTTTTAAATGTATATACATTTCTTTGAAATATTCTCTTTTTTTCAGATTTTCTCAAAAAATATATTTAAAATTTCGGATATCGAACATTCATATAAAATATTTAACATCATTTTCATGAAATTTCTGTGGCAATATTTTCTAATACTGTCTTCAAAAAAATTAAAAAAAAAAAAAAATACGAAAACGTCAAGAACTCTTCCAGAAAATCAACAAATTCATTCCGAACGACGAAAAAAAATCAATTGAGCATAAAAGAAAAAAATTATTCTAACAATTAGTTCACAATTTTTGTTCAATTTTATTATATAATTGTCTTACACATGTTCATCATGTTTAAAATAATTGACTTTATTTACAATTTGCGCGATTCGCCAACCAGTGTATTTTTATTTTGTATATATTGTAGTAAACCAGTGTATTTTGTAATAAATTTATATGGAATAAAATTATTAGCTTCAATATATATGTATATGTCTAAACGTCGAAAAAGAAATGTGTGAGTGAAAAGAAATAAATCTTACCTTTTTCAAAATCAAAGACCGTCACGCGATATAGTTTTCTGAAGAGCTCAATATTGTCGTAGTTTGTTTTTAGTGATAATGATCTGCCTTCTGCCCACACGTACCGGTACACAATATATTGCAACAACTAATTCTCTTTTGTGCCCTTGAATCTACGAATTCACAAATCGAAGTATTTTATATTGTGACGAAAAAAATTTTGAGCGAGTCACATTTAAAAGAAAATTGGTCGAACCTCCCCGACCCTCCCGCTCAATGCTCCGGCCACAACAAAATTTCTTAGGATCTATTCCGGGAAAACAAAAATTATTGTAACCCTTATTAATTATTTTTGATTTTTGTATTTTAATTTCGAGCCATATTTGAAACCGGGGCTAAGGGCTGACACACACCGATCTGATCAGCTGTATTGACGTCTGAACGAGAGCGAGAGAGACAAACAACTTCGGCCAATTACTGTCATCGTTGGTGTATTTCGAGCAGGGCTCATACACTTGGCCATTTCCGCCTTCGATTTATCGCTGCCAATCTCTGGATCTCGCCCAACAACTATACTGGATAATGAAATGATAAGGATTGAGAATTCTCGTCGTCGCGCGTCGTCGATTACATTTTTGCCGTTACGATATTTCGTCCAATGTTTCTCATCTCCCGGAAATATTTTGTGAAATCAACAATCTCATAAAGAATGGCTTGTCCATGGAAAAAGGGTAACATCAAAAGCTAGGAGTCTGAGATTGAATTTTCGTTATCACTCAATTTCGAAAATCTCAGCTCCGTCTCACGCTTATTTAAATTCCCCTGTATGGAAGCCTGTACATCGTATTCGGGAGACAATCGAGAACATTCGGTAATTAGAGTAGGGGGAGAGTTCGCTGTCCCGCCTGAGACTCATCATTGCGATTATCGTCAGATTTTCACGTGGCATTGAGCGCGACGGACGTCCGAGATTATCCTCAAAGTACGTAATTTTGCCTGACGCGATTCGTATGGTCGGTGAACCCGTCCCGATATCTTTTGGCGTTTTCTTTAAAACATAAAATAAAGTCTAGGCCATTGTAGCGCTAGAGTTCGGCTCTATTGTTCAAGTTAACGGTCATGGCAACGGTTTTGCCTTTTTGTAAAATTTCGTTTGGTTTCTTTCCCGCGAAGCGATCTGTGCTACGACACGGGAAAGGAAAATATTGTGGCCGGTAGTGAAAATCTCATATTTTTGTTCGTGTATTAAAATATATCATGTATTGGTTTTGTAGGCATCGAGAAAGGAGCGTGAATTTCGGGAGTGTTAGAGAGTGTAGCGTGAGTGTGTGTGTGTGCGGCCGGGAGAATCGCCGTCATTATGTCAAGTTCGAAAAGTCCGGCCGAGTAACCGATTATCGGGGGCTTGGTACCTTATTTTTCGTGTCTTTTGGTTGAACATCGATTTTCCTGTATTTTATAAAATTCTTTTCGCGAGTAGAACCGCGGCGAGAATCGTGAAGGACTCGGTTAATTTTATAATCGTGTGTGTAGGATCCCGGTCGTGTGAGTGTGAGTAAGAGTGTGATCGCGTTCGAGCTTCTCTCTCGATGACCGTTTGCGCGCGTATATTTTCTGACTTGTGTCTCGCGAATGATTCATTCTTAATTTTTTCTATTGTACCGATATTTAAAATTATGATTTATTTTTCCTGGGATTTATCCCGTAATTAATTTGATTATTAAATAAACTTAAATTGTTGAGTTGAAGGACAATCCGATTTTCATTTTGTTCTCAAATTTTTCCAACGTGCCTAACTCCGCCCATTCCGCTGCAGCAAAGCTGGTCAACTTTCTCTCTTTTTCTCCCGTTAAGTCGCTTAGGCGACTGGCGCCCAAATTAATAAAATAAATTAACGTGGAGGAAGAGAGCGAATTTTGTGACAATCGCGGCTAGGAAAATTTCCGTCACAAATTTGGCGCCCAACGTGGGGCAAGACGTTGGAAAAATGTTCAGTAAAGTTTTTGTGAGTTTGGATGAAAATCGAATTTAAAAAGTGCGGTACAAAAGAAGTGAAATTTCGTATATTGTATAATTTTCATATTCCCGTAATAATCGTGGAATTTTGTTCTCGAATATTCGTCGGGATAAAGTTTTTGAATTTTGAAAATCGCGAATCTATAATTACCGATTGGTCGTGACAAACAATTTTTTTTTTCCCTTTCTCGTGGTCAGCTGTTAGTCGCTGAGCATCTTCGCTTCGTGAACTCTGTGTACGTGTTGTCTCGTCATGTGTTTACTGTTTTTCTGTCACTGTCAGTTCGGAATATCGTTGGCCTTGATAGGTTTGAGACTGCTAAGAAAATAGCATGAGAGCCTATACATGAAATAATATTCCGGAAATATTTTTCAAGTTCAATGTTTTCTTTTAAAAGTGCTCGGTTCATATATCGGGTGTCTCGAAAGTGAGTTTTCCGTGTTGAAGCACTATGGTTTGAATTTTGCCACACCGATGTTTCCGATTCTGACAGTTGTTCGTCAATGTGTTCGTTATGGTTTCTGGTATTTATTTATTGATCTGTTTATTTATTTGTGTAATGTTGACGTAAATTCTGGTTTCACCAATTATTTATTGAATTGTATCGTCCACATATTTATTATAGTATAGTATTTATTTTTTTTTATTATTATATATGACTAATTTCTTTACAAAATTTGGAATGACATTTTATCGTTTTTTTTTATTGTTGACAAAGGATGAGCTAATTATCGTCGTTTGTAACGATTTTAATGTCCCGAAAACTTTTGTATTTTCGTCATCTTATTTATTTTGATTATTTATTTTATTGTTGACATTTATTTTATATTTTACTTTATCGTTGTGATTACTTAATTTTTAGATTTTGACTTTTTTTAAATTATGAATAATAAATTTTTTTTTATCATGGACTTCTGATTTGGTTTTTAAGGGGACCGTATGGTCTAGAAATTTGAAAAAATCGATTTTTTTTTTTTTCGATATGTCGAAAGTATAGTATCTCAAGAATATACTGTGAAATTTTCATGCGGAAATTCTCAATATTACAGCTTCTACAGCCCATAACGCAGGTAGAGAGCGGTCCGCGCGCTCCTAACGGGTCTAGCGCTAACCGGTAACCTAATCGGAGCGCAGCAGCTGTCCCAATCCTTCTCCGAAAATATATACCTGTATATAGTACATACTATATACCTATATATACTTTTCCCTTCCCCGAAATATACCTATTGTCGAACATTTGTGAGGGAAACGGTCATTTCGCTTTCCCCTGACTTGATCAGTACAACGTTACGTTTTGACGAACCAACATCGAAAATTTTGAAATAAAATATCAGAAAATATGGATAGAAAGCAAGGCCGTGACTCTTCTAGACGACCATCTTCTGTAGGTCGCAAAAGATATTTCAAGGGCAATCGATTCACTATCGAAAATACTACTGATTTTACGAGCACGTCTGCGAAAAAATTAAAAGGCAATGAGGAATTGGAAGTAAACGTTAATCCTACTTTCAATTATTGCATCATCGAATTCAGCATGATATTTTTAACGTTGCAACAGTTGTTGAAGTGTAAAGATTGTAACGGTGCGGTCACTTTTAGCAAAAACGGACAACGTGGTCTAGGATTCAAACTCTCTGTGAAGTGTGAGTGTAAAGAAACTTTTATTTTGTCTTCGCCGTTAATTGATAAGGCATTTGAAATCAACCGTCGACTTGTTCTCGCCCTGAGAATGCTTGGAGTAGGATTTGAAGGCTTGAAAAATTTCTGCGGTCTCATGGATCTTGGACAAGGAATTTGTAAGAGTACATATTACGGCATCGTGGACAATATAAAAATTGCAGCTGAAGCCGTCGCGAAAATCGTTTTCCAAAGAGCATTGAAAGAAGAAGTCGAGTTGAATGTAAAAGCTGGGCGTCCCGCGGATGAACTTTCTGTGTCTGGTGATGGATCGTGGGCGAAACGTGGATTCTCATCGCTTCTCGGTATTGCCTCGTTAATAGGGAAATACAGTAATAAAATTTTAGATGTTGTCGTCAAATGCAGTATATGTCAAGCCTGCTCTCAATGGAAAGGCCAAGAGGATACGATTGAATATGAAGCGTGGTATCGAGAGCATGAAGATCACTGTGACGCAAATCATACCGGAAGTGCTGGCAAAATGGAGGTAGACGGCATCGTGGAAATGTTCAAGAGATCGGAAGAGTTGTACAACGTAAAATACGCGAACTATATCGGAGACGGCGACACGAAAACGTTCAAAGCCTTATTGGACACAAAGCCTTACGGGGATGATTTTTTAGTTTGCAAAAAAGAATGTGTTTTGCATGTTAAAAAACGTTTGTACAAACGTGCTGTTGATGCGAAAAAAAAACATGCACAAATAAAGAAAGCAACAAAGAAATTGACAGAAAAAGAAGAGGGAAAAAAGACACAGCGGAAATCGATAAATAAAACACCGAAGCGTCAACAATTGACGAATAAATTATTGCAAGAGCTGTCAACTTATTACGGTCTAGCAATTAGACGTAATTCAGATTCGACTGAAGGGATGAGAAGTGAAATATGGGCAGCATATTATCACAAAATTTCAACAGATGAAAATCCGCAACACTCGTACTGTCCTCCAGGTTCCGAATCGTGGTGCAAGTGGCGTCAAAGTGAGGCTGCAGGTACTTTAGACACCTACGAGCACCCACCTGCTCTGTGCGATGAAGCACAAGAGATATTAAAACCAATTCATGAAGATTTGACAGCAGAGACTTTATTGGAAAGGTGTATTGGCAGTAATACGCAGAACAATAACGAAAGTTTCAATGCTTGCGTGTGGCACCTTGCGCCGAAACATCTGTTTGCCGGAAAAAAAATCATTGATATTGCCACTCACATTTCCGCTTGCATATTCAATGAAGGATTTGCATCCCTATTGAAAATAATGGAGACCATGGGCATAACAATCGGGCCACAAGCGGAGCAACTAGCGCAAAACCGAGACGAGCTGCGAGTATCGAGCGCCAACCGTAGGAGCACGGACAACTCCAAAGAGGCTCGGACAGCTCGAAGAAATGAAAGGAGTGAGGAAATCTTGAATTATGAACGTTCCGAAGGAATCCTATATGGTGCCGGAATCGCGGATTAACTGTAAGTATTCAAAATTTGCTCAATTTTTGAAAATATCTGTACCTCAAACTTTAAACTCATTTATCTCGAAACGACTTTTTTCGGCACTGCGCAGGTGAAAACAAAAAAACTATTCAACCGAATCACTTGAAATTTGGATATGTTGTTCACAACATGTATGGCTATCGTCGGAACTACAATCATAATTTTATTTAAATAATTTCTTATTGTTTATACTAAAAAACTAGTGAAAAAAAAACCCGATTTTACGAATTTTTTTTCAAAAGCGCGCCATTTTGTCAATTTTTAATTTTTTCGATTTGTTCTAGTCCCGACCATAACTGCACTCTTTCTGATTAAGAATCTTCTTGAATTTTGTGTTTCAGATGAGTAGAAGTCTCGGATCGATCTTCACCGTCCGGGTCGGATTTTTCGAGAGGGTCGTCTTCAATGCCAATTATATGATAATAAACACTGTTTTTAAAATTAAAAAAAAATTTTTTTGTATACTTAATAAAGGTAGTAATAAACCCGAAAAGTTAAAACATCGATTTTTAAATTTTTTATGGCAAAAAAAAAATCGTGAAAATAGGTGAAATTTTCGTGCTCTAGACCATACGGTCCCCTTAATAAAAATCTCAAATTGGACAATATAGTATTTTTATTTTTTGTAAGCTGTGGAGTTAGTTGTGTTAAGGTAAGGTATTCTATTGGTAGGTTTAGTTAACAATTAATTAATTTGTTATCTGAGACTTTGCGTTCGGGAGCTATGCTGGGCGGATCAGGTAGACAGGAATGCTAGGACGTCACTCTACGATGAGATTGAATGTTATGCTTATTATCGCTCTCTCCGCTTTGTGCTGATCTTCGTGCTAGGTGGGATATAATGCAAGGATAGACATGGTTTCTCGGTGCGTGCGTGTGTGTAGCGAGTGTGCCTATCTTCCTGCGCTGGCTTTCTATATGTGTGTGTGTGAGTTGGATGAATTTTCTTTATTGTCTCGTTAAGCGAGATGATAATAATGCCGCTGGTACTGTAGTGCTCCGAACATTGATATTTTGTTTCGCTGGCAATTTAGGTAAAAGGATGTGCTTAAGGGAAGCAAACTGTGGATTCGTGGTTTATTTAAATCAATTGCGTGTGAGTTGTTCTCATACGCTTGACGCGTCAGTGAAGCTGGCGGATCAACTGCAAGGAGACATTCGAATTTCAGAAGAATTATTCTACTCTCACAGCTTAGGAATCTTTAAGGATCAATAAATGATAGGTTGCTGAATCCTAGCGTCTCAAATGTCAGTCAAGCCGACGTGCAAAGTATTCCAAATTCGAGTAAGAAAAACCGATAGTAATCCTCAATTGACTCACAATAATTAACTTTTCGTGCAATGTTAAGAACGAGTACGAGTGCTTTGATTCTCATTGGGAAAGCCGTGGTACAGACTATGCAATGTCTCGATTTAATAATGCAATGGCAATTTTGGAATTGCTGAGTTTTCGATACTTTATCCACACGGAGCACAGTAAATCTGATAAATGATTTTAGCAAAGAAACTCCAAAGTTACTAAACTCCTACCTATTAACCACCAGGCTAACAACAAATTCTCGAAGTCAGACTTCTAGCGCAGTGCTAGGGCTTCCTAAGAGAATTTGTCCTCTACTCACGAACTTGGATGAAGTGATGGAGCGAATGCTCAATTTAATCGATGATCATTACTTGTATGTTGAAGATTTGTAGAAGCAATAATCTTGGGAGTGTCTCTGCGCGCCCTTAAATAATCTTTGGGGGCTGTAGGGGAGATTCCCTTCCTCAGGTCTTCGAGGATCGTTTTGGTGGGGTTTTTGTGCCCCGTTGCGTGACTGCGGTGGTCAAATTCGCATCTCCTATATCCTCTTCGCGATTAGTTATTAGTTGTTCCCCTTATTCGCTTGGGATGGTGACCGTTGACTCTACGAGTATTAGGATGTTAGGAGTTTGAGGAGTCGTCGCCGTGCGATTAAGGCGAGAGCAAGATCAGTCGGTGTGCCTGATTGATCGGTGTTACGTGAGGCGTGTGTTACTTGCTGACCGCGGTGACGTAGGTAGGGCGGGGACTGTCACTGGTCTCGGATTGATTGCCGGTAGGATCGATGGGTGTGATCGATAGTGGGACTCGCGTGAGCTCGCACGCTGTTATTCGTTATATAGGTGTGCTCTTTAGGTGAAGGAGTTTACCGGGCATTTACCTGTAACGGCGAGACATGGCGTCCCGTTACATCTTTGTCGTGAGGTTATAAAGATCGCGGTCAGTTTTAACTTTTAATTAAAGTGACTTATATATATATATATATAGAAGAGTGATAGTGCAAAAAAGTAAAGTATAATTTAATACATAAACGTTTGAACAGTGCCTTAAAAAATATTTTTTTTTTATTAATCCTAGCCCCTACAATTCATTTTTCCGAACGTAAACTCTAGATAGGAGTCGAAAACAGTGCCTCTTCTCTTTTACCATAAAATGTCCCTTGCTTGCAATAATAAAATTTATTTGGAAACCATTCTCTTCATTTTTTATATAACTGAGAGACTGGTGTATGATACCACCTTACGTTTGAATCATCCTAAGTTTGAATTATATATGGTTTTAAACTACCCTAGAGTAGTAGAGACCTTAAATACATGAAAATACTATTTGCACTTGCAATCCAAAACGGAATCAAGCGATGCGAAATAATTTTGAGCGAAAAGATATTTGATTTGAGAAAAAAAATTTCATAAGTATGTTGTGCCCCAAAATAGCACTCATAAAATAAAGCGAATGGCGAAAGCATTGAAGCACCGCTCAGCATAATTGCTAAACTGCACATTCCTTTGAGTACATCGACCCTCGAAAGTCACCATCGAAACTTCTAGAAACTAATCACGCCATAATCAAATAAGTGGGGAAAACCAAGCGAATCAATAAAAGTAACGATTAACCGAAAATCGGCAGTCTTTGACGAAAATCCGAACGATTGGTCTCGAGGCTATTAAACCTCGAATTTATAACTTCTTAAATAAACTTATTGTTAACTTGTTAGAAAAGTATTGAGTTTGAGTTCATTCTCTTGGCCTTAATCCCTTAACTACTCGTCCTCGATAACTCGTCCCTTCGCGACGGTCTTCGCGGACACAACATTGGTGGCAGCGGTGGGATTGCCACAACTCAAGAAATCCAACACGTCTACAAAGGTGAAACGGAAGAAAACCAAATTGCTGAGGAGGACCGATAATTCTAGAAAAGTCGATAAATCGAATGGACGTTCGATTACCGATCATCGCATCCAAGGCAGACCGATCTACGTCAAGATTCAACCCCAAAATACGATTGGAACAAGAGCGGAGGAAGTTCAACACGACAACGAATTTCAACATCATGTTAGCGATCATCTTACTGTAAGTGACGGAACATTAACTAATAAAATTGTAATCCGCCAAAGCCAGATCGTACAGATATTTATATGTCAGACGACGAGTACGCCGAACGTCTCAAATTACCTGGTGTTAGCACCATTTCGCGATCTCTCAATTCATTTTTCGACGATAAACTCGATTATACTCGCGAAAAAGTTAGCGAAATCGCCTCTCGAAGTAAAAGGCGACAAAGTAGCATCCAAGCATTAAACCGATCTCCTAAATCGGATAATGATTATTTAGACGCGGAAAGTACTCCCGAAAATTCTGTATTAGAGTCCACTTCTGACCCTTTTGCATCAACAATGGTTGAAACAGTGAATTTAGATCAAACGGGAGATAGTCCAAACTCAGGAAATCCCGGAAATAGTAGAAATAATAATCCCGGAAATAATGGAAATAATAATCCCGGAAATAGTAGAAATAATAATCCCGGAAATAATGGAAATAATAATCCCGAAAATAATGGCGAAAATAACGGAGTAAATAACTCTCAAAATTACCCTCCTAATCACAATCGTAGTAACAGACTTCGAGGCACAATGTCTCTTAAAGAAGCGCGTACCTTAATTCCTCGATTCGACGGTACTAAACCGGAAGAAGCTCATGAACTATTAGATGCATTTTCTCATGCAAATGAACTGATCAATGAAGAAGATCAAGAAATTTTATTAGAAACCGTTTTAAAAGTAAAACTAGTAGGAAAAGCTAGAGCTGAAATTAAATATAAAACAATTCCAGATTTCGAAACTTTCAAAACAATTTTGTTAAAATCATTTTGCGGTACTAGAACAGTAGGAGCTTTGCAATCTGAATTATATGCGAGTCGGCAAAAATACGACGAATCTGTAAAAGAATTTGGAAGAAGAATAGAAGATTTGATGATGGATTTAATCGAAGCTAGTATCCGAGAACA
Source organism: Rhimphoctona megacephalus (assembly GCA_963989365.1). NCBI lineage: Eukaryota > Metazoa > Arthropoda > Insecta > Hymenoptera > Ichneumonidae > Rhimphoctona > Rhimphoctona megacephalus. The sequence continues at coordinate 25,649,805 of OZ022417.1, forward strand.
AACAACAGAAATTGGCCAAATGGCTATTGAACAATATGTCCGTGGATTAGCCCTTTCAAGTTTTCAAGAAGGACTTAAAAAAGATTACCAAACAATCATTAAAGCACAACGTTATCCAACTCTAAGTGAAGCAATCACAGCCGCTATAGATGAGGAAAAAATACAACAAGGACATAAAGAATCCGGAAACAGAAGTGGTCCAATTACTTGTAATAAATGCAACAAAAGAGGTCACATCGCGCATGATTGTAGAAGCTCAGAACAAGGAAATGGACAAAATAGCTTGCCAGTTCCTACCAGAAATATGCACACTTTATTTTGCAATTTTTGCAAAAAACCTGGTCATGTTTACGACGATTGCTGGAATAGAAGAAACAGAAATAATGGACAAGAAGGTTCATGGTCGGGACGAAACTATCATAATCGAAGAAATTACCGATATCAAAAAAATCAGGGAAATCAAGAAAATCAAGAAAGTAGTCAAGAAATAAATCAAAATAATCAAGGACAATTATCTGAAGACAAAAATGTAGGTAACGAAAGAAAAACGATAGGTTCACTCAACCTACTCACGGTGACAGCCGAGCATAAGAATGCAAGCGTCAGCAATTGTAAGGCAGCGGAAGCTACACGCTCATCCAAAAAGAATATATCGAAGAAGCTCGACCCAAATTTAAAAGCTGTAGTAAAAGGAGCACATAATGAAAAGACGATTCAACAAGAAAACGAATCGCTGTCAAGACAAACGCAAATAGATAGGCGTAATGTTTATTGTAATAAATGTAAAAAATTCGGTCATTGGACCAGAGATTGTTGGAGGTCGAATTCATCGAATGGACAATATAATTTGCCAACTCCAACAAGAAATGTCATATTTTGCAATTACTGTAAAAACCCAAGACATCTTTACGAGGATTGTCGAAAAAGATTAAAACAGAATCAATGGAACAACGAACCAGGAGGTTCAGATCAAAATGCACAACCAAATAATAGCCAAAATAATCAAAATCAATCGGGCGAAGGAAACGGACAGCAAAAGAAAACAATCGGGTCATTAAACCTCAGTCTTCTTACTAATAAGACGGCCGAGCGAAAGAATTTATACGTCAGCAGTCCGGAGGCCAAGAGAACTGCAGGCTCATCCACAAACGATAAGGAAAAAATTCCAAGAAAATTGGAAATAAATACTATTCATTCCTGGGGCATGGCTAGTGACTTTTACATAAATTCAGCGCAAGCAAAAAATTCAGCCTTTCTTTTGAAAGCTGACACGGGAGCTCAATGTTGCATCATAAAAAGAAATGCTCTCCGAGAAGAAACCGAAATAATTGATGAAACAATCGAATTAACAGGAATAGAAGGAAAAACATTTAACGCTTTATGTAAGGTAATGTTAGAAATCGAAACACCCGCCGTCAATGTACGTCACGAATTTTTTGTCGTCGACAATGACGATTCTATTAAAACAGACGGAATGCTAGGACTCGATTTCATGAGAAAGCACAAAGTTGATATATTAGGTGGTCAATATATCAAAATCTACGGTCACATGGAGCCGTTAATAGATGCATCAGAAAAAATAATAGTGCCACCGCACTCAAAAGTAATGTCATATGCAAAATTACCGATTTTAAGCGTAGGATGCATCACCGCCATGAAAGTAGTAAAGCCAATTGAAAAAGTGAGTAAAAAAGTGTATGAAACGACAAGAAAGTTCGACAAGAAAATTATTAAGGAAAAGCCAGTAAAGGACTCCAAAGAAACAGAACAAATTCAAAAAGAGCCAAAAAACGACTCCAACGAAATTGAAAAGATTAAAGAAGAATCAGAAAAATGTTCTAGAAAAATGGAAAAATTTGAAAAAGAGCAAAAAAAGAATTTTGAGCAAGTAAAAAAAATTAATGCGACACACGCACGTAAGAAAAAAGAAAGACAAACGAACGTTTGGAAAGCAAGTCGAAACAGTGGATACTCCAGCATGGATCAACGTAAAATCATAAATGAATTTAGCGAGGAATACGCCGATGTATTTGATTTCAAGAGAAAAGCCATCAGGTGTGAAAACTTTGTTGAAAACCTTATCTGCAAGAGAAAAGGAACTGTACCCATAAATATTGAACAGAACAGACCACCTGAGATACACAAATCAGAAGTGATGACTCGAGTAAAAGAAATATTCAAAGACAGCGTAATACATCGAAGGAAAGGCCTACGGAAGACACTACTACTGACCGTTCCGAAAAAGGATGACATCGAAGGAAAAGTTTTGTCATAGAAAAAAAAAAAAAACAAATTAAATTAAACTTACAGGGAATATAATGAAAAAAAAGAGTGAATGAATAAAACTTCAGCAAAATAGCGAATAAAGAAAGAAATAAATAATGAGATAAAGTAAAACAATTCACATTTACGCATGTATATGAACACGTAAAAAAAGAAAAAAAAGAAAAAGAAAGGAAAAGGAAAATTTTGAATATTATTCGCTATTCGAATATAATTTTGTTTTAAGAAATCATTTATTTTACGGAAACTGAATTCCGATTGAAAAATATACATACGAAACAAGAATCGACTAAACAAATGTTGATTCGAACAAAATCTTATTATTCTTTTTGTTATCGGTAAGCAAATATTCATATAAAATTTTAATTTGATGCAAAATACATTTAAAAGGAAAAACGAAAGAAAATGTCTAAATGAAAAAAAAAAAAAAAAATTTTCTAAAATGGATAAAAATTTCAAATCAAGTCATTCAAAATGATTATTATTTTTATGCAAAATATAAAAATAAAAATAAAATAAAAGACTTATAAAAATAGCATTTTAAAATCCAACGCGCAAATACAACGGAACACCTGTTTCATGATCAAACAAGTCAAAAGGTGACCTCTAAGCCTTTGAAAGGTCACGTCCAAGGAACCTCTGAGTCGACATGAAACAAGGTGCCCCCGAACCTCTGACGCGGATTAAATTTACGAGCTTTAGATGGGACAATATTCAATTGTTACCTTTACCCAGCATACATAAAACAAATGAGGTTAATAATACTTAAAAGACAACTTAAAAGTAATTAAAATAGATCAAATGGTTGAAAATGTGTAAATTACACAAATTCTTTTATTATTTAGGAAACTTTATGTCCAAGTTAATCGAAACCTCTGAGTCATCATCGAACATGTAATTTCATTTGAATCGATGATTGAACAAGTCCCTCGGACCTCTGAGACTCTAATAAAATTGAATTCAAATTTCATAATAAATGAAGCAAAATCAAATCATCGAATTGATTCAAATTTATCTTGTATCAATGATGCGCAAGTACATCGAGACCTTTGGGTTGCTGTTGAACAAGCAAATATTAAAAAAAAAAAAAAAGCCTCTGAGTCGACTGGCGAACAAGTACATTCGAATGATAATTCAACAAAACATATTTCGATATAATATGCGATAAAATATTATTTTTCGATAAAAATATTGTAAAAACAAAACTACAGTACACCCAACAATCTACGATACTGGTTTACTGGCTTTGGACGGAGAATGTTCCGTCACATCTACGAATTACCAATTGTTATCTATAAGAGAAATTAAACAAAACGAATTCATAACATTTGTACCACTGTCTAACTTAACAAACCCGATAGGAAATGTAAACGTTAACCACCCAATATTTAATTACAGCATACCATCAAAAATAATAACAAATCCATTAGATACAAACGCTTTAGGCGAACGAATCGAGACCCTACAAACAAAGCTAGAAGAACAACCTGAAATATGGACACATCCTTATCACATAATCGGAAATTATTCTCTAAGTGCCATTGCATTAACGTTGATAACAATTATAATAATCATTTTAGCAATTTTTAAGGCAAAACATTGCCAACACATTCGACTAATACAAGCAAGTAATGACATAGAATTAGCTCCGACATTTGTCTCAAGATCAAGATCAATGGATCAATTAAGCACAAGCCCTAATAAAGAAAGAATTGTTGTAAAAAAGGTACCACAAGAAGCAAAAAGAAAGGTACACTTTAACTATAAACATATGTATGAACAGAATAACTTAATCAACTATAAGAATGAAAATTGTACAGCCAAGAGACCATTCAAAATTTTGTTTATTTTAATTCGTGCAATAGTAGCCGAAATAAATTTCGTCTCCTTAAGGGGGGAGGGATGTTGTGCCCCAAAATAGCACTCATAAAATAAAGCGAATGGCGAAAGCATTGAAGCACCGCTCAGCATAATTGCTAAACTGCACATTCCTTTGAGTACATCGACCCTCGAAAGTCACCATCGAAACTTCTAGAAACTAATCACGCCATAATCAAATAAGTGGGGAAAACCAAGCGAATCAATAAAAGTAACGATTAACCGAAAATCGGCAGTCTTTGACGAAAATCCGAACGATTGGTCTCGAGGCTATTAAACCTCGAATTTATAACTTCTTAAATAAACTTATTGTTAACTTGTTAGAAAAGTATTGAGTTTGAGTTCATTCTCTTGGCCTTAATCCCTTAACTACTCGTCCTCGATAACTCGTCCCTTCGCGACGGTCTTCGCGGACACAACAAGTACTTCACCAATTTTTTTTTATCTATTGCTCACGAGATATAATTCGTAATCAATAAACATTGTAGAAGGAAAACTCGCGTAGTACTTCGGCCAAAATTATTTTTTCCAATCAAACTTTACACTGAAAAAAAAATTTTGTTCGAAAAAAAAATACGGTTTGACCCAACAAAATCCTATGGTCGGATACGTTCAAATAAATTTTATGGTAGATGTGGGTAAATATATTGTTGGATTATTGAAAAAATGTCAAATTTGCCTTAACTAAATTTTGTCAAACTAGACAAAATTTATATTGGACATTACAGACTCATTTGGTTGAAAAAAAATCACGTGCGAATACCGATGAACGAATAATCATTGAAGCAACATTAAAATGTTCGTTACAACCAAAAAAAACTGATGTAACAACAAAATATTGGTACAATGTGTACATACAATTTGTCCAACCATCTCAATCACGGTTGAGACTAGAACTTCATTATTTTGATGCAACTATCAAATTCGTTCACACCACTAAGAACGTATGTATAAACAAAAAATGTACTGTACCACGAATGTAATATTGCTTTGACGTGGCCATATATTTTGTTGAATTAATAGAATTCTATGTTCGTTTTGTAATAACTTTAGTAAGTTAGATGCGCTACTGCATCCAACTTACTAAAGTTATTTGGTTTTCTTTGGTTTTTTTTGTTTTCTTCAACAAAATATTATTTTTTTTGAACAAATGTCGATAGTTGATTTATCGAGATATGAGTTTAACGTCAATAAATAATCTTTTTCGTGGACACAAAAAATGGGTCAGCAGAAAAACGCTGCCGTAGCCCAAACACTGCATTTGGTTGACATAATTAAAGATTTTTTTAGATCTACGAAACGAAGTTCCGCACACCAAAATGTTTAGTTAACGGCAAGTTAATGTTTTTTTTAGAATTAATCAGCCATGAATATGCAGCAACCAAATCGTTTGATCCTGCTAACCGTATATGGCTGTTGCTTCCATACCTATTTTCTTTATATGTCCCATTCATTTTCTTTGCGCGATAAGTTAGTGCTTACTTTTTACGTGATAAGCTTTACCACGAATAAGCTTTCTATAGAAGTAGCTAGAACTTTGAATTGTTTTCTTAGAGCTATATTAGGAACCACCAATGGTTTTACTGATATATCTCGAAAAAAACGCTATATTGCAGCGAATTCTTTACAGAACTTCATCGTAGTGTTAGTTTATTACATAAAAAATAAGCATGAACTTACTGTGTGACGAATACGAACGAGGCATATAAACAATATAGGTATAATATAGGTAAAAAGCAACAGCCTTATATTCGGTCAGCAGATTCAAACATCCGGTGGCTGCATATTTATGGCTGATTAATTTCGGAAACCGCATCAGTGTTCAAGAAATTTCAATTAATTGATATATTAGCATCAGTTGAAAAAAAGTTTTTTTTTAAACATGGGAATAGTCGCTAGATTAACAAGAGGTGCATAATTAAAATAACCCATAATGTTACAAAATAATCCGTTTATTATATAAGTGAATATTCAATGACATAATGATACGTAAACTTATATTAAAGATTCGTCGCAGCACGAATCGACGTACAAAAACAATTACAAAATAAGATTTGACGAATTTATGTCAATTAGAGTAAGATTCAAGGTAAATATGAGAGGTATTTGTATGAGAAAATGAGAAAATAACTATTTTTCTTGAATGTTCGTAAAAAAACAACATATGAAAGTTTTTTGAAGTCGTATTATACGCATGGGACATAATGTTTACCGTCTGACATACGCTACAACTTGATAGGAGAGTAACTAACAAGATCTTTGTCATTTATAAATCTCCACTCTTTTGTCACAGTTACTTCGAATGCACAATAATGTCGGCGAATACATAATGTATCAAGCTTTACGTATAAAAAATGACAATTTTCAGTCGGGATGATAATGATGTATTTCACCAAGCCGAACGTTGAGTGATTATCCTTTGATCCTCTAGAGATCACTGCATTGATATAGTAAATTACGCCGTTAATTTTAACCCATGGAGTTGAAATACATTCATTAGCAATATCTGATGGAAGAATTTTTTGAACTAAGCCATAATCTCGCAGGGAAGTTAATTTTGTACGTAATTCAGGCCCCCAGCACAAGCGGTTTGAAAATCTGTCTTTACTGAAAAATCGCCGAGCCAAACTGAGCTGATGTTTTAAGGCCAATGTATAGGCTGGTTTTTTACGCGACTTTACAACTTTCGAATTCTCCTTCAACTGTTTATGTTTCGCTTCGAAACGAATGCAAGAAAGGTACTTTAACGGGCCGAATTTTTTGATCATTCGGGGATAATGAAGTAATAAGTGATGTTTAGGTTTCAATGGTTCAGTCAAAAGTTCTAAATACAACGAGTGGTGATCTGAGATGAGAGCTTCAAGTTGGTCAATAGTCGCAGGGTTAAATGATGGTGCCAAAATAATGCTCATTATATCATGTAATTTAAGGTAGAGCTCCCACATCGGATGATCAAGAGGGACAAGATCGCCTATGAGCAAACTGAGATTCTCAACCAAAAACTACATTTCCGATGAGGAAATTATAAGTTGTTGTGTTTTAAGAACATTGCTCGATATGAGAATAGGAATATTCTTTCTAGCACTCGTACCGTACTCAAAATTCTCGATTCGCGATCTAAAAGTTTCAAGAGAAAAGAATTTTTCATCCGTTATAAAAACCTTAAGCATTTTTCCTATTGCATATCGCCATACGTCTTCATTAAAATCATGCATGATGTCTAAACTTCCATTTTCTATTACGTGGTAACTTGGAATTTCATTGAAAGCACACTCAGCGTTTATCCCTCTTGAATAATTCGCAGAGTCTTCGTTGTAATTTTCAACCGTACGTAACAGATCAGGTCGTTCTTTCACCAGGCGTTGTGCTACCGCTTTGTCAATTACATAAACTCGACACCAATAATCTGAATTGAAAGAGGTTGTAAAATCCACGATCAAGTTAACACCTAAATTATCACCAATTACTGATAATAACGCGATATATACTGTATGCTGATGATCATTAATGTCAAGGATTAGACCATTCATTTCGAGCTCTTTAATCTGATCGATAATATTGCCGAATATTTTTTTATTGCCAAAACTTTTATGATCGGAAGAATTGTGTGACTGAGCCAAAAAGATATTTTCCAGCATATTACTATATTCGGGTGGTAAGCAAGCGATTGAGAAGTAGACAGCACCAAGCTTATGAACATTTTTGTGAGATCCAAGTACATTGTTTATTTCGAAATCATCAAAAAACAGTAACAACGGGAGCACTATTTTATTCACGAATTTTACTTCAATATTTTTCCAAACGTCCCCCTGTACGGCCGAAATAATTAGTTAACTTTCTTTACAATATTCCAAATACGACAAGATATGCGTCAGAATGTTTGGCAGTTCCAAGAAAGATTTTATTACAGATTTTATCGGGATGACTGCAACTTCTGAATTACATACAACGACCTGACGCTTTCCCCTAATATGACGCGACTTTAACGATGCACCAACTACGATAGATTGAGGCTTTATCAAAACTTTTAAGTTTTCTAAGGATTGCAGAGTCTTGTATTCACATGAATAATTGTCAAATGCGGACTGGATTGTATCAAACATTGGGCTCAGGTCCGATGATAACTCTTTACATTCTTCGCAGTTATACTTTTTTTTCAATTCCGTTATGAATGTCGAACCGAACAGATTATTTAGTTTTGCAATTAAACACGGTACAAACGATCTTGGCAAGGTTGAGTCGGAATAAAGTTCAGCTACAAAAGCAGCGATACGCTGATCAGTCATGCGTGCAAAATTTTCAACGCTTAAGCAGGTGTGGGAAGCTGGAGGAATCGCACTTGTGCAAGATTCTTGATCTGGAGGCGTTGAAGCAAATGTATCTTTAGGATCATCGATCTCAACGAAAAGGCTACTACTCGCAATATTTTCAAACCGCTGTGTGTGCTCAGGTATAGAATGTTTCAAGGTCACATGCCGTTTGTAAGAATAGAAATTACTAAAGCTGCGGGAACAATTTCTATACGGACAGTAGCATATTGATGTCATTGAAGTTTTATGTCTAAGCTTCATGTGGGATGTTAGAGCATCTTCCGACGATGAATTCGAATTACATAAAGGGCATTGAAACATATTGTCTCTCTATTACAGAACTGAAATAGTGAATTTATTCTGTGTCAACTTGTTGCCGTTTTAATAAAAATAAGAAAAAAATAAGATGAAGATAAGATGTTTTTGCGGTTGCGAGATAATGACTTAATTCGTTTCTTTTTTCTTTCATTTAGTTTTAGACGTTCTTCTCGAGACTCGACATTTCCGTAATTATCTTCATAACATATGGAGATATTTTGTCCCATTTTGTCGAAAAATTGTAAATACTTTTTTGCAAAAGCAGCCACAAATGCTCGCTCTCTGGGGGATATGCTGCGTCAAGGGCATGAAACGCTTTGAAGCAAACGTCGAGAGCTTTGAGGGCTGATGGTACCTTATAAAGAACAGTGTCGATACACACGTAGAAACTGGAGATTTCGACGTAAGTCGGTCCAATAGCGATGATGAAGGGCTGAAGAGTGAGACCGCGATTTTTCATTGCTTCCCGTCGAGTTTCTTGGATTTTAATCATATCACCTGGCGCCTAAAACAATTAAAATCAAACCATCGACCTTGTAAACACTTCCAATAATTAATATTCATATCCAAAAAATAGAAAAAAAAATATAATTACCGTTACGTGTACGATGATGCTGTCCTTGCATTCACTGATGGATGGTTTCTATTGCTGTTTATTGCATCTTATACGGCCTTTCGGTGGAATAATGTGCGGCAGTATATAAAGCTGCAGGAAAATCTTGCTATCTGTATACATTGAAATTTGTTTGAAGTTTATATGAAGTTCAGGCTCTTTAAGTTACAACAACAATAGTAATTAAGAGTCGCGGGCATGGAAAACAAAAATATATTTGAAATATATTTCGTGTTATATAAAGAATTTATATTCCACGCTGTGACGAAAATTTTTATTGTCACTTAAAAGCAACTCATTATTGCTTCTCCCGCTCGATGATCCAACCACGACACAGCCTCGTAGGACCTATCTAAGACAAAAAGGATTAAAATTTATTGAATAATTAATTATTAATTGCGTCCCGGAATATTTATTTTATATTTCATCGGCCGGCGAGTAATATTGGAGGAAATAAAAGTAAAGCGGTAGCGAGGAGAGAGACAATAACATAGTAAAGGAAGGCGGAGAGAGAGAAAGACTTTCGAATTTCGTGCAACATCGGCGTACTTCGAGCGAGGCTCATACGCATTCGTTACTTACAAGACTCACACGCACACAACACCTACACACTCATTCGTCAACGTCTCGATGTCGAACAATCTAGAATCTGCGAGAACATTATCATCGCTGGACGACGCTATTGGTCATCGTCGTTTTCCCGTCGTTACTTCAGGGGAGTCGCAATATTGGGTGACGTCGGACCCTGATTACGATAATCGAAGAGAATCCCGTTATATTAATTATTGAGATCTTCCCTATATCTTTCTCTTATTATTTGTCGTTGTTACTAACTTATTATTTTGGCTAGGGGTTGTTTAAAGTAACTAATAACCAAACAATTATTCCCGGTAGAAATTCGGGGCCCCGTCGAACGCCCGCGACTAATTGGCTTGACACGCGCCTGTCGCATATCGTCGAAAATATTTGAGAGAAAGAGGGAAAAGGGGGGTGAGAGCGCCGTGTGTGAATCTCGATTCGAGGAGATTTTCGGTGAGCATTGAGCGGGACGGACGTGTGTAATCAACGGTAATTATTAGCAAAAGCTCTCTCCTTCTCGCTTTCCGAGTTGGCCAGTGGGTTTATCCCGAATTTGTTAATGATTTTCCCTCAATAAAATATTAAAATAAATATTGTAAAAGTTACGATCCCGGCAAATGTTAGAGTTTAATCGCGGCGGCGGCTTCGCCTTTCGCTATAAAGAAAAATAATTTTCTCGATTGTTACCACGTATTTGCGAGCTTTGCGAGGCGGCTCATGATATAATTAGATTCCGGGTAATAATTGTGTCGTGGTTGAATCCGAGGTCTCCATTTCTTTCGTGTACTTAAGCTTAATTTTTCGTCATTAATTAATAGAGTCCGAACATGGGAATCTTCGCGAAGAAATGCGGGTTATGAGAGTGTGAGTGTGTATGCGTGAGACCGGGAAAGAATTTTCGCGGGTTGCAAGACCAATAGCCCGGCCGCATCACCGAATAGCGGGTACACGGTAAAACTCGTAACAACTATCTTTGTTTTATATGAGATATTAATTTTTGACAATCATTTCGTTTCTTCCTGTGAGTAAATCCACGGTAGGAAATTGTGGGCTCGTTATAAAATTATAAGAGTGTGTAGCGTCCCGGTCGTATGAGTGTCAACGTGAGTGAGTGAACGCGAAATTCTTTTGTCCGGTAGCGTTTTCCCGTATTATTATTATTATTATCATTTAATTTTATTTTTGTGTTTTGAAATAAAATTCGGTTCTTCAATGATTATAATATGGAAATTATACAGTTAAAAATTATTAAACAATAAAATTATAATTCTCATTTATATTTTCTTTAAAAAAAAAAATTATAATGTGCTCAATTTATTTTCTTTTATTATCCAATGACCTCACCCATTCCGCTGCAACGAAGCCGGACAACCGCCTATCACTCTCTCTCTCTCGTATTATGTCGCTTTAGCGGCTGGCGCCCAATTAAAATTAAATAAATTAATACAAGCCAGAGAATCGGGCTTTTGTGGCGTTAGAATTTCCATCAAAACGCATATAAAAGAACAATATTTTCATAAGCTTCATACATACACGAATATATAAATAATATATTTCTATTATAGGTAATTTGGTCGATTTCTGTATGGAAAAATGTATTATGAATATATTATACTACACTCCTATTTCCAAAATACATTCTTTTCATATTAGAAATGATTTTTTCTTATATTCAAAGTAAATTTTTTTGTATGAACGTCAATCTTTTAGCGTTAAAAATATATATTTTTCACATACGTGTGTATTTTTTTACATACATAAAAAATGTACGTCCAAAATACTAGTAGTAGCAGGATACTATATTTTCAATACATATTTACTATATGAAAACCGGCAAAATCATGCATAAAAAAATATATATTATTTATCTACGCGTATACATGAAATTCATAAAAATATGTATTTTTTTAGTGCGTGGTATATATTTTCATACAATGCGAAATATATTTCAAGTATACATTTTTTTCATAAAGTGACTCGAGACACACATATTTACTATTTTGTATAAATTAACTTACCATCAGACAATTGGTCCAGCTGGAGCAACTTGTTCAAGGATTCTGCGTTTTCATCATCTTTTTTCATTGGTCGAATACTTCGGAGTTTTTCATTGAAAGCGGACCAGTTTTCCAAACTTAGCTCTATGTTTGTCAAATTTAAAGCAGTGTAGTCTTCTTCTACGAGCTCAAAACCTTTTGGGTGTTTAAGAATCGGCCAGCGGTCAAAAATCTCGCAGACTTTCGCGTCTTTTTGTAATTCACTGTATTTTCGACGGAAATCGGCATTGATTCTCCATTTGTTGATGATAACCTCTCAGGGCTCAGTGTGCTTTTCGAGCCAAGAAATCGCCTCTTTGACCGTTTCGGAATCTACATAATAGTAATAATAATAATAACAACAATAATAATAATATATGTTATGTCGTGATATGACATGAACATCGGAATAATAATTATAATACTAATAACAATCATAATAATATGACTGATGTATATCGTACTTTCTTGGTCAGACGATGGGTCCCCAGAAATATCGCTAGCAGGGAGCGATGCGTCAGAACCAGTCCGCTGCTTGAACTCTCGAAGTTTATTCCGATATTTGTCGACTAATTTTCCTCGTGATATGACGAATTTCTGTGCCCGTGAGAGTCATTTTGGAATATGTGGGATATAATATGTGTCCGCTATCTCAGTAGGGAAAGCTTTAACAATCGTTGCCGCTAGATCATTCAAGTCCGCGTTCGTCAAGCTGTAGGTAATGTTTAAGCGTTCGATGGAATTGTCACGGTGTAAAGATTGCAAGGAAAACGTCAATATAAAAGGTATAAAAGCTATATACATTACTCTGAGAATAATCAAAACAGTAGGAATAACATAAAAAATGAAAAAAGTACCGGGGCGTTTCTGAGAGGATATCTGATAGGATAAGGTCGACGATAACGTTACGACACTTTGTCGATAATTTTTTGCTTTTTTTATACGAATGAAGAATTGCGTGTCCTTTGATCGTCTTGTCGAGAATCGATTTAATGTTTACGTTCCATTTTCTCAATGCAAATGGAATCGTCTCCAAAAAAGCATTTTCCTTCTCCAAAACATGACTTTCATCGTCATCATCCATCAAAACAGAGGAAGATTCGCCACCGCCGCGGACGCATTTGTCGGGCACCTGATTCAATTTCCGCGTTATTAAAAAGTTTCAACTAATTTTGTTTTTAGTTTGAACAAATATTATAGAATAGATCCAAAGATGTAAATTTTATAATAACTAATACCTTACGTTGACCGTACACTTCCGTCCATTTTCCAAGGAAATGAAGATGTAGTCCGATTTTTGGAAACAATTCTTTTATCAAATCGCGATTTAATTTCGATATATTTTCGTCATCGATTCCGTTATCTAAAAATGTGTAATGCACATTAAATAATATTGTGAAGGTAACTAGTGTAAAAAGCTAGTCAATAGGGTGTTTGATTTTTTTCGATAAGTAAACAATTAGCATCAACAGTGAAACTATGTAGAAAAAAAACTGCGTAGCGGAATCTTATAGAGTAGTTGTTGAGGAATAAATTAAAATGTGATGCATGAAATTGGTGGAAAAAAAAACTTATTATTCTTTGAAAAATTCCGATAAAAATGTGCCATCAAAAAATTTGTATTTCTCAGTTGATGCAATCTATTCTTATCGCAATCTATTCTTATTAATATACTTTTTCACGCTCATAACACATGCTGTAATGCAAATTCACCACCATTACGTTCAATTTGGGCATTGAATTGGGCATATAATCGTTCTGAAAATTTAGCCTTTATTCGCCTAGCGTATAACGATAATTGCTTTGAGTCAACAAAATCTCGTTTATAATAATGTGATAATTTAGTTGAATCCACAGAATAACTAATTATTTCACATACATATGCAGAATTGTATACAGGCAGCTAATAATTGTTGCGTAGACTAATCTACAGCCGCAGACGCGCAAATCAATTCTCATGACAAGGCAACAATATATTTGGTTAGATCGAACTTGTGTTATTTTGAGAGATTCACACATATTGTTGCGGAGAATAGCCGTTAGTTTCGACGCCCGTTACTGTAGATTGAGTCGGGAAAACAATTTTTTTTTTCATTATATGTATTAGATAATATTACCAGAATCGTAATGCTTTGCTAACCCTGATATTTCACACAAAGATATTTATTCTTCGAATTTATTCGACAATGGATCAATGCGAGAAATCGACCATTCGACCGCTACATTGTTACGCACAATCACTTCGCACTCACGAAACCACCAAAAAGACAATTCAATGTTTACATGTAAATTCGTTCACTGAAGGCAGTTCACGAGAAAAAAAATGATGGTTAATCTTTATCAATTCGATAAAGCAAAAATTGGATAAAATAATATACGCACGCTTTGACATCAAATTATCTTTTGAATGTAGCAAAAGTGGCAACAAAGAGCGACGTTATGTCGACCGTTCTATTGCAAATCCCTCAACACCGGTTAATATTTCTTCGCTTACATTTCACATGAAATTTCGATACATACCTTGCAGGATATCGATGATTTTCGTTGTCGTATCTTCGTCGAGCTGCCAAGACTTAATAACGTTAGCCATTGTTCCACTTGTTTTTAGCACTTTTTCTCGTTCGAACTTTCGAGAGGATCATTGGTAGGGAGCGTCTTACAAGACGAACGTTGTATGCGACGACGCAGAATCAGCGTTGACTGAGTGGGGATAACGCGCATGCGTATACATGGCTACTTTTAGCAATAGCGCCATACGAAAATAGCCGCGGAAACAACCGCGTGTTGTTTGAACAAACCAAATTATTCGTTTCCTTGCAAAATATTTGATCTGAAAACGATGGTAAAGTTAGTCAAAGCAACTAAATCGTGCATAACACATAATATGGTTTGTATAAAGAATGTTTAGTTGCTGCCATCGAACGGGAAGAAGAGTCCAATGCAATTTTACATTGAGAACAGCGAATTCGTTGCTTGGCACAACTATATTTCACTGTCAGTTGAACAAAAGTAGCAGGATTTCTTACATCCATATGATTTGAAAGAACCAAACGTCGCAATGGTGAAGAAACTAAAACCTCGATATGTTGACGCTAAGCATCCGTACAACAAACTAATGATACGGTTACTCTAACATAAAACTTTTGTGTGTGCGAGTTTTTCATTTCAAATAAATACATATTTGCCTCGACAGTGATGATCAGTTTGATTCATTAGAACCCTGAAATAGTCGGCGTACCTTGTAACAAGGCAACTTTTCAACATTTGATAGAATTACATTTTCGAAATCATTTTTTTGGCGGAAAGTGGGGTGTAGTTGAAATAACTGAACACTCAGTCATCTCATGAACTGCTATCAACTCTTAAGTTGTTTCATTTGAACGGAGATTTTGTTCAATTGAACCAGTATTGTGAGCAATTTGCGAAGGCAGTTGGTTGTTTGTCACATATAAACTACGAGATAGTCGACGTTTCATTCAACCTAAATACAGTGACGCCAACCAATTAATTATATTGAAAACAAGAAAACATTTAGTTATTCGATACAAACACGTACAGTTGGCTTTGTGGAAATGTTGAACCAAATATACCGATGTTTTGACCAAGGTTTTTTTTAAAGTTACCACATACGGATAGTCCTGTTAACTTACTGGAATAGTTGAGCAAATTTGTTCACACAACGTTGACTATGTTGTTGAATAGACTCTAGTTAAGATCGATTGACAAAAGTATTGTCATATTGACCAAATATTGAAGCAACTAAATATATTTTGTTCGAATAATAATTTTTTTTTTTCAGTGTAGCTCTCGCAATTTTGTACGTATACTTTTTTGTTTCAAAAGCTCGTTTCGTTATGAGTACTTATATTTAAAAACTTTTGGTGTATTCTGATGCTATTGGAGTATTTCTCCGGCATCATTTTTTATGGAATATTTTCCGATCCGTTGATCTGTTGGCACGGATGTTTGGGTATAATATTTTTTGAAATTTTTTTTAACTATATTAAAAAAAAAATCCATTTTTTACTTGTTCGTTGTTCTTTTATGCGTCGTATCTTCTCAGAATGACTGTACGTTTAAGTAATCTAATAATTTTATAAGTATTGATGGTTAATTAGAAGATTGAATTCATTTGAATACTTCTTAGATTAATATTTCACATTGCATTTTTAGTCCGAATATAGTCGCGATACACCAGCTCGCAATTCGATCATGTATCCATTTTTAGCTGAAATTATTAAAAAATCGCTTGAGCGACCTCTAAAATTTTTATTCAGGATTCAATTCTTGAGAGAATCACTTTTTGATAAAATATTACCATATTTTGCTGCAATGCCGAAAAAAATGTCAATTCTTTTGCATCTCTCAGATACATACATAATATAGACATGTTCAATTGGCAAGCTATGAATTTCATACCCGAGTACGTATACAATATTGACATGTTTAATTAATAAGCTATGACTTCCATACAAAAAGTCGAAAAATCCTAGCCAAAAACAGCATAAATCCTGTGAAAAAAGGTCAGACAAGTACATTTATGCCCCCCAAATAGTCTCTCCAGTTAATCCCCCCCCCCCCCCCCCGCCACCCAGTGTCAAAATACCGTTCCCCACAAAAATTTACAAAAACCCGTCTAAGTCGTTCATGCAAAAATCTCGGCATAAAAATCCTTTCTAAAAACAAACTCATCATACAAAGTTTTATGGGTAACTGCTCTCATTATCTTATCAAATTAAGTCAAATTGTACAGAGGTGAAATTTCATTCTCGTAAATGTTGTACGTTCACAAAAAGTTGATAAATAAATAAAGATCTACTAAAGTATATGTGGCCAAGTACGTGGGATTTTATTATGTTTATAAAATCTCCAATTATGTTCAAATGCCATTTCTCTAATTAATGCCTTATTACAGCGAATTATTATTCTATGACTTGGAACTACAAGGGCTTTAAAAAAAAATACAGAATTGCATTAGCCTGCGTGAGCTAGAACGCTGCCACACTCTCATTTGTAATATTTGTAGTACAGTTTTATTAGTAACAAATTGATAAAAGTTTACTATCGTACGTAGAGAGGATACGCACAGAGTACTTGTCTGGCCCGAAAATTTTTCATATAATTTGTCACATACGTCAACATTGGTTCACATTACCATACCATATATTTTGGCAATAAGAGTATGGGTCAGTCGGTATCTCGCCACCGTGAGTGCGAGGGAGATAGCTGCAAATTTCGAAAGTGAAATTCTTCGACACGGTTTCACCGATTACAAAAAGGCCCTGTCAGCGGATTTTTGCCATCGTCCCGCGTCCACTGACAGAGCTTTTTTGTATTCGGTCAAACGGTGTCGAAGAATTTCAATTTCAAAATCTCGAGGTGAGGTTAGGTGACTGATCCATACTCTTAACTAGTAAAATAAGCACAGCTAATTTGGAATCACAATACGCGGATTGTTTTGTATCCCAAATTATCCTCCTTTCCTTTAACCAATTGTTATCAATAAATCGATGCTCATGTGGAGCATATCTCACGTTATTACACGGCACGTTTATTCCGGTTTTGTAACACCCGGGGGAAAACTGGAGTTACAGAGCGTCTAAACGGTACTGTACACCCGAAATAAGTAATCCGGTACTATTTACACGCACTTTTACACCGGTTTTTACTACAACAGGTTTCATAAAACGAAATAAGCCTGCCATGTAAAAGCGGTCATCAATTGATTGCATTCCAAGGCATTTGGGTTTGTTTGGGTTTGTTTGGGTTTGTTTGGGTTTGTTTGGGTTTGTTTGTTTGGGTTTGTTTGGGTTTGTTTGGGTTTGTTTGGGTTTGTTTGAGTTTGTTTGGGTTTGTTTGGGTTTGTTTGGGTTTGTTTGGGTTTGTTTGGGTTTGTTTGGGTTTGTTTGGGTTTGTTTGGGTTTGTTTGGGTTTGGGTTTGTTTGGATTTGTTTGGGTTTGTTTGGGTTTGTTTGGGTTTGTTTGGGTTTGGGTTTGTTTGGGTTTGTTTGGGTTTGTTTGGGTTTGTTTGGGTTTGTTTGGGTTTGTTTGGGTTTGTTTGGGTTTGTTTGGGTTTGTTTGGGTTTGTTTGGGTTTGTTTGGGTTTGTTTGGGTTTGGGTTTGTTTGGGTTTGTTTGGGTTTGTTTGGGTTAAAAAACCCAAAAACGCTTTTTCATAACGATTTTCCATAAGAATGACACTTAAAAAAAAAACTCCGTTAGATATTGGTTTACATCGCGCGAAAAGAAATTTTCACAGATGTTCCGCTGATGTATTTTTGTAGAGAATAACTATCCCTACAAGAAAAAAGTTTCTGGAGCGAAATAGTTCAGATCAAC
This sequence comes from Rhimphoctona megacephalus, assembly GCA_963989365.1. Classification (NCBI taxonomy): domain Eukaryota; kingdom Metazoa; phylum Arthropoda; class Insecta; order Hymenoptera; family Ichneumonidae; genus Rhimphoctona; species Rhimphoctona megacephalus. The sequence continues at coordinate 25,668,160 of OZ022417.1, forward strand.
CATTTATTAGTTATAACCGTTTAAAGATTAGGATGTATCGAAAAATCTTTTTTTTCCGAGCTCCACTAGCACTTTTATTCATATTATGCCAAAAGATAATTTTCGAACTTTTTTTGTAGGGAATTTTATTCTCTACAAAAATACGCGGCATATCTGTGAAAATATTTTTTTCGGGCGATTCGAAACAACATCTAACATAACATAGTTTTTTTTTCGTGTTATTCTTATGGGAAATCGAAGCACGTGGTGCGTCGGCCCGAAAAATTTTATTTCAAGCTCTCCTTTTGGCTAACTTGGTCTTTTGGCATGATAGGGAGAAAATTGCTTGTGGAGCTCGGAAAAAAGAGATTTTTTCGATACACCCTAATCTTTAAACGGTTTTAACTATTGAACGGTTGATCAAAGCTATTTGCCTCTAGAAACTTTTTTGACGAAAATCGACGTCTTCCGTGAATATTCCTGCAAAAATTGATTGTCGCGAGCTACGTTGAGAATCCGAAGTTGATTACGACGATTTTAGCTGAAAACAGCCGAGTTTCATCCATTTCCATGCAAACATCGAAGTGCGACCCAACAACGACGACGATGAAATCGACGACGACGACGATGAAAACGACAACGACGACGATGAAAACGACAACGACGACGATGACAACGACGAAGACGACGATGATGACAACGATGAAGATAACGACGACGACGAGAGTTCGGACTACTGAGAATATGGGGTCGATATCCAGGATAATAATTAGTTGGTCTCCATAATTTTATCGGTATTCATGGTTTTTTATTTTTTTATTTTTTTTTAATTTCTTCTCTCCTGGACGTGTACACGTTTACAATGGTTGACAAGTGACCGTGTCGATACAAAGTTTTTCACTTCATCTTGCCTAAAACAATATACACATATATATTTTTTGTTTTTGTGGTGGGCCATCCAGTGGTCACGCATAACCTCCTTCCTTCCCCCGCTCACTTGGAAGTTACACCCTTCATTACAGCATGTCAATTCACTGCGCTCGCTTAACGTCCAATGAACATCCGTCAGAATTTCGTTGAATTTGTTCGGCCTATATAGTGAATAGCCCGCGATTTGGACCATCTTATATTCCCGCAACAAATGCCCCATATTTGCCAAATCATCTCCATCAACGGGTTGAACATCATGTTCTGAAGCCGAGTCTTCCTCGTTCCCTTCCCAATCTGTAAAAAGATTGAACAAAAATCCAAATTAATTCCAACAAACGACGGACACAAACGTTTCGAAGAAGCAAGTTACTTACCCATTTCTTCTGCCACCGCGGTCTCGAAGTTTTCACAGAGGAATAGTTCGACTCTGAACTTGCGATTCCCTAAACGTTCAACCGGCTTGATCTCGAACGTCTTTTTACTTTCTGTGAAATGGTCGATGATTTCGACGAAATTTGCGTTTGCATATTCCTCTCCGATCATACTTTCACAACGGAAAGCGAGCGCTGGATAATTTTGTAGTTCCTCCGGGAGTTGCCTTAATGTTTGGATTCGGTACTTTTTCATTACTCCACTGTCAACAATGTCCAAGTCAACCCACTGACCGTCAATGCTTTGTATTTTACCTCGTCTATTGTGGCCTTTTTTCGAAACAAGGCACATTTGGCCAACGGCAATGTCTTCTGGTGGGAGAGAAAATGCTCTTTTACTACATTTTTTAATCCTATTGTTAAGCCGGGATGCGTAGACGTCATTTTTTAAAAGAGAAACGCTAAAATCTTGGAGATTATTCCAAAATAATATTTTGGCTTCTTCTTTGACGCCCATGGTCAAATCTTCGAAGAATTCCGGCACTTCCTCGTCTAGGTCATCGTCACTTGACCTTGAGTCGCTACTGGGCAGCGGCGAGTATGCACGTCCTGCCCTGACTGGCTCCGCCCGTGGAACCGGATCCTCTAAGCTACAAAATTAAAAAAATTAAAAGTTTCATTTTCCAGTTTATTCTGGGAGCAAACAACGCATTATTTTCATTCGTTGACATACTTATCGCCAATTGCTGCGTTATTTTCGTTCGCTCCTCTTTCTAAGACGACCTCCATCCGTTCTTCGAGAGACTCCTCGGCCGACCTGTTATAAATCATAAAAAAAATAAATAATAAGAAAATTATAAAAAAGAGGGTTTTATTTTGTATTTTATTGTAATTATAAAAAAGAGGGTTTTACATTAGTATTCGCTGACATACCTTTCGGAACGTTCTTCCTCCGACATTTCGACATCGTCATTATTGGAATTCTCCGACGGTACGATGGAGTTAGTATCCGAACCGTTCGAGTTCTCGGCCGTACTGAAAAAAATGAATAAATAAAAATAAAATTAAGAAACAAAAGGGTTTGCAGGCAAACGCAGGATATTGCTCGTCAGCAATACGCCTGCGTTGCTTGTAAATGATGTTTTTGAGGATTTTTCAGGATGGCCGACTCTTTGGCCATCCTGAAAAAAATAAATAAATAAAAATATAATTAGAAAAAAAGGGTTTGCATAAATCGAATAAATAATAATAAAATTATAAAAAACAGAGTTTTAATATCTGTATGCGTGTCAGCAATACAGGCAACGCGGGCATTTATTTTATTCGCTACGTACATTTCTGCGTCCTCTTCGTTTTCCCCCGTTATTTCTGCGACCCTGGGTCCGCACATTAAATTGTCGTTGCTCGTCGACGGCCTGAAATGAATAAAATAAATAATAAATAATAAAATGATAAAAAACCGAGTTTTAATATCTGCATGCGTGTCAGCAATACAGGCAACGCGGGCATTTATTTTATTCGCTACGTACTTTGCTGCGTCCTCTTCGTTTTCCCCCGTTATTTCTGCGACCCTGGGTCCGCACACTAAATTCTCGTTGCTCGTCGACGGCCTGAAATGAATAAAATAAATAATAAATAATAAAATGATAAAAAACCGAGTTTTAATATCTGCATGCGTGTCAGCAATACAGGCAACGCGGGCATTTATTTTATTCGCTACGTACTTTGCTGCGTCCTCTTCGTTTTCCCCCGTTATTTCTGCGACGCTGGGTCCGCACACTAAATTCTCGTTGCTCGTCGACGGCCTGAAATGAATAAAATAAATAATAAATAATAAAATGATAAAAAACCGAGTTTTAATATCTGCATGCGTGTCAGCAATACAGGCAACGCGGGCATTTATTTTATTCGCTACGTACTTTGCTGCGTCCTCTTCGGTTTCCCCCGTTATTTCTGCGACCCTGGGTCCGCACATTAAATTGTCGTTGCTCGTCGACGGCCTGAAATGAATAAAATAAATAATAAATAATAAAATGATAAAAAACCGAGTTTTAATATCTGCATGCGTAATGCAAATATTGCATAGCATGCTCCCGGAATATGCAAACTATCTGCACGATGCAGAGCGTCCTATACATACCTTTCAGCGTTCTCATCCTGCGTGAGCCTGGCAACCGAATACTCCTGAGTTGAGGTCCCTATCCGAGTGCCTTCCGGAATTGTGTAGCTCCTGGAATGAGAATAGTAAAAATAATATTTTTTACGTCGTATTACGTGCTGCGAGATTTATCAACATACTTTCGTCTCAATAGCTCTGAGGTTTCCGCCTGTGCGAAGACTGGCGAAAGTTCACAAACGCCATGAATTCCTGTCCTGGCAGACTCCTCCACCGTTACGACATTCGGAGTCGAGGACGACGCACGCGGTTGTGTTCCGAGTGTGGCTTTATTATACGGTGTCAACATTAGGGCCTTTATCCCTATATCACTATGCTTCTTCGACCACCACTTAGACATCGCAGCTTGAAAATCTAGGATCGACGCATTCAAATCATTCTTTAAATCTCCTGAAGCTGTGGTCACGATCATAAAGTGATCCACACCACTAATGGTGCTCATCACCATTCTGTCGGGACCAAAATTATTGGGCATAAATCCCGTATTCAATCTTTGAATCAAGCTCAAAAGGAGTTTATTGATAAAACCAGTCGATCTTATTTGGCTGGTCCTGGCATTTGGACAATCACCGACGTTGACCGCTTTTAAGTTTTCGGGACCGGGAAAGTCCATTAACGTTAGCTTTCCCGGTCCGGTACGCGATCTCCAAATTTCCAACGTAAAACTCCTTGTCGACGATGGATTCCCTGGAGTTCCGGGATTCTTCAGGGACGCGACGAGTCGCGGAAATCGCGACGAGGGAGTGGACTGGAGAACTTTGGGCCAACATTTTACTGTCGGGTGGAATTTTTTCCATTGTGTCTGTTCCACATCTTGATTTTCAACGACGTCGAACATTCCGTGCTCATTATAATTGAGCATTTTAAGGGTAACGGAGTCAGGATACTCTTCCTTTGCCTGGGGCGCAACTGGGGCGATAAATAGACGACGAATCCCTGGATAATGACCCAAACCGGTGGCGCAAGTGCTTTTTCCCGTGGTCGATCGCCCATTGAGGAAAATGACAACATTTCCTTTAGCCAGATTATACTCCGTTAGGAATACTTCCATGTTAACGAGGTCATCGATGATATGCGAAAACATAGGCAAAACTTTCCGTGGGACGCAGCTATCGACTGCCTTGTCACGGCGGAGGAGAATTGCGTGAACAGATTGAGCTGAAAAAAAAAATCAATGTAGCAAAATCACTGCCCGCGGTTCGAAATATTATTCACGTCGCAAAACTCAACTTACCCATTTTTTGAAGATTCCGATCGTTTGAAAGCTGTAATTGATAAAATTTTAATAATATTAATAATATAATAATAAAATGTAATATACAGGGTGAGGCACTAACTGTTGCCACCTTAAATATCTCGGTAATTACCGACGTTGCAAAAAAATATTCCAGACTAAAGTTTGATGGTGCGAAAGGGGTCATCAAATGCAACCATTTTTTTCATTTCACTGGAGGCGCTGACGCACAGTGAAGTTCACCTCCACTTTTTTAAACGATATGATACATTTTTTTTCAACCTTGTTGTAGAGCATGGCGAACGGCATAAAAAACATTCGGAGGTCAAAGTTGTTCAAGGTCATTCAAGATCAAAAAGTGACATGAACTCTATTTTTATGTGAAATGAACTTACTTCACATAAGGTGTTCAAAGTGATTGCCATTGGAGTAAATGCAGTTCGTAAGAAATTCTACGCAATCTGTGATAAGGAGATTGCAGTACTGCATTGATTCCAATGCCAATCACTTTGAACACCTTATGTAAAGTAAGTTCATTTCACATAAAAATAAAGTTCATGTCACTTTTTGATCTTGAATGACCTTGAACAACTTTGACCCCGAATGTTTATTATGCAGTTCGCCATGCTCTACAAAAAGGTTGAAAAAAGAATGTATCGTACCATTTAAAAAAGTGGAGGTGAACTTCACTGTGCGTCAGCGCCTCCAGAGAAATGAAAAAAATGGTCGCATTTGATGACCCCTTTCGGAACGAAAAAACGGAAAATTATATAACGCTGTCAAATTCATCGCAGGAGCACGATTCTCGGCTGAAATTGAATCTTTTTTGATTGAATTTGATGCTAATGAACTTTTTATTTTATGCTACAGGATTACGATGTTTGGTCTGGGATAAGTGCAAAACGTTGTTTTATCTCGGGATTCGAGTAGAAATACCCTGTTCCGAGCCAATTTCCCTGTGGAAACGTAGTTGTCAATACAATTTCAGCAGCAAATCGTGCTCGTGCGATGAATTGTACAGCGTTATATGATTTTTGGTCCGAAATCAGGGGAGAGGAATCGAAAATCAATGTTAAGAAATATTCATGGCCGTCTCCAGAACTGTGGGAAAAGTCAAAAAAATTGTTTGGTTATGTCGCTTATTTTCATCCAATTCCCTTTTGGCCGCTTGAGCAGCATTTACAGCGCTGGCTATTGCCGCACTTCCACCAGACAATGCACCAACGGCGCTAAGACCGGCGAAGAGGGGTATGAGAAAAGGCAATAAACCACCGGTTTTTCGGGGGACAGGTAGAATTCGAGGTGTGCGTACTTTAACGCCTTTTACACTGGCACGCGCACCTTTTAATGCTGACATGACAACTTTACGAGGGTCATCACTATGAATCATCGCTTTCCTCGCAGCACTGATGACCTTTTTCAGGCAAACACTCTTCTGCGGCTTTCTCACTGCTCTCTTCATACCCAAACCAAACTTCCTTTTTGCCTTCATAATGTTTGTCACAGCCCAAGCACTTGCTCTCTCACCAAGACTAGCGTCTTTTGAGGTTACACGCTGCCAGGCTTGTTCAGCCAACACTTTATCCGCTAAATGTCTCGCTTCTAGATTATCGCGATTTTTCGAATATGCAATATCATGCTCTTTGCAAGCAGCATCCAATGGGTTTATGCCAGGATCACTACGGGCAAGACGTTTAACCAATTTTGTACCAGGTCCGCAATATTGGTAGCCAGGTAGATGTAATTCCACGGGGAGATTATTGAGTACACTGTTGACTAAACCTTTACCCGGTTTATCGTGCACAATCATCACCGACGGCTACAACTCGACTGAGCATTATTCGCATTATAAAGTCGCATTTATACGATTTTTCCGATCAGTCATATGAGAGATGGTGTCGAAGAAACAAGGTGGTCAACTCCCCATAATAAACTTCGATGAATTTGTCGATGGTGGTGGTGGTGGTGGTGCAACGAAAAATAAGCGTCATGGGAATATACTACCTGACAGTATTCGTGCCGTGTTTTGTGGTCCATCGAATTGTGGAAAAACTAATGCTTTACTCACGCTGCTAATACATCCAAATGGTTTGAGATTTGAGAACATATATCTCTACTCTAAATCGCTGAAGCAGCCAAAATATAGACTGCTCGAGCAATTACTTCGACCGGTGGAAGGAGTTGAATATTTTCCATTCAATGAGCATGATCAAGTTATCACACCAAGTGATGCCCGTCCAAATTCCATATTCATCTTCGACGATATAGCATGTGAAAAACAGGATAATGTGAGAGCGTTTTTTTCCATGGGACGACACGAGATTGTAGACAGTTTTTATCTTTGTCAAACATACACTCGTATTCCGAAACATCTCGTGAGAGACAATGCAAATTTTGTAGTGCTATTTAAACAGGATGATATGAACCTTAAACATGTGTATAGTGACCATGTGAATACGGATATGACTTATACATGCTTCAAAAACATGTGTGTAAAGTGTTGGAAGTTGGACAAGTATGGATTTATTACGATTGACAAGGACAGTGAATTGAATGCCGGTAGATATAGAAGAGGATTCGATTCTTTCCTAACTATTGATAATAAATGATTGCTCATTGTGCTATGAGAGACAGTCTTAAGTCTAACTTGCTTGCGTCAACATGAAGAGCAAAGAACTTTTGAGAGAAAAGGATGTATTGTGTGAACTTGCCAAGGCGAGTGATGCGATTAGACGAAAACATCGAAAGTTAAAAAGTGGTCGCGATACTGCACAGCAGAAAATGCAAGATGTGTTTAAACCGATCGTTGGACCGTTAGAGGAGCTGGTTTCATATAACAAAAATCTGAAGCATGAAATTAAGGATGAAAAAGTAAATATCAAGAGGGAGGAAGAGGAGAAGGATGAAGAAAACAGCGCGCTCCATGACATTTCTTCTAATGATATTTGGTGTGAAGCAATTGAAGGTGATGCAGAGCCCTTAGCTGATGCTGATAACTATGCAGACTCCTTAGCTGACGACGACGACGATGACGACGAATCATCTGAAGATGCCAATGCTTTAATACATGAATATCTGGGACTGCTGCGTAGCAATAAAAAAACAAGACTGGATGTCATGTATGGAGTACGAATTCTTTCAAATGATAAATTAATGATCGGTAACTCACCGATTCAGTTCGCCGATGATCATATTCATGTTGGAGACAAAAAGTATTCGAAACGTATTGGCTTGGTTGAGTTGTTGTTCAAAAAAGATCCTGAGTTGAAATATGTAACACCAAACGATTTGGAGGATTACTCGAAAATTGTTATTGCTATGAATGGTCATAGAAAATATTATAAACGTAATGGTGCAATCCGCCATGATAAATCTTATAAATTTAAAAATTATATATCGAAAATACTGGAGCAAAATGGCGGGCATAAAGGTGGTGGTGGTGGTGTGCCCACGTATAAGGTGGCACGAAAAAATACCTCTTTCGACTATGTTTATTGGGATGATCCGAATGAACTAGTGGATCGTCTTCGTCTACTACTCGCATCACAAGCTGCCGGGAACTCCTCCCATTCCAACGAGATTATATCAATTATTGAGGAATTACGTGAAGCTAAAATCATTTATTAACATGTGCGAGCTCTTTTTTTTTACGCATTCACAACATGACCGTCGATGTGTTCGGACGCCAATTGAATAGAGGTGGTGCGGGTCCTCCCGGTAAACCAGGTGCTGGATTTAAGACTACAGCAGACGGTGATTATGATTTGGAAGGAGAATGGCTGGTCAATGTTGGTTCGCCGATAAAAGATGATGATGCTGTAAACCTCCGTTCGTTTATCGGTGGGACTAATCATAACACGGTCTTACTACGTGATTCAACGAAAAGCGTGTAAAAGTTGATATCCCCAACCTCCGTGCTGAAATAGACAATTTGAAAAGTGCGATCAAGGATCTCAACGGTGACGTCAGACTTTTAAAAGATGTCAAAATCGGTGAGAAGCGGAAAAAGCCTTCAAACAACTATCTTCAATCTATGATGAAAAGCGTTGCGGGGGAGAAATAATGAGTGAAAAGAAACGTGCTGTGGTGGAGGAGTTGCATAAGCCAGCTCGGCGAAATTATCCACGTCGACATGTGGATATACGCGGCCTGGATGAGACGTGGCAAGCTGATCTTGTAGATATGTCTGCATATGCACAACACAACTCCAAGCATAAATTTCTCCTCACCGTCATCGATATATTTTCGAAATTCGCCTGGGTCAAACCATTGAAGAGTAAGAGTGGAAAAGATGTCACCGCTGCAATGGAGTCAATTCTCAGCAAAGGACGCATACCGAAAAACCTTCACATCGATCGAGGAAAAGAGTTTTATAATACAGACTTTAAGGCTTTGATGAAAAAGAATAATATACACTTGTATTCTACATATAGCAATTTAAAAGCATCAATTTGTGAGCGCTTCAATCGTACACTTAAGAATAAAATGTGGATTCAATTCAGTTTTCGCGGAAACTGGAAATGGATCGATATTTTCGATATGTTAATTACTAAATATAATGATACTATACATCATACCATTAAGATGAAGCCGAAAAATGTTAATGTTACGAATGAAAAACAAATACTACGTGATGTTTTCAATAGAACTGAGGTGGGAAAACTGGCGAAATTTAAAATCGGCGATAAAGTACGCATTAGTAAATTTAAGAATGTATTTGAGAAAGGTTATACAGCAAACTGGACAACGGAAATTTTCACAATATATCGAGTAGGAAAAACTACCCCTGTTACATACAACATAAAAGATCATCAAGATGAGCCCATTGCAGGTAGCTTCTACGAACAAGAGTTACTTCGAGTTAAATATCCTGACATATATCTCATTGAAAAAGTCTTGAAGAAGCGTGGTAGTCAGTTGCTTGTGAAATGGCTAGGTTTCGACAATACACATAATAGTTGGATAAGTAAGGATGATTTGTGAACAATAAAGAAGAGGAAAATAATGTCTGGTTTATTTTTATGATCCTCCCGACATATCCAAGCAGGTCTCTGCATAGCTCTGGAAAGCAGGTAGAAGGAAAAAAAAGGATGGACACAATGAGTTTCACAAAAAAGATTCTTTTTATTTCACATCAAATGTACAAATATTGAAGAAAAATGTTCTCTCTCTCTCTCTCATACATATACGTACGCGCTCTTGGTTTACAATTCTCCACGTTTCCATTGCTTCCGAACATTTGGGAATACTGTAATGACCCCATGGTAACGTGTCTACCGTTCCAGGTATAATATACCGCTTGTCATCGATGAGTTTCACAAAAAAGATTCTTTTTATTTCACATCAAATGTACAAATATTGAAAAAAATGTTCTCTCTCTCTCTCTCTCTCTCTCTCTCTCTCTCTCATACACATACGTACGCGCTCTTGGTTTACAATTCTCTACGTTTCCATTGCTTCCGAACATTTGGGAATACTGTAATGACCCCATGGCAACGTGTCTACCGTTCCAGGTATAATATACCGCTTGTCATCGTGTGGACTTAGAGCGATTTTTGTCTCTGTTATGGTATAGACATTATGTAATGTCGATCGAATCGATGATTGGCAACGCTTCATTTCAATCTGCTCATCGAGACACTTCACATAATCTTCAAATTGTATGGTTCTCGCAACAACATTATTCTTTACACCTTTCGCTTTTTTAACATCTTTCTTCCCCTCAACTCGCGTCGCATACATTTTCGATCTAAGTCCAACGAATTCGGTCATTATGGCCCCGTTGTTCTCATCCTTCATGAGACCAGGGACCTTTTTGTTGACAAGCGGTATACCATATACATTGTCATGGGGGTAGTCACTGGTGTCATATTTGTCGAGATTGCATTTCATGTCCTTATATACATCGTCACATTCAATATGGTAAATTAAACTATCAGTATCTGTATACATCACTTTACTCTTATTTCCATACGTTGGAGTCATGAATTCGTGGTGAAACGCATATAGACAAGTTTTGGAGATGTCTAAAATCGACATGCCCACATATATTGGTTTATTAAACTTGACTTGAAGATTTCGCAACTCTACAGCGATTAAATTTTCTGCAAAGATACTTCGACTGTGAAAGTTGGGTTTTGCGATCATAGCCTCTGCTCCATATCGGCCTGCCCATTCCGTTAACAATTTGATTTGTACGTGGCTACGAACATCTTCCATAGTTTTTGCAAAAACTGCATTATTCATCAATTTGAATAGATTTTTTTCAAAATCATTTTTCGCACGTGTACGAAACTGAGTATTCAAATCAATGTATGTTTGCAGCCAGGAAGATTGCTTGAATTTCAAAACTCTATGTATTTTGGCGATTTTCAAACCATGTTGCAAACACTGCTGCAATGCACGATAGTGTATGACATACCGTTTTTTCCCGTTCACCGTTGCAAGCAGCTTTTCTTGCTGCGTGCCCGGAGGTTTATCATGCGTTGGACAAAACGGTAAGTCACTATGCGCATCGTGCAAGTGTTCTGGATATTATAAATCAACCTCAAGTATATAACCGTTTTCAGAATCTAATGGAACTGTTTCGACATTGATGCTTGCAATATCGTCAATCTATTCAAAATCTGCGTACGGCAGCGGTTGACTCATTGCCCATCCATACAAATTATTAACGTCGTAATACATCAAGTATGAGGATGATATAGATGGATTATATGAGTCCATATACTTATTATTGGCACGGGCATGCCTTTTGAAGCATTGACTGAGACCACCCCGAATACCTCTCTCCACGAATAATACCATGTCGATGTCCGTGAGCAATTCAAACTTTACCTTTGTATATTTCATCATGGCATCCCAGGTATATCCGGGGAGAGTATAGTAAAACGCAGGGTCAAGACCATAACTTTTCAGGCAAGTATCGCGGAAATTCTCAAAGATATCGGCTAATAGTAGTACGTCGGTCTTTAAATATAAATCGCTGTATTCACCGAGCGTTCGAGTTGAAAATCGTTCCCACACATTTTTAGCATGAGTATATTCCTTCTCGGAAATGGTTGACTCCGTTAAAGAGCTGTAAAATGCTTCCCGCGGTGGAAGCTCCGTTTCATCTAACTTTTCAAAACTGTCGATGTATTCGTAGGGGAAGACACCTTTTCGTGTCAATAGATGAAAATCGTCGACGTCGGGAAACTGTGATTTCAAAGTTGTGAGTTTGTCTGAAGTTAAAAATGATGCTAATTTATCGACACTTGTGTTCAGAAATCTAAATGAGTCTATGAAACGTAATTTTATATTTTTCCGCGTGTCTTTGGACGTTTCAACAGTTTTCGAGAAGGAGATGTACTTTTCTTTTGTTATAGGGAGCAAATCGATTTTCCCCTCGAAGGCAGTTGCTACTTCTTTTATTATAAAATGCGCGTCATAACCGGATAAATTATGAAAAACTATTGGAATGAAAAATGAGTTCTGATAGTTTAAATTGCAATTTGAATGTGCCGGACCTCTGAATTGCCCTGTCAGATGGCAATGATCGCGAACACGCTCATCACCCCCGACAAAAGGTTTCTCGCAAATATGACAATCTTTTTCCTCCCGAAATTTTTTCCACTCCTGTGGAGTCAAATCTTGCATCGGAACGTTTGTTAATAAAATTTTCTCCACTCGCAATGCCAGTTTTTTAAGTTCTTCTACGAACCATTCCACACAGTTTTCGCCTCGACGTTCGTGATATCCCGACAGCGAATCATCGTAGGAGCACTTGACGTAATATCCAACGCTGAAGACACGATGATGTTGGCTCTTGTTCTTCTCCCTCTCTTCAACGCTGGTTTTCTCCAGGATGCATTCAAGATCTGCGTAGACCACGAATGGGAGACGCTCCTTCCGATTGGCATTTGTGAATTCCAACCATTTGTCGTTCTCGGCTGGTAATTGAACTGCGCAATCATTAAGCACACCGCAATCCACCTCATGCAACCGCAGCTTGTCGACGGATTGGAAGAAGTGCAGGCATCTGTAAAATAATCATTTTTCAACATTATTTAAAGATTTATTATACATTGTGAAGTATAAAATTACAGCATATGAATATAAATATACTTACCGATCGCAAATGAATTTTTTGTGTCCATTGATGTTAAGTTGCGAGTTCACTAGGCGGGATCGATTCTTATTCCACGCAAAGTGTCCAATCTCGGATCCCACTGCGTCTTCAACGTACAGCAAGTTAACGTGTGTCTCTTTCTTCTCCTTGCTAACGCGAACCGGTAGAATGGTGTCTTTCTTCTCACTATAGACGTTGATTGAAAGATTGTTCATCTTTTCAAATTTCCCAATTTGGTCCAACGTCATGGGAAAGTTGATACCTTGGAGATTGAATATCGTCGAATAATGCGGATAGGAAGATATGCGTTCACTGTGTTTTGCTGCTGGATGGAGAGCAGCAACCATCGCCCATCCAAAGCACGCATTATCCTTCGATTTCACATTTACCACTGCTCTCTTTAAGTGTACGCGTTTCGCCAATGAAATGAAACATCCCGCACGCATTGCATTATACTTGTTTATATTCACGGCTAAATTCGATATGGCTGCTAATGTCCAGCCGCTGTCACTATCCTGGAACTCGTCGAGCGATCTTAATGTTGGCTCCACGACGCGCTTTCGATACCACTCACTCAGGTCCGATGTTGTGAAAAGTTCAACATTTCACATTTGAAATGTTGAAATTAGTCAAAAGAATTTGACTAAAAGGTGACTTTTCAAAGAAAGTCTCATGAATGAGCATTCTTGTGGAATTTGACTAAAATGTCTTCATGATGACTCTGCAGGTTACAAAAATGTATAACAGGACACATAAATCTATCCCAATAACTGGAGCTAAAATCTGGGGGAAGGGCAGGTGACTTTTCAAAGAGTCTCATGAATGAGCATTCTTGTGTAATTTGACTAAAAGGTGACTTCAAAGAAAGTTTCATGAATGAGCATTCTTGTGGAATTTGACTAAAATGTCTTCATGATGACTCTGCAGGTTACAAAAATGTGTAACAGGACACATAAATCTATCATTGGGAGTGTGATGCTTAAACACCATTTGTAAAGACTTCCAGTAATAAATATCATTTTTTATTCTCTTTTCTTAGAAAGAGTGACAATACGTCAGCATTTCTCTAAGCATTGCCGCACAAGTTCAAACAGGTCCGTTGCATTGTGATCCCCATCTCGCCACGTCCCCCTCCACTCCCCCGCTCCCTGAGATACTTCCCCTCCCCCGCAGATCCTTCCCCCTCCAGACCCAGGCACCCTGCTGTGAAAAGTGGATTAGAACTGGCATAGCCTTACTACTATTATCCTATGAACTGGAACTATAAGGGCTTTCAAAAAAAAAAAAATATATACAGAATTGCATTAGCCTGCGTGAGCTTGAACGCTACCACACTCTCATTTGTAATATTTGTAGTATAGTTTTATGGGTAACAAATTGATAAAAGTTTACTATCATACGTAGAGTGGATACGCACAGAGTACTTGTCCGGCTCAAAAAAAACTTATTTAAATGTATTGCATTTTTGCTCAAATTTAATTATGTTCATACCCTGAAAAAAGTCATCGCTGCATAGGGGTTAACGTAAAAAATAAAAAATAAATTATTTTATCTGATATTCGTGACAATTCCATAATAAAATGCATATCCGCTAGATGGAAACCGTATTTGGCAAAAGTATTCGTGTTCTAGAATTTTATGATTTTTCCCAACTAAACGCGTGAATGGCAATAATGAAGATTTTATTGTCAAGAAAGAAAAATTAAATCTTATTCCAGCAGAAGTTCGTAAACATTTCATAAAGTGCCTGTATAGCCAAGGGAAAAATCGGTTTCGCCTTAAATATTTTTATTTGTAAGTAATTCGTAATGCTATATAAAGTCAATTATAAAACTTACAAGATATCCTCGTGAACAAAAATCATTTACTAATATTATTTAGAATAATTTTTAAAAACCTCTTCATACGCATACCCAATCTCGTTTTCAAAGACAGTAATCAGGCTTGAAATCTCAATAGCTAGCAAAGTGTTAATTTTCATTCAGTGATAAAAATACTCACAGTGACATCCATGCGAGAATCGTTCAACTACAATTGTAAAGAAATAAATAAGTTTTCATTTACTATTACGTTTTTGTTCATTTCTTTATTTATGTTGTTACACTTATTGTAGTTCTAAAGTTATCATAATTGTAATAAAATACTTATTTCCATGTAAACCAGAGCATAGAATAAAGTTTATTGCAAAAAAAAAATCATTTATGCATCTCATAACATTTCTATTAATTTAATAATGATTGTCAAATTCACAAATTACCCTTCTCAACAAAAATCGTCTGTGGAGACAAAACCTTGCAATAAACCTTGCAATAAAATACATAACCTCCCATATACGTATACCCGATCTCGTTTTCGAATATTTAAATTAGGTTCATAACTTCCATCGTTTTAAACGTGTAAATCTCACATCAGTTCATTACCATGAAAACCTACGGCGACATCTGTGTGAGAACCACTCAATTACGAATGTGAATTTTTTTACCGGTCTTCGGTAATAATTGTGTATTTGTTACAATTATTATTCGATTGTAATTTACACCGAAAAACATTCATTGCAATGTCTCAGAACACGTATTTGAATTTTAACAAAAAATATTCATGGAGACATAACCTCTCAATAACAATATTGAAGGATAACTACCTTACTAAGTATATCCTATCCCGTTTTTGAAAAACCCAATTAGCTTCAAAACCTTAATAGTATTAAATGCGTTAATCTGATTCGATCGTAATTTTTGTTTTGCACATACTTTTTGGCTAAAACTATTTTCCGTACAACAGTTTTCAGCCGGAATGATTTTGGCTGAAACCGTTTTTGGCCGAAACGTTTTTGGCTGAAATGGTTTTTGGCCCAAACAGTTTTGGCTGAAACGGTTTTCGACCGAAAAGGTTTTGACCGAAATTATTTTTGGCCGGAACGGTTTCGGCCGAAAGAGTTTTCGGCCGTCACTGTTTTGGCTGAAATGATTTTCGACCGAAACGTTTGTGGCTGGAACGGTTTCTGGCCGAAACGGTTTCGGCCGAAATGAATTCCGCTCATGGACTTTTCAATTTAACGGCATTCACTCACGGTGATATCTGTTTGAGACTCGCTCAACTACACGATTACATTTTGTCTTTGTTATTTTTTGGCCGCAATGGTTTTTGGCCGAAACGGGCGCGGCTGAAATGCTACCCTACCAAATAAACATGGTTAGTCATTAAATCATTCGACAATGATTATTGAAATTTTTCGAGAAAAAAAGACGATGTTTTTGACCAAAATTCTAAGATATGATGTTGTTTAACTTAATTTTGAGACAGAATGATGCTGAATCAAATTTTGAGATACGATGTTGCTGTTCTCAGCCGTCGATATATTACTGAATTTTTCGAAAAAAATGTATACCGGTCTGGCAATGGCAGAATAAGCAGCACCTGTTTTATGATTACGAAAGAAGATATCAGGCTACTTATACGAATGATTACTGACAACTCTTCAGCGCATGAAAACCTTTTTATCCTGACCCCCACTCCACCTTCATGCACCCTCGCCCAGGTTCTCCTCATCTTCCTTTTCCCATCGTCCGACATCGTCATCACCCAATTTTCGCGCGATATCCGTTTCGTTGGCGTAATATACTTCCGCTGCACTGCACCGTTTCCGTTACGATCCCTAGGAAATTGCATGGGAAATTCGAAAGTTCGTGGCGCTGCACTTCTCGCATATACGAATAACATATGGTTTATGCAGGACGACCTTATGGCGCATGTGGTATAACAGAGAGAAAGAGAGAAAGCATCTGGCAAAATGGCATTTATGACTCGTGACGGGTGCGAAATTGCGCATAGAGGGGTGCCTATCGACCAAATCGTACAGTCCTCTTGACGGGTTACCGCATCGTTCGTGAGTATCGCGTAACGTTATAACCAGCTTATCTAACCAGATGCTGTATTATAGTTGTTACATTATAAACATTTCGTCGACCAATAGATTTGGTTTTATCGGATTTACGACTGAGGAATTTTATGAAATAAATTGTTTATGTATTCGTAGTCTTTTTTATAACGTTGATATATTCTATTCCCATAATTTTTTAAATATTGAAGTAGTGGGACGGGTTCTTAAGCACTTATAAACTGAGAGCCACACATGTTCAGGATCGAAATTACACAAAATCAGCAATAGTGTCCAATTATATACCGTTGCCGATTTTATAGAAATTTTGGTTATTATGAAAAATAAAAGTTTCAATAGCCAATCATAATTAAATCTCAAAAGTCATCGTAATTTGATTTTTAATTAGCTTAAAACAATTTTTTGTTGAAATAATATCATCATTATATTGGTGCAGTTCTTATAATGATTAATGTCATATCCGGCAAGAAATTTTTATTGACCTCAACAAATTGAGAACACTGTAAGGTTCCTCGGAAAATTTCTAGCACCCACCGGGTAGCGATGTATGTAACTTTACACCGTGTACTAAACTGAAAAATACATAATATTTATTCACGCTAGCTGAACTTTCATACACTTTTTCTACACTTTCGACACTCGGTTCGGACCGAGTATAAAAAGTGTAAAAAATGTATGGTTCCATTTCTACGCGCGCTATTGAATAGAGAATGATATGTATGATTAACCTAAAATTTATTTGAATTTAAATTCGACAATTGAAATCAAGTAAATAATTTGAATTTATTACTACGCAATGATTAAATGAATTGAAAGGCGACTGAATTTAACATTCTGTACATAATTTAAATAGTCAAATGAAAATTTGATTGAACCCAAATTAGCTGCTTAATTAAGTCAAAACTCTAGAACTGAGGTCATGTACATAATTTTAACTCTGAAATACAATCAGAATTTTGAAATAATTTTACACTGAAATATGCGATGAACGTTTTTTTTTTATTTGTCTTTGTCCCTCACTTCGTAATGTCAAAAATCCGTTTTTTTATGACCACAACTGACAGGACGCTATAGATATAAAAACGTGGATTCGGTCGCAACCAGTAAGATAAAATTATGGCAACAAATCGCCTTTGCCTGTGTTACTTGCACACGCATATACAGACATGGCAAATTCTTGAATGGGATAGTATCTAGATCGTGACCAATCATAGAGCTGCAAGGCAACAAATGGCCCTTGCTTGTGTTGGTTGCATGCGCATATACAGACGCGTCGAATCCTTCGATGTGTTAGAATTTTAGCATAATCCTAAGTCTGTGCAAAGTTTTTTTCTCAGCAATTACGCAACCAATCGTGCTGATTTTGGGCTCAGTCGAAAGAGAATTTCTCAATTAGTCTCCAGTTCAATTTTCAAATCACGGAATGACTCCTGAGCTTCAAAATTCGGCAAAATGTCATGCCATTTTTATCCCCACCACCGCAAATCGCTTTATTCAGAGAAAGTATAGACCACGGTCTTATATACAGGTTTGGAAACTTGCAACCTTGCCACCTGCAGCTCTGCCACCCCAAGGTGAGCCAATCATAAATCAGATCTGAACAGTTGTGTTATGGTGCTAATTTTTCGGAATCAACGATCCTAAATAATATTTTCGAGAGCGATGTAAATCGAAAATGGTTTAATTTTTTACTACTGATCCTGCAGCGAGAGTGATGATTATTTTTTATTACAAAAAAAATCCTTAAACTTTTTTATGAACAACATCTATAAATATCAAGCTACGGCACACAACTATTGACACATTAAAATGCTTCAAGATGCAATATCAGTGCATAGCATAATGGTACAGGTCCTGCCTACAACATGAGTAGCGCGGGTTTAAACCCTGATACGATTTTTTTTTTTCATTTCAAACATCCATGCCTATTTTATTTTTTATTCATTCATTAGGGCTATACTTTTTCATTTTTTTCCTATTTTTTTTTTCAGTTGATTGCACATCTCCTTTTTCTCTGCTCAATTTTTTCGCTTTTAGTTTACTGCTTTTTTTGGTTATTTAAACTGCGATTATTTTCTTTTCGCTAAAAATTTATTCAATCTAAATCTTACAGTTTCAATTTTTTTTCAAAATACTGTATTTCGTTCATTTTTGTCTGGTAGTTTTGTTTTTGTTACGCATTTATTCAGTTCATTTTCCATTCTCCCCCAGCTTTTCACCATAATCAATTATCTTTTCACAGTAGAATTAATTTCTTATTTGTTGTGCAATCGCACAATCGGATACGGGAACACGATTAAAGACGTCAAAGACTTTAAGGAGGTTATCTGTCGCTGTATAATAGGGCGCTCCTTAATCGGGGTGTTCTTGAATTTAGTATCACGTACCCTTCAGAACGATTACAAATAAATTTAAAAAAAAATGTGTGTCAAAGGATATTTTAAAATATTAAAAATTACACGTGCCGCAGGATTCGTTTTTTCCTCCATTTCCGTAACACGGGTTTCTGCGGCCTTTGCACTTTTTTGCCTTTCCCTGCATACTGATTATTTGAAAAATATTTCATGCTTACAAATCTGTTGTATACGGATACAACAAAGCATACGAATGGCTAAGATTTATTGATTAAATATTACTGGATTTGAATCCATGCACAAATAAAAATGAGGAATCTTTTTTTTGCTACAATCATGATTGGAGTATTTTTTTTATTTTATCATTCTTTTCTTGAAATTTATACGTTAATCAATGAATTTCAAGACGGTTCGGTGCGTAGAGAGTTTTATTTCAAGAATGAAATGTCAACTATATATATATACAACATAAATAATTGACTGACAGCAAAGCAGCACATATCGTGTTCATGTTGTTGATAACAAAGTTTGCTTATTGGCGTTAGGAAATTGCTTTCTATATTCTTCAATTATTTGAAGAGAATATTGTTTTTGGTCTTCGTTTCTAGATAATACACTGTTGTATTCTTTAATCAGCTGAATCGCTCTTACAGCTGTATCATTCACAACCTTTAAGCACTTTACTGTATTTAAGCCTTTATTAGATTCTTCATTTTGCAGCCACATAGAAGGGTGCGTTTTTAAAAATGCTTGATTAATTGCGAATCTATCAAAAAATCTGAAACTTTGTGAGTTTACAAAAAAGTCCATCTCCAGGTCTTGTACATTTTGTAAATCTATCAGATCCGGATGTACTTTTTTACAACAATCCTTTTCATCAACTTCTGCGTTGATTAACTGCAATATCATTTTTTCTTTAACGCTGTGAGATATATTCTCATCAAAGAAAGACATTGCTGCTAACTCTTGACTCAAATAACATAAATGGTTTTTGAATTTTTTCAGGGCTACACCTGACACTTTAGGATTATTTATATAATTTATAACTTTGAAGCATTTTTAGTAGCTGTAAGTCATTGCTAGGTGTTAATATTGCACTTGCAGCTAGAAACCAAGCTTTAACGTAAATTCGTACGATGAAAACGCACAATTCAGAGAGGTCTTTTTTTTCTCTTTTACAAGGAACCCTAGGTAGGTCAACCTCTTCGATTTTGATCTAATTTATATACGTTGTAGTACATCGAAAACTAAGAGACACGTATTTTTTTTTATTGGCCGAAAAACGGTTTAAAGGGGTGAAAACAGCCCCCAAAGATGGGCACCGAACGGGGTGGTTTCTCAGTTTCGAATAGAAGCGCTTGACGTATTCGAATGAAACTAATGCTGAAATGTTTCTATTGATGAGTCATCGAGAACGGAATCTAGGTTTTATAGGGGAAAGGGTGTTTAAGGGGCTAACAACCCCTAATTTGATAAGTTTATTTTCGTAAAAACTATTGTTCCGATTCGAACGGAACCAATTGCATTTTGTAGAGGTCGAAGAACTAGTCGATACGTGTTTTGGGTTTTTTACGAAAAATTCGCTTTAAGGGAGGCAAACCACCCCTTTCGTTGCAATACCTTAAATTAATATTTAAAGAATTTGTTTCTCAATTATATTATTGTATGGCAGCACAGCAACGTATATAATTTATTGAAATGTCTTCAAACATGAAAATAAGTTTATCTTTGACCTTGTTTTTAAGTGAGATCATCCCCGTATCGATAATTCCTACATACTCTCATACATAATAGGCAATGTAATGACCATAGGCAAACTGCGGACGGATATATCATTCTCATTATCATGGAACGAAACACGTTTGAGCAAACACATGAAAAATGCCAGTGTATTGAGGTGAAGAGGAGGCAACAGCAGGCAAGCTAATAATAGTGCCTCGACTGTGTGAGATGGTAGCATTATACACGAAACCATAAGAGCTTGATAAGAAGGCGGAATCAGAGCTTCCGGAAGTTCATAAAAGAAGTCTATCAAACACGTAGCTATGTTCCTAGCAGCATGTTTATGATCATCCAGAGTTTCGCCACTTTCGAGACAAGCAATTATTGCGTTTGTTCCACTTTCGGTACCTGGACTCCTGAAAATATGCTTCTCACACAGCATGTGATCTCGTTCGAGAAACGAAACTAACTGACTAACGACAGTAGGTACCGAAACTATCCTACCAGAAGCGAGTTCGACGCGACTGAGTGGTAGACATAATAGAGGAACTTTAAACACTTTGCTGAGACTGTTTGGATTTTCAATAATTGTATCACTTTTTTCCAATGGAAAGGTTCTGCAAGACTACGAGTGATCTTTTCCTGATGACGCGCTGCTTCGTTTTTAACCGGAATGTCGAGACTTTTGCCCATTATTTTATTTAGTCAAAATACAATGACACAAGTAGCACAATAAACTTTTACCTCGGACTCTGAACAGAGATTACTAGGCATGGAGATTAGACAGCCCTTGATGAAAATTTTTATCACGATATGGAGGAATGATTTTGGGAGCTGTCAGCCAGCAAGCGACACAGAACGGCACTGTGTTACAAAATGCGCACGGTGTCTGTATCGCTTGCTGGAAGGCTCTCAAGTTGGCCACATTGGAGTCCAACAAAATGATCTAAAAAAACTCCAATAACTCCAGTAATTCTCCAATTTGTTCCCGGCCGAATCTGCAATTTGTAGTTTTTTAACCTACACTAATGATTCGTGAAATTAAAAATCTGTGAATTACAAACATTTTTTTTCGTTCCTTTTGTTGGACTCCAACGGCTAACTTCATATCAGTATCATCGGAGGATGTAGCCATCAATCTGGCAAGTCGAGTAGTAGGACACGGTTGCAAGAAAGCAGAAAAAGAAAAACACGCTGGTAAAAAGAAATTTGGTGAGTTTTATTTATAAATTTTACTCAATTATAATATATTTTTTTGTGATAATTATTAATAAGTAAAATTTTATTAGTGTCCCAAATTGCAGCGATGCTCGACGCTATGCATATCGTGGTCTTCGGCTCGGGAGGCTGTGGGAAAACAAGCCTCATTCGCAGCATTGAGAAGGGAGCAGTTCCAGGAAATCACGATCCTATGTTCTTTGACAACATGATTGTCCCTTACCAATACAACAACCGTTTGGTAAGTATTTCGATATTTTTTATTTTCTTTTGTTCATTTAGTTAATGGTTTTTTTTTTATAGATTATCTTGAATCTGGGCGACACTTCCGGCAACAACAAAGATTTGACTGCAAGAAAGTACGTTGTTGATATGGACAAAGTAGACATGACTCTACTTTGTTTTTCATTAGTGGATAGATTCTCCTTCGAGAACCTACATTCCTGGTGGACAAAAGAGATCGAAGCATTAGCTCCGTAATCTTTAATCCTTCTAGTCAGAAACAAATCCGATTTGAGAGACCAGCATGAAGAATCTGTTTCTGTCGTGGAAGCACAAGCAATGGCGGTAGCACTCAAAGCAATTGGCTACTTTGAGTGCTCTGCGGTAACCAGAGAGGGGGTTGATGAATTGCTGCAATTCGCCATCCAATCTTTGGAGGTGAGTATTCAATGGAATATTTAAATGCGCGAATGTATCGGTGTATTGGTTTTCCTGTGAACACACCGTTTCAATAAAATTAATAACAGCTTTTATTTTTTATTTCAGCGGTTCGAGAAGAAAAAAAAATGTATCTTGTCTTAAGATAAACTCTCTTCATATATGTACTTGTCTCGAGTCGCTGCCGCGACTCTAGATAAGTAATTTTAACTTTTAATTTTTTAATTCTTTTTAAACGATGTTAATTGATTGTAATAATTTATTAATTTATTTAATAAAACGAACGGTACTGAACTGATTGAAAAGAACAAAGATGGTAATCGATCTCAAATTAAAAAAAAAACATTTTTGTACACAGTAGATTCAGTAAATTGAGCTTCCATTCGTTATTTAAATCTTTCATGTTTTTTTGGACTCAGTAATAAATTTTTATAATTGAATCAGTGCGAAATCTAAAGTTATATGCCATGTTAAAAAGCTAATGCATCTATAAATATCATGAATTTTCTTTACCTTTGAAAGATTAAAGTATGAATCTGTGGCTCATGGGGTCGACGGTGAAATTAAAGTATCGTGCATCTTAAGCCCGCTGCACACGATGCTTGTTTTGCTGATGGATCGCTCGCCAGATTTCGCTGCGAGGTGGCAAGTCTGGTGTGGCGCTGGGAGCTGTGTTGGGTCACTCGGCGTCATTTTCCATCTTCGCAGCCGACACGGGACCCATCCTAGCTCCCCGCAAACAATCCATTAGCAAAACAAGCGTCGTGTGCAGTGGGCTTTATGCACGAAGACTGGTCAATGTAGTCTGATTTACGTCGGATTGGTACCTGCGTCGTCGCGATTCATTCAGCTTGGTTGGATTTTGGTTTGAAATGATGGTGGTTTCTCAGTGGAAGCTACATAAAGATTGTGAAATATTGACAATTTTTTCATCAGCACGAAAAATAAAATCGATTATTTGCCACAACAATATTTATTTTGTAGCAACACCTGCCTGCTTCTGCAATCATTCGGATGTTCTTCTTTTAGTGGACATTATTAATACCTGATATTTTGCATTCACCCAAGCACAACGAACCCAGAAAAATACTTGCTTTCACGTTCTCTGCGATGCTGATCGAACGAACTGGCCGAGTTTCATGAGAATTTGTTTTATTTTCGAATGAACGGGGATCTCGGTTTCGAAAATATTTGCTTTCACGTTCTCTGCGATGCTGATGGAACGAACTGGCAAAGTTTGATGAGTATTTGTTCTTTTTTCGAATGGATGGGGATCATTCGAAAATAAAATAAATTCTCATTAAACTCAGCCCGACCATATCATCAACAGCGCAGAGAGAACGTGAAAGCAAGTCGTTTTGAAATCGAGATCCCCGTTCATTCGAAAATAAAACAAATTCTCATCAATTGAACAAACTGGCAGAGTTTTATTGTCCAACGCATGACAAACCTCCGGGCTCACAGCAAGAAAAGCTGCATGCAATGGTGAATGGGAAAAAACGGTATGTCATACACTATCGTGCATTGCAGCAGTGTTCACAACATGGATTGAAAATCACTAAAATACACAGAATCTTAAAATTCAAGCAATCTTCCTGGCTGCAAACATACATTGATTTGAATACTCAGTTTCGTACACGTGCGAAAAATGATTTTGAAAAAAATCTATTCGAATTGATGAATAATGCAGTTTTCGGAAAAACTATGGAAGATGTTCATAGCCACGTACAAGTTAAATTATTAACGGAATGGGCAGGCCGATATGGAGCAGAGGTTATGATCGGAAAACCCAACTTTCAGAGTCGAAGTATCTTTGCAGAAAATTTAATCGATATAGAGTTGCAAAATCTTCAAGTCAAGTTTAATAAACCAATATAAAATATAAGGGCATGTCGATATTAGACATCTCCAAAACTTGTCTATATGCGTTTCACCACGGATTCATGACTCTAACGTATGGAAATAAGAGTAAAGTCATGTATACCGATACTGATAGTTTAATTTACCATATTGAATATGACGATGTACATGAGGACATGAAATGCAATCTCGACAAATATGACACCAGTGACTACCCCCATGACAATGTATATGGTATACCACTTGTCAACAAAAAGAAACCTGGTCTCATGAAGTATGAGAACAACGGAGCCATAATGACTGAATTAGTTGGACTTAGATCGAAAATGTATGCGATGCGAGTTGAGGGGAAGAAAGATGTTAAAAAAGCGAAAGGTGTAAAGTTGTTGCGAGAACCATACAATTTGAAGATTATGTGAAATGTCTCGATGAGCAGATTGAAATGAAACGTTGCCAATCATCGATTCGATTGACATTACATAATGTCTATACCATAACAGAGACAAAAATCGCTCTAAGTCCACAAGATGACAAGCGATTTATTATACCTGGAACGGTAGACACGTTGCCATGGGGTCATTACAGTATTCCCAAATGTTCGGAAGCAATGGAAACGTAGAGAACTGTAAACCAAGAGCGCGTACGGATGTATATGAGAGAGAGAGAGAGAGAAAACATTTTCCTTCAATATTTGTGCATTTGATGTGAAATAAAAAGAATCTTTTTTTTTGTGAAACTCAATGTGTCCATCCTTATTTTCCTTCCACCTGCTTTCCAGGGCTATGCAGAGATCTGCTTGGATGTGTCGGGAGGGTCATAAAAATAAACCAGACTTTTTTTCGTCTTCTTTATTGTTCACAAATCATCCTTACTTATCCAGCTATTATGTGTATTGTCGAAACCTAGCCAATTCACGAGCAACCGACTACCACGCTTCTTCCAGACTTTTTCAATGAGATATATGTCGGGATATTTAACTCGAAGTAATCCTTGCTCGTAGAAATCACCTGCAATGGGCTCATCTTAGTGATCTTTTATGTTATATGTAACAGTGCTAGTTCTTCTTACTCGATATATTGTGAAAATTTCTGTTGTCCAGTTTGGTGTATAACCTTTCTCAAATACATTCTTAAATTTACTAATGCGTACTTTATCGCCGATTTTAAATTTCGCCAGTTTTCCCACCTCAATTCTGTTGAAAACATCACGTAGTATTTGTTTTTCATTCGTAACATTAACATATTTCGGCTTCATCTTAATAGTATGATGTGCAGTATCAGTATATTTAGTAATTAACATATCGAGAATATCGATCCATTTCCAGTTTCCGCGAAAACCGAATTGAATCCACATTTTATTCTTAAGTGTACGATTGAAGCGCTCACAAATTGTTGCTTTTAAATTGCTATATGTAGAATACAAGTGTATATTATTCTTTTTCATCAAAGCCTTAAAGTCTGTATTATAAAACTCTTTTCCTCGATCGACGTGAAGGTTTTTCGGCATGCGTCCTTTGCTGAGAATTGACTCCATTGCAGCGGTGACATCTTTCCATTCTTCGTCTTCAATGGTTTGGCCCAAGCAAATTTCGAAAATATATCGATGACCGTGAGGAGAAATTTATGCTTGGAGTTGTGTTGTGCATACGATGACATATCTACGAGATCAGCATGCCACGTCTCATCCAGACCGCGTATATCCACATGTCGACGTGGATAGTTTCGCCGAGCTGGCTTATGCAACTCCTCCACCACAGCACGCTTTTTTCCACTCATTCTTTCTCCCCCACAACGGCTTTCATCATAGATAGAAGATGGGAGTCTGAAGGTTTTCTCCGCTTCACATCAATTTTGACATCTTGTAAAAGTCTGATGTCACCACTAAGTCCCATGAACGCACTTTTCAAATCGTCTATTTCTCTACGAAGATTGTCGAGATCAGCTTTAATACGCTTTTCAACAGCAGTCACATTCGAATAGCACCTTTCATTCGTTGAATGGATTATACCACGAGTAATAGCATTAATGCGTCTGGTGAATACACCGAGTGTTACAACATCCCCCGCATTTATTGCCTCACCAACGTTGCCCAGTCGTTTTCGTTCCAAATTATAATGACCGTTTGCTGTAGTCTTAAATCCAATACCTGGTTTACCCGGGGGATCCACAACACCACCACCACCACTTCTATTCAACTGTCGTCCAAACACATCGATAGTCATGTTTAGAATTCATGAAAATCCTGACTCACATGTGTTAATAAATGAATTTAGCTTCACGCAGTTCCTCAATAATTGATATAATCTCATTGGAATGGGAGGAACTCCCGGCAGCTTGCGATGCGAGTAGTAGACGAAGACGGTCCACTAGCTCATTTGGATCATCCCAGTAAACATAGTCAAATGTTGTGCTTTTTCGGGCCACCATATACTCGAGCATACCTTCACCTTCATGCCCGCCGTTTTGCCTCAGTATTTTCGATATATAATTTTTAAATTTATAGCTAGAATCTCGTCGTATTGCACCATCATGTCGATAATATTTTTTATGAGCATTCGTAGCAATGACAATGTTTCCATAAGTCTCCAAATCGTTTGGTGTAAAATATTCAAACTTGGGCGTTTTTTTAAACAACAACTCAACCAAGCCAACAGTTCTCGGGTACTTTTTATCCCCCACATTAATGTGATCAGCTTTGAATTCTATGAGTGAATCGCCGATCATTAATTTATTGCCGGCGAGGTTTCGCACTCCGAATGAGACATCGAGGGTGGTTTTTTTATCACTACGCAGCAGTTCCAGATATTCATGTATTAATTCATCAACATCTCCACTTGATTTTTCATCATCATCAGCCGACAACCAATCATCCTCAACATCGCCCTCATGTTGAATTGTTTTATCAAAAGAAACGTTCTGAAGCGTTTCTTCAATATCTTGATGGTCCTCGTCCTCCTCCTCCTCCTCCTCCTCCTCCTTAATATTCACTTTTTGATCCTTAATTTCATGCTTCGGTTTCTTTTTATATGAAACCAGCTCTTCCAATGGTCCAACGATCGGTTTAAACATATCTTGCATTTTCTGCTGCGCAGTATCACGACCACTTTTTAACATTCGATGTTTTCGTCTAATCGCATCACTTGCGTTGGCAAGTTGACACAATACGTCCTTTTCCCTTAAAAGTCTTTGCTTTTCATGTTGACACCGGCAAGTCAGACCTGAGACTGTCTCTTTTCCAATGATGTGTAATCATTTATCGTCGATGGTCGGAAAGGAATCAAATCCTCTCCTATATCTACCCTCATTGATTTTATTATCCTTGTCAATAGTAATAAATCCATACTTGTCGGACTTCCAACACTTTACACACATATTTTTGAAGCACGTATAAGGCATATCAGTATTCACGTAGTCGTTGTATACGGGTTTAAGATTAATGTCGTCCTGTTTAAATAGCACCACGAAATTTGCGTTGTCTCTTACAAGATGTTTCGGGATGCGGGTATATGTTTGACAAAGATAAAAACTGTCGACGATCTCGTGTCTTCCCATGGAAAAAAATGCTCTTACATTATCCTGTTTTTCACAAGCTATATCGTCAACGATAAATATCGAGTTTGGACGGGCGTCACTCGGTGATACAACTTGTTCATGCTCGTTGAATGGATAATATTCGACGCCATGGATAGGTTGAAGCAACTGTTCCAATAATCGATATTTTGGCTACTTCAACGATTCGGAATATAGATAAATTTTCTCAAATCTCAAGCCATTTGGATGTATGAGGAGTGTGAGTAATGCATTAGTTTTCCCACAATTTGACGGACCACAAAACACAGCACGAATGCTATCAGGTAGTATATTACCATGACGCTTTTACTTCTACGCCCCACCGCCATCCTCTACAAAATTATCGAAATTTATTACGGGGAGTTAGTCGCCCGAAACTTGTTTCTTGGACACCATCTCGCATACGACTAATCGAAAAACCATATAAATACATTATTATATTGTGCGGAACGATCAGTCGAGAATTAGCTGGCTCACGGTGTTGATCGTGCATGATAAACCGGGTAAAGGTTTCATCAACAGTCTAATCAACAATCATCCCGTCGAACTACATGCGCCGAGCTATCAGTATTGTGGACCTGGCACAAAGTTGGCTAAGCGTATTGCTCGTGGTGATCCTGGTATAAATCCATTGGACGCTGCGTGCAAAGTACATGATATTGCATATTCGAAAAATCGTGATGATCTCAAAGCGAGAGATTTGGCTGATAACGTGTTGGCTGAGCAAGCCTGGCAACGTGTAACCTCAAAAGATGCTAGTCTTGGTGGGAGAGTAAACGCTTGGGCCGTGAGAAACATTATGAAGACGAAAACAAAATTTGGTATGGGCATGAAGCCGCTGAAGAGTTTGCTTGAAAAACGTCATTAGCACTGCACGGAAAGCGATAATTCGTAGTGATGACCCTCGTAAAGTCGTCATGTCAGCATTAAAGGGTGCCCGTGCGAGTGTAAAGCGTGTAAAGCGTGTAAAGAGTGTAAAGTACGTACGCCCCGGGTTTTACCGGTTCCCCGGAAAATTGGTTCTTTATTGCCCTTTCTCATACCCATCTTTGCCGGCCTCAGCCCTGCTGATCCATTGTCTGGTGGGGCTGCTGCAATAGCCAATGCTGTGAATGCTGCTCAAGCGGCCAAAAAGGAATTGGATGAAAATAAGCGACATAACCAAACAATTGAGGCCATTGCTTTGGGTAAAGGTTTATACTTGAAACCATACAAGCAGGGTCTGGGCCTTCATATCGGGTCAAAAAACGTATAATCACGCAACCACATCGACCTCTCACCGACCGCGATCTGCTGAAATATCCGAAAATCATGAAAATTCCACATTTGCGAGGGGTTTATATGCGTGATACATTACCCACGAATGGACCGCTCAAACATGAATCAGCTATTGTGAATTTGGATGAAAATGTGGGTCCTGGCACACACTGGGTTGCATATAAAAAGACTGGAGGGAAAATCTTCTACTTTGACAGTTTTGGTAATCTTATGCCCCCATCAGAACTCACAAAATATTTTGGTGTTGGTAGCCTGAATTACAATTATAAAATATATCAGGAATATGATACAATTGCATGTGGACACTTGTGTCTCAAGTTTCATTCCGGACAGTTAAATCGAGGAGACAAATACACGCTATATAAACGTGAATTGTAGAGCCGAGAGTTTAGTTGATAATTCGCCAGCATCATGGATGACAGCTTCACATTGGCCATCTCTGGATCATCCTCCGTTCTCGAGGCACAATACTTTCCGCCCATTGAGCTATCTCCGCATAAGAATTATAGCCTCGGACTCGTTGAGCTGCTGACATTCAATTCCATTCCCATTATCGACATTGGATGCAATAAATTTTCCCTGGAACACATGTGGTGACCGTACCGACGGGGAGTTATGAAATAGAGGATATTTAAAAGTATTTACAAGCTGAATTATAACCCAAAAATGTGAACATTCAGCTTAAACCAAATACTAATACGCTGCGCAGTGAAATCAAGTGCAATGTTCCTCTCCTATTCACACCTATTAATTCAATCGGACCTCTATTGGGTTTCGCACTAGTCAGGATGGAAGCCAATAAAATACATGAATCTGATCTGCCGGTATCCATTCTTAAAGTGAACGCCTTACATGTCGAGTGTAACATAACCACTGGTGCATACATCAACGGACAAAAAGCTCACACAATTCATGAATTTTTTCCATCTGTACCGCCTGGCTATAAAATTATTGAACTACCCTCAAACGTCATTTATCTACCAATCACAGGTCGGATAATCGATAACATACAGCTTCGTATTCTGGATCAGGATGGAGATTTGGTGAATTTTCGCGGTGTAGTAATCACCACACGACTGTATATAAAATCCCAATGGGCATTGTTTACAATAGAATATCTAATATTAATAAGCCATCATGGGATCGCGAAAGCAGTCGCCGATCAATGCCCAAAGCGCTAGCACCTCAAAACCTGCTACTCTTGAAGAATTTGGATCTCAGAGTTCGTGGAGTGCACGTGTGAGCAATTATTTATTTTGTACATTGTGCATCTGTTGCGTGAAATAGAGGAGGAAATCGTAAACATTCAGACACTCATTATCTTCGATGAATCCATCATACATTATGAGGTCCATGTTCATCAACCATACGCATCGTCAACCTACAATAACAGTTATAAAATACGTATTTCAATCCAGCATCAAGATTAACAATCCTACCAAGCAAAAGTTCCCTCCACATTTGTGGAAAACTGACAAAGGACGATGGTACAGCATTAAATACAACGAGTCTCGTCAACAATGCTGTATGTCATTTATTCGAAGAAGTACGCTATGAACTTAATGCAATAGAAATTGATCGTAATAAGAATCCGGGTGTTGCGTCCCTCATTAAGGGATATACATCTCTTACACCTGCCAAGAGCTCGATGCTTGAAAACACTGGTTGGCTCGATGTAGAAGAAACAAAACAAATCGTCGATGAAGCGGGTAACTTTGATGTGTGCATACCATTGAGTATACCGTTGGGCTTTGCCGAAGATTATCGAAAAATTGTTGTGAACGCAAAGCATGCATTAATTTTGACCAGATCACGCCCAAATGACAATGCAATAATGCAAATAGCTGCTGAAGATTATAAGCTCCAATTGCTGAAAATAGAATGGCTTGTACCATATGTGACGGTGGCGGATCAACGAAAAATTCAACTTTTGAAGTTTATCGCCAAAGACGCAGCAATTTCCATAAGTTTTCGTACGTGGGAATTATATGAATACCCATTGCTGCCTGCCACTTCTAAACATGTGTGGTCCGGCAAGACTTCAACACAGCTGGAAAAACCACGATATGTAATTCTTGCGTTTCAAACGGGACGAAAAAATAATAAGACAAAGAATGTGAGTTGTTTCGATCATTGTAACGTGACCGATGTGAAACTATACTTAAATTCGCAATGTTATCCATATGGCAATATGAATCTGTATATACTGTAACGGAACCCTTTTGCCATACGCTAAACGTCGCTACGCGCAGGTCCGAGCTTCCTAAATAATTTTAAATAATTTTGGACCAGGTATGAAAGAAACGTGAGAAACGCGGATTTTATGTTCAAAATAAGAACAAAATTAATTTATTCAATTAAACAATGCAAATTTTCCGATTTTTGTTACAATAAATGAATATTTGTTTTATTTCGCGTTCGGGTTATTTATTTGCATGAATTTATTTAATAATCCGGATCAGAACGGAAAGAAATGGTATCAGTTCTGTTTATTTGTCGGTAACTATTCAAACGATGATATTTATTTTAATCCCCTTTTCGCGTCAGAATTATCATTTAAATGAGAAAAATAACAATAATAATGGTCAAATAATAAAAACGATGTCTTCGAGGCTAATTAACAATAATAATTGAAATACTCGATGAAACTTTGTCTATAGAAAAATAATAATAATAATTCAAATATTTGAATTATTTGATATTAATTAATAGGGTTTTATTTTGCTATGAAATTCACTTGTATTTTATAGTGAATAAAAAAAATAATTCAAAATTTTAATAATCCAAAAGTGGATTGACTCGATATAATAATAATAATAATAATAATAATAATTTTCCATTTTTAATTGATTCTATATAATGGATAATCTTACCGCGGCCTTTTGGATTATCGAATTCAGGATTATAGATGATTTTAAGAATAGACGAGGATTGATGAGCATAATAAGTGACGCAGACTGATTATATTTTATTGAAAATAATTTTGAATTAAAAAATTCAAAACATAAATTATCAAATTTTAATTAGCAGAGAGCTAGCAGGCTTCCCACTTCCAGCAGGCATAAATTCAAAAGATAAAAATAATTAGAGGAAAAGTAGTATGCAAGCTACGGGCCCCGAACGTCACCGAATGACGCCGATACCCTACACACCACAGGTAAAGATGCGGACTCCGAGCTATGGGATGCGAACGTCGCCGAACACCTCCGATACCACGAGCACCCGCAGAAAAAAGGAAAAATGTAAAAAAATTAAAGAATGACCTTGGACTATGGGAGTTGAACGTCGCCGAACCGCTCCGATACTCCAAGCATCAAGGAATTATAGGAAAAAATTAAAGGAATAAGGAATTGACCTTGGACTATGGGAGTTGAACGTCGCCGAACCGCTCCGATACTTCAAGCGTCAAATATGATAAAAGAAGATAGGTTATTATCCTGCTAGAACTGGGAAGAATCTCTGCTGCTGAGAGCGTGTTGTCTCTCCGAGCTCTGTTTTCAAAATGAGCAAAATGCGTCTCCACTGCTGCTGTGCACGGCTTTTTATACCCAGCAGATCCATTGTTCTAGTGCTCGAGTTCCGATTCGCTCGCCGGGTAGTCTCGAACCCTTTCTGTGCACGCTCATTTACAATATTTTTAGAATTCGTTCTTCGCTTCCCCCACTCTCGCATTCTCATACTTCGATTTGTTCGACGCTACCCCCACTTTACGCATCGCCTGCGCAAAAATTAATAATTTTCGTAATTTACCAATTTTTATAATAATTTTGTCACATTTGATCGTTTCCTAAATTTATTTAAACATCTCGCAAAGATTTTTCAGTAATTAAAGAGTTTTTAATTAATTTTGAAATAATGAAAAACACTCTCTCATTCGTGCATTCCCTTGTCGCTTATCCCACGCGCATGCGCACAAACATTCGTTCTTTTCACTCTTAAATTACCGGTCATTTTCGCATAAATTTACCGCGCGAGTTATTCCCTTCGATTTATCGGATTTTTCTGCATATTTTACGCGTTATTTTAATTACAATAATGTCTGCTTAATAATTAATTACCGAAACGTTAGCATAGTGTTCAAGATGGCCGCCGACAAAAACAGTCAACAAACGCACGCGAGACGTTGTCGCGTCGTTTTCGCAAAAATATCGAATATCGGACGTAGCACAGGATGACAATTAGGATAAACTTTTTATAAAGAGAGTGCCAGGCTTGCGCGTAAATGTTTGCGTTACAATACAGCAAAATCAGTATGCATTACTCTACGACATGTATATATATAGCCTTTATTTTCCCTTTCGTGTTACAGCCTGACTTCCAACAAAACACATTTACATCGCCTTTCTCATCTTAACCTACTATACAAAACTTAATTCTCATCTTAAGACTAATACGCGTCCACACACACCGTACACGCTGGAGAGAGAGAGAGAGAGATATCATTCCATTCACCA
The DNA here is from genome assembly GCA_963989365.1 of Rhimphoctona megacephalus. Classification (NCBI taxonomy): domain Eukaryota; kingdom Metazoa; phylum Arthropoda; class Insecta; order Hymenoptera; family Ichneumonidae; genus Rhimphoctona; species Rhimphoctona megacephalus. The sequence goes on from OZ022417.1 coordinate 25,701,973, forward strand.
CACTCTCCACACATTCCTCCATGCCATCTCCGCTCACACCCGTCGATCGACCTCCGTTTCCGCTGCACCGTTTTACTCCCTCCCTCTCAACCTCTCCACTTCTCAATCCTCTTGAGCCACTCCTCCCCTTGCCCATCCTCTCCAAACACCTCTCCCCTCATTTCTTGCCATCCCCTTTCCTCCCCCCACCCTGTACACTCCTCCATCACATGCTTCCACGTCTCCTTCCCGCCCGTGCATACTCTGCATTCCCTCCTCTCCCCCTCCTCGCAGTACCTCCCCCCCCTCATTTCATCACCTAGCCTAAACCTTGCCACTCTCCCCCATCTCTCCTCCTTCCACCCCCTTTCCAAATACCCCGGTATCCCCCTTCCCTTTATAAACTTGTAGTCCCTATTACTCCTTGACTCCACTATTTTTTCCCATCTCATCGTCTCCTGTCTGTCCTTCTCTACTCTCACTATCTCCTCCCCGCTCATCTCCCCACTCGACCATCTTCTCTCCACTTCCTCCAGATTCCATCCCATCCTTCTATAAAATTCTCTTCTTTCCCCTTCCCGCCCTCCTACTCCCTCCCTCCCAACCGCACTCCCTCTCATTTCCTCTCTGCTCCTTCTCGCTAACTCCCCCCCCTTCCCTTCTTCCAGCCTCTTTTCGTACCCCCATGCTCTCAACCCTGCTCTCACCTCCATCTTGTTCCTTTGCAGTTCCTCCCTCACCATATACCCTGCCACCTTTCTCGTCACCCTCAACACCCACCTCAAATACCTCTCCTGCAATCTCTCTAAAATCTCCCTGCCCTTTCACCCCCATACCTCCACCCCATAACATGCCGCTGACCATACCAGCTTATCGAACAGCCATATCCTCCTCCCCCAGTCATCACCGAATTTTCTCTTCCCTATTCCCCACACTTTTCCCATTACTTTCGCCGCCTTGCACACCCTTTTCTCCACCTGCTCCTCCTGGCTTCCGTTTGCCCTCACCACATAACCTAGGTACGTATACCTATTCACCTCTTCCAGCCTTTCACCTCCCCAGTACCACACCACTCTCTTTTTCCTTCCACCTCCCATCCTACATCTCATCACCTTCGTTTTCCCAGTATTCACCTCCAATCCTTTCCTTTGTATGTACCTCTGCAGCGTTCTCATCATCCCTTTCATCTCATCCCCGTCCTTCGCCAGTATCACCACGTCATCCGCATACGCCAGCGAGTACACTCTCCCCCCTCCCCTTAGTTTAACCCCTCCCCACCTCCCCTTTTCCAACTCCTCATCCATATCCGCCTTAGTTTAACCCCTCCCCACCTCACCTTTTCCAACTCCTCATCCATATCCGCCAACAACAACGTGAATAACAACGGGCTTAGTGGGCACCCTTGCCTCACTCCTTTCTCTGTCCAGAACCTCTCCCCTTTCTCCCCCCTACCATCACCTTCGCATACGTTTCATTCAATACCTCCTCGCACCTCTCAATCAGCCCCTCCCTTACCCCCCTCTTCCTCATACTCTCCACTAGTTTGGTTCTGTCCACCGAGTTGAACGCCGCCTTTAAATCCACAAACAGCAACACCACTTTTCCCTTCTTCCTCGTTATTTCCCTGTTAATCAAATACTTCAGCACATATACATTGTCCATCGTACCTACTCCCTCCCTGAATCCTGCCTGACTCTTTGGCAGTAACCCTTTCCCTTCCACTTCCTTCCTCAACCTCTCTGCCAGCACCCCTACATATATCTTATACGCTGTTTGTGTCAGCGTCACTCCCCTATACTCCTCCACCCTTTTTCCCACTCCCTTCTTCACCACTGACATCACAATCCCCTCTATCCAACCTTCCGGCCACCCTTCACCCTTCCACACTTTCTCACACATCTTAGTGAGGCTATTTACTACCCTCTCCCCCCCATACTTCCACACCTCATTCGGAATTCCATCCTCCCCCATCGCCTTTCTGTCCTTGAGCTTTCTCACTGCCTTTATTACCTCTTCCAACGTAATACCCTCCTCCTCATCCTCTTCTACGCCCCTTCTTCCTCCTCCCTGCCTCGATCTCCTCTCTGCTACCCCTCCCAACCCTTCCCTAAAATACCTATCCCACTCCTACCTTTTAATCTTTTTGTCCACCCCCTTCCTCCTCTTTCTCCCCCTATTCACTACCTCCCATACCTGTCCTTCCATTCTAATCTCCTTAATCTCCCTTTCCCATCTTTCTCTTTCCTTCCTCTTCTTTTCCTCACATAAACTTCTAAACTTCCTTTTTTTTGCCTGTACCTTTCCTCTTCTCTTCCGTCTCTCTTCCATCTCTCCAGCTCCCTCCGCGCCTCCTCCTTCACCGCCCTGCATTTCTCATCCCACCACCCATTTCTCCTCCCCTCCACTTTCTCTTCCTCCGTCTTCCTCATCCCTCCCCTTATTCTTCCCCTCCTTACCGCCCATCCTTCCTCTAACCCCTCATTCGTTCATTCCCACCATTTTACCGCTCCTTCTCTCCTCACTAGCCTGTTCCTTCATCACCCATTTGATTCTCCTCTCCTCCGTCATTAGATCATCCTCAATGCTCTCCCTTTCTCCTCTCAACTTCACCTTGGCCTTCATTATCTCGGTTTCCTTCTCTCTTCTCTCCAACCGGACTAATACCATGCCCCTCCCCCCCGCGTCTACCTTGCCTATTTTCCTCATCTCCTTTCTGCCTCCCACCACACCCAACTTCCTCCATATCCCCTCTATTTCCTTCTCCCACTCCCCCCCTTCCGTCATTTTCACCCCTCTTATCACAATATTGTTCCTCCTTTCTTCTCTCTCCCTCCTTTCCATCTCTTTCTCCAACCCTTTCACCCTTCTCCCTATTCCCTCCCCTTCCCCCTCTCCCTCTTTTCTTCGTTCCCCTAATTATTCTACTTTCTTTTCTAACTCCTCGATCCTCATTTTAAACACCTCCCGTTCCTCCTTCCACTGCCTTCTCATCTCCTCGTTCTCCTTCCTCACTTCTCCCACCCACCCGTCCATCTTCCCCTCGATCCTCCCCCACTCCTGTCTTAACTCTTGCTTTAGCAACTCTTTCATCACGTCCCCTACCCTCCTTACTATCTCATCCGCCTCTCCTTCCGCTCTCTCCGGCGATCTCACCAGCCTTTTGCTCCTCTTAAAGGCCTCCAACTCCCCACCTTCTTCACTTTTCCCCCAGCTTTCCTCCCTTTCCCTTTTTTTCTTATCACCCCCCAAAATCGCCTCCATAATGTTCCCTATACTGCTTGCCCTTGCTCCCCCCTCCAGGTTCTTTACTCTCCCCACCCCTTCCCCCAAACCTTTCTTGCCCTGCTCATTCATGTTCCTTATATCACCTTTCTTTATCTTACCTACCTCGTATTTCCCTTTCGTTTATTATTTTATGTCCCTCTATCCTCTTTGTCCTATCTCACCTCCGTTTTACCTATCGAGTTTCTTTCCCTGTATCCCTCTCTACCTTATCCTTATTCCTCTACCTTACCTATCAAGTTCCTTACCCTAGTATCCAAATCCACCACCCGGCTCTGCTTCACTTTTCTATCTCCCTTTCAGCCTGCACGCACCACACTCTCCACACACCTCTTTCCTTCGTGCTCTAACCTATATCTTTTATCGCAGTTCTTTCACCTCTGTTTTTCCTTCTACTCCGCTTTCTCCCTCCACTTTTTTACCCTCCACTCACTCACCGCCTCTTTTACTGCTCCAACCACACTTCACTTTACCCCCCACACTTTCCACTACCTCTCTTTTTTCTTATTTTCCCACACTGGCTTTTCCCACACTTTTCCCCACGTCACCGGAAACGGAAGTCCCCGGGAAAAAAATAGAAAAAAAATTCAGCCCACTAAGCAACTAGCGGTGTTAACTCCGGAATAAATCAAAGATTTTTTTGGGAAAATAAAAAAATAAAATAAAACTGTCAGAATTTGAAAAATTCATCGTTTTTTCCAAAAAACTGAAATTTTCCATAGAACTTGATTTCCAAAATTATTTTTGTATTTTTTTCAGAAAAGTACATTCGAAAACAAAACTTTTAGAAAAAGAAACATCCCTATAAGTCAATTTTTGAAAAAGTTATAGCTATTTGAAAAAGAAAAAGCCTTTTTTTTAAACATTCATAACTTTTTTTGCATTCGGTAAAAAAATTTGAAAAAAATCACAAAAATTCCTTTAGTGGCGTAAAAGAAAATTGCGAAGTTTCAGTCAAATCGAAGGGGGTCGGGTTCAAAAATGGTTGAATTGATGTGGAATGACCCATATACATTATGATTTGTTTATTCTGCACATATTACTCTTATAAATTCTGATTTCTATATTCTCAGTAACGACGAAGCTTTATTTGTCTTACCGAATGTTTTCGGGATCCTCACGAGATGGTTCTGCCAGGTTATTTCCTTTTCTGTAAATAAACAAACATTGATTTTTCATTAATGATAAATAACAGCACAAACTCAAGTATAATGAAAAAAATTAGAAAAGTCCGAAAACTGTCATATTTGAGTATATAAGAGTGCGGCAGGACTCACGCTGGCTTTTTCTTTTAATACTTGGCAACAAGCCATTACCGCGTCTCTTGATTATTCCTTGATAAATAGATGAACGCAGTTCTAAAATTAGTTGTAATATGCAATGTCTAACTGAATTCAATGTAAATTAAATGGATAATATCGCTTACCCATTTTCTTCCAATGTATCGGCAGTAAGCAACTTTTTATTATTGTTCGCCATATCGTCATTGAGCAATAATTTTTCATTATTTTTCCCCATATCGCCAGTGGTCAATGTCTTATCATTTTTTTTCTTCATATCGCCAGCAGCGAGCAATGGATTTTTACAATATTTTTTTGATGTACCACGGTGCATATAGTCGGTAAGGGGCACTGATGATGATCTAAAAATTAAATTGAATAAAAAGTTGAATTAGAAGTGGAAGTAAATTAACCATTTTTTTCAGTGTTTTTTGATGACTATTTACTTTATTGTACTTCACAACGTATATATATATATATATATATATATATATATATATATATATGGGGCATTCCACGTCAAATCGCCGGATCATTGGCCGGGCCCCCACGGATTTTTATGGCGAAGTTATTTTGCGTTTTTTTGGGCCCAAAATACGACCTCAAATTTTTTTAAATTTTTATTTCATTTTTCAAGGCTTGCACGAGCTTAAAAATCATAAAATTGTGGAAAAACATGAAGAGCGATCGTTTTTAAGTTGATGATTTTTTTTTTACAGAAACTAGGACCCAAAACATAATTTTTCATCCTAGTTTGGAAGTGGGCCGAGAACTAGCATTCTTGATTTTTTTCCCAGAATTTTTTTTTTTCATTTTATTTTTTTTTATTGTAAGAAAAACAAAAAAAATAGTTTTTTTTATTGTGAAACTTATTTTTTTTTCTTAGTTTAAGAGTGAATCGATAAAAACAACAATTAAACATTTATTGAACAAAAACGTGAACGACACTTTTTTTATTTTTTCACAAGAGGATTTTATAAATTTTACTTGACGCCGAAGAGGAATACTCTTCTACAATTAATAAGCCACCTTGGGGGATAAGGCAGTGTACTTGCTGCAAATTTTTGACTCTACGAACATTTTCGAATAATTTTTCAATCGCTGGAGTCTCGTTTTTATAAAATTCTGCAGTTGAAAATCTAACAGCAATATTTGGTAGGAAGCATCAGTCTATCACCCCCTGTATGAGGGGCAAGGCGGATATGAGAGGATTAAGGGAAGATGGAAAGGGGTGACACCAGGTGAGAAAGGGAGTTTCGAGAAAGCTCTCCTTTTTACTAAGCTTACTATTTTCTATCAACTTTTAAACTAAGAAAAAAAACAAGTTTCACAATAAAAAAAACAATTTTTTTTGTTTTTCATACGATAAAAATTTTTTTTTTTTAAATCAAGAATGCTAGTTCTCGGCCCACTTCCAAACTAGGATGAAAAATTATGTTTTGGGTCCTAGTTTCTGTAAAATAAAAATCATCAATTTAAAAACGATCGCTCTTCATATTTTTCCACAATTTTATGATTTTTGAGCTCGTGCAAGCCTTAAAAAATGAAATAAAATTTAAAAAAATTTGAGGTCGTATTTTGGGCCCAAAAAAACGCAAAATAACTTCGACATAAAAATCCGAGGGGGCCCGACCAATGATCCGGCGATTTCACGTGGAATGCCCCATATATATATATACACAAAAACTTAAGTTATTCGTTGATTAATTTATTTCGGAATTTTAAAAATATATTTACACAATCATAAATATATGTATATTTATTTTGAATATATATAAATATTTATATATATATATATATATATATATATATATATATATATAAATGTATAAATGTATGTTTTTTATTCGTCAATTACCTGATTCTGGATATCGATGTATAAGGAAGTCCACGAGCTGGAAGAGCCGGAAAGTCCTTTTGATACTGCAGCGACTAGAAGAATAAAAACAACGAAAACATGATGTATGATTTAAGATTGAAAATATTAACGATTTATCGACGTACAATGTATAAAGTTCATTGTTAATGATGATCTTGATGGTGTGTGATATAACAATAAATAAACTTACCGTTGCACAGCCAAGTCCTGTTTCTTCTCCCATAATAATAACTATCATAGAGGTGGAATCTCTGCTAGCAGCTTGCCAGTGTGGCGCCACTTTCCTTTTAAATGCGGCTATCCCAAAAACAAGTACTACGAAAGCTTCCATTCGTGGAATAAAAAATCCATATAACTTGACAAAAATGATTGGTAGATATCAATAATTTTTAATTCAATATCCAAGGCTTTGGCAACAATAATAATAAATATTATTAATATTTGATTCAATCTGGTTATTTGTTTTAATCTAAACGATTTGGTTCACAAGTAGCAAATGGTGTATGAAAATCTCGCCAAAATCATCTGCCTATGCCATTGATCATACACAAAAGAAGAAAGGTGACAGATGTTAGATTATATTTGGAACTAGACGAATACGAACTCGATACGCGTACGGAATACGACTCCTGAAATTTTGTGGAGAGCAAAAAACCGGTCATTTATATCTTAGTCCTATACTTGGGTTTTGATTATTTATCTCTTAAAATACGTTTACAATTGGACTTTGTGCTAGCCATAATGCTAGTCATAAAGCATGAATACAGCCAAGATGTAGATACAATTAGGTTCATAGATTAATTAAATAAAAGAGCCTTGAGGTTATAAGACCGTGCGCAGCGCGTACAACGCCATGAAATGGGCAATTTCTACATTAGCTAGGTGCTAAGTTACCAAGCACGTGTACGCGGATGACAAGATTTTTTAATTGATTTACGATACAAAATAGATTTGTTTGTTTTTTTAATTAACTCCCGACTGCCCGCATGGGCAAAAGCCGGGAGCTATGCGTTTGACCACGATCAGCTGATTTTTACGATTTTTTCATGCAGAATGTTTGCGGAAACGGCAAAAAATTGCTTAACCAAATTTGGAATATATGTACCATGACCAGTGGACATGGTTCTTAGCAATAGTTTTATACGACTGTGTGTAAGATTAAATAATGATTGGTATATTTAAGAAAAAGCTGTTGAATCAAATCGACAAACAATAGGTAATGCCGCCATAACTACGTTCACTTGAAAAATCTGCAGCATACTTCACGTCGTTGAGGGCTCCTCATAACTCTGACATATATGCCTGTCATTATTTCTTGGTTATGTGTGTTGTGCTGTTTTTATTATTAATTTTTTTTATTTAACTCCCGACTGCCCGTACGGGCAAAAGTCGGGAGTTATGCGTTTGACCGCGATCAGCTGATTTTTACGATTTTTTTTTACTTGAATGTTTGTGTCGTGTTATTAACAATCTATATTTATTGCGTGGTGTTATTATTTGTTATTGGAATAAAAAAAAATTTAAACTAAATCATTTATTTGTGCCATTTTCTTATTATTATTATTATTATTATTACGAATACTAAAAAAAATCATTCAATAAACAACGATTCCATTCATTATTAATAATTATCTCCCGACTACCCGCCCTGGCAAAAGCCGGGAGTTATTCATTTGACTGCAGACAGCTGATTTTCCCAATTTTTTCATGCACGATGTTTTGATAATAGTTGTAATTCACAATTTTATTTCAGCGTTCCAAAATTTGATAAAAATAATTGCCTATAGAAAAAAAATAAAAAACAGCACTTCAAGATCTTTTTTTTATTCATTATTTTTTTTTTTTTAATTTGTTTCTGAATCATTATCAAATTTGTTGGTCGTTCCGATGGCGCGAAAGAGTGTTACGAACGCCCCGCAAATTCGCTGAGTTTCGTTCAGTTGTCGTCCTTTCCCATTTTTTTTCTGATCGCCCGTTTTTTTTGTCTTCTTTTTCCTCGGCTTGTCTGTTGTTGTTTCTTTGGCTTGTCTATTGTTTTTTTCCTTGGCTTTCCCTTTATTGCGGGCTGCAACCCACCGTCCAGCACGATAACTTTTCTCACGACGAATGTTGTTATCGGGTGCTTTATTTTGTCGTTGCTGAGGAGAATGCTCTGGACTCCGCGACCGTGGGTCATCTTTGTCTTGTGACTGATTTTTTTTCGTGAAGATGAGAAGCGATCGTTAGTTTGCGAAAACGAGTTACGATCGTCGGTTTGCGAAGAAAAGTAACGCTCGTCAGTTCGCAAAGAAGTGTAGCGATCGCTCGTTCACGAAGAAGAGTGGCGATCGTCAGTTCGCGCAGAGGAGTAACGATTGTTCGTTCTCGGAGATGAGTAGCGATCGTTTGTTTCCGAAGGTGAGTAGCGGTCATTAGTTCGCGACGGTATGTAGCGATCGATTGACTGACGATGTCTACGATGAAATTCTCCGCGGTGGTAGTGGTTTCGGATAAATCGCTCTGCTGGAGATCGGTCCGACTGTCGGTAGCTTCTAGATCGATCCGTGCTGGGTGCGCGAGATCGAGTCCTCATCTTCTGTCTATTCCGGGGACATCGTTTTCCATTCTCGCCATCGTATCTAAACGAACGATAAAAAATTGCTTTAGATAATTGCACGAATTCCTCTTCAATTATGATTCTTATCCCTCGTAAGTTAAAGGCACGTTTGCAAAAATTTATCTGAAAATTTTCGACTCTTAAAAAAATGTATTACCGATCATTTTCTCTATCCTCTCGCACACGTTGCCCTAACGGCACTGGGGTGTGTCCATCTCTGCTGTGAACAGAATATTTTTATTTTAGAATTAAAAACTATAATAACGTCATTATTATTGGCAAATAAATATATAAAAAATAATTTTAATTCTTACCTATCGTTTTCTTTATCCTCGCGAACACGTTGCCCTAATGGCATTAGGCTGTTTTCTCCACTGCGAACAAAATTTTTTTATTTAATATTTCAGAATGAATTATTATGAGATACAAGTCATTCAGCATTAATCAGCTATAATAATGAAGTCATTAGCACTAGAAATTATGTCGTGAAGCATAATAAACCTGGTGATAATTTAAAAAGTTAATTTGAAGTCAATTATTGGATATGATGAGGCTTCAAAAAAAAATTCAGTTTTTTTGTTACGCTTTGCATTAAAAAAACTATTTTTTTTTGTGCTGCTATTATATTTGAGACTCACACGTTAGAAATAGTTTATCGGGTTGCAGCGTTCGATTTTTTTTGTATAATTTTAATACTAATATTCGTTATATAATATTTTTTTTGTATAATTTTAATACTAATATTCGTTATATAATATTGATTTTGTATAATTTTAATACTAATATTCGTTATATAATATTTGTTTCGTGTACTCTCACAAAAGTTTAATCGAAAGTGTCAGCAAATATCACTGCGGCATGCCATACGTAATATACATTATTGTGGAAAGCGTGATATAAATTATTACCCAATAAAAGAAAACTTATTTATGTATTGCGAAATATAATTGATTACGCTTCTGATGAATAATATTAATTATTATTATGTAGGGCATGAAAATAATAAGAAAATATGCATATTTATTGGGAAATTAAATTTATATGCACGACAATCTTGTCATTGTCTTATCTGTTGTTCTTTTGTCTATTTATTGTCCCACTAATGCGAGGAGGCAACGAGTTCGCTCTGAAATATGAAAACAAACGGAAAATTAGATAATTTGAGAATTTTTATTCTATGATTACATACAAGCATATATTTTTTTTTTACCTCTTAACGGACATCGTATCGTTCAGTTGTTCTTTCTTTGTTTGTTGTTTGGTTATATCGCAGAGACTGAAATGTAAAACGAAATTGATGATATGAACATCGTAATTGGAAACGATGAGTTTACATGATTTCTTATTAATTCGGCTTAAACTTGACTTGAAGATTTCTCAACTCTACAGCGATTAAATTTTCGACAAAGATACTTCGACTGTGAAAGTTGGGTTTTGCGATCATAACCTCTGCTCCATATCGGCCTGCCCATTCCGTTAATAATTTAACTTGTATGTGGCTACGAACATCTTCCATAGTTTTTCCGAAAACTGCATTATTCATCAATTTGAATAGATTTTTTTCAAAATCATTTTTCGCACGTGTATGAAACTGAGTATTCATATCAATGTATATTGCTTGAATTTTAAGATTCTGTGTATTTTAATGATTTTCAATCCATGTTGTGAACACTGCTGCAATACACGATAGTGTATGACATACCGTTTTTTCCCATTCACCGTTGCAAGCAGCTTTTCTTGCTGTGAGCCCGGAGGTTTGTCATGCGTTGGACAACAAAACTCTGCCAGTTTGTTCAATTGATGGGAATTTGTTTTAATTTCGAATGAACGGAGATCTCCATTTCAAATCGACTTGCTTTCAATTTCTCTCTGCGATGCTAATGATATGGTGGGGCTGAGTTTAATGAGAATTTGTTTTATTTTCGAATGATCCCCATTCATTCGAAAAAAGAACAAATTCTCATCAATCTTCGCCAGTTCGTTCCATCAGCATCGTAGAGAACGTGAAAGCAAGTATTTTCGAAATCGAGATCCCCGTTCATTCGAAAATAAAACAAATTCTCATGAAACTCGACCAGTTCGTTCGATCAGCATCGCAGAGAACGTGAAAGCAAGTATTTTTGAAATCCAGATCCCCGTTGATTCGAAAAAAAAACAAATTCTGATGAAACTCGGCCAGTTCGTATTGTCAGCATCGCAGAGTACGTGAAAGCAAGTCGTTTTGAAATCGAGATCCCCGTTCATTCGAAAATAAAACAAATTCTCATCAAACTCTGCCAGTTTGTTCAATTGATGAGAATTTGTTTTATTTTCGAATGAACGGGGATCTCGATTTCAAAAAGCCTCGCTTTCCCGTTCTCTGCGATGCTGATGGAACGAGCAGGCGAAGTTTGATGAGAATTTATTCTTTTTTCGAATATATGGGGATCATTCGAAAATAAAACAAATTCTTATGAAACGCGGCCAGTTCGATCGAACAGCATCGCAGAAAACGTGAAAGCAAGTATTTTTGAAATCGAGATCCCCGTTGATTCGAAAAAAAAAAACAAATTCTAGTGAAACTCGGCCAGTTCATTTTATCAGCATCGCAGAGTATGTAAAAGCAATTCTTATCGAAATCGAGATCCCCGTTCATTCGAAAATTAAACAAATTCTCATAAAACTCTGCCAGTTTGTTCAATTGATGAGAATTTGTTTTATTTTCGAATGAACGGGGATCTCGATTTCGAAAAGACTCGCTTTCATATTCTCTGCGATGCTGATGGAACGAACTGGCAAAGTTTGATGAGAATTTGTTTTTTTTTCGAATATATGGGGATCATTCGCAAATAAAAAATATTCTCATCAATTGAACGAACTGGCGGAGTATGATGAGAATTTGTTTAATTTTCGATTGAACGGGGATCTCGATTTCAAAAAGACTTGCTTTTACGTTCTCTACGATGCTGATAGAACAAACTGGCGGAGTTTCATGAGAATTTATTCTATTTTCGAATGAACAGGGAGCTCGATTTCAAAACGACTTGCTTTCACGTTTTCTCTGCGATGCTGATGATATGGTCGGGCTGAGTTTAATGAGAATTTGTTTCATTTTCGAATGATTCCCATTCATTCGAAAAAAGAACAAATTCTCATCAAACTTCGGCAGTTCGTTCCATCAGCATCGCAGAGAACGTGGAAGCAAATATTTTCGAAATCGAGATCCCCGTTCACTCGAAAATAAAACAAATTCTCATGAAACTCGACCAGTTCGTTCGATCAGCATCGTGAAAGCAAGTATTTTGCTGCAGTTGTGGTGCTTGGGTGAATGCAAAATATCAGGTATTAATAATGTCCACTAAAAGAAAAACATCTGAATGATTGCCGAAGCAGGCAGGTGTTACTACAAAATAAATATTGTTGTGGCAAATAATCGATTTTATTTTTCGTGCTGATGAAAAAATTGTCAATATCTGACAATCTTTATGTAGCTTCCACTGAGAAACTACCATCAATTCGAACCAACATCCAACCAAGCTGAACGAATCGCGACGACGCACGTACCAATCCGACGTAAATCAGACTACATTGACCAGTCTTCATGCATAAAACCCTATGCACACTACGCTTGTTTTGCTGATGGATCGTTTGCGGGGAGCTAGGATGCGTCCCGTGTCGGCTGCGAAGATGGAAAATGACGCTGAGCGACCCAACACAGCTCCCAGCGCCACACCAGACTTGCCACCTCGCAGCAAAATCTAGCGAGCGATCCATCAGCAAAACAAGCGCCATGTGCAGCGGGCTTAAGATGCACGATACTTTAATTTCACCGCCGACCCCATGAGCCACAGATTCATACTTCAATCTTTCAAAGGTAAAGGAAATTCATGATATTTATAGATGCATTAGCTTTTTAACATGGCATATAACTTTAGATTTCGCAACGATTCAATTATAAAAATTTATTACTGAGTCTAAAAAAACATGAAAGATTTAAATAACGAATGGAAGCTCAATTTACTGAATCTACTGTGTACAAAAATGTTTTTTTTTTTAATTTGAGATCGATTACCATCTTTGTTCTTTTCAATCAGTTCAGTACCGTTCGTTTTATTAAATAAATTAATAAATTATTACAATCAATTAACATCGTTTAAAAAGAATTAAAAAATTAAAAGTTAAAATTACTTATCTAGAGTCGCGGCAGCGACTCGAGACAAGTACATATATGAAGAGAGTTTATCTTAAGACAAGATACATTTTTTTTTCTTCTCGAACCGCTGAAATAAAAAATAAAAGCTGTTATTAATTTTATTGAAATGGTGTGTTCACAGGAAAACCAATACACCGATACATTCGCGCATTTAAATATTCCATTGAATACTCACCTCCAAAGATTGGATGGCGAATTGCAGCAATTCATCAATCCCCTCTCTGGTTACCGCAGAGCACTCAAAGTAGCCAATTGCTTTGAGTGCTACCGCCATTGCTTGTGCTTCCACGACAGAAACAAATTCTTCATGCTGGTCTCTCCAATCGGATTTCTTTCCGACTAGAAGGATTAAAGATTGCGGAGCTAATGCTTCGATCTCTTTTTTCCACCAGGAACGCAGGTTCTCGAAGGAGAATCTATCCACTAATGAAAAACAAAGTAGAATCATGTCTACTTTGTCCATATCAACAACGTACTTTCTTGCAGTCAAATCTTTGTTGTTGCCAGAAGTGTCGCCCAGATTCAAAATAATCTATAAAAAAAAACCATTAACTAAATGAACAAAAGAAAATAAAAAATATCGAAATACTTACCAAACGGTTGTTGTATTGGTAAGGGACAATCATGTTGTCAAAGAACATAGGATCGTGATTTCCTGGAACTGCTCCCTTCTCGATGCTGCGAATGAGGCTTTCTTTCCCACAGCCTCCCGAGCCGAAGACCACGATATGCATAGCGTCAAGCATCGCTGCAATTTGGGACACTAATAAAATTTTGCTTATTAATAATTATCACAAAAAAATATATTATAATTGAGTAAAATTTATAAATAAAACTCACCAAATTTCTTTTTACCAGCGTGTTTTTCTTTTTCTGCTTTCTTGCAACCGTGTCCTACTACTCGACTTGCCAGATTGATGGCTACATCCTCCGACGATACTGATATGAAGTTAGCCGTTGGAGTCCAACAAAAGGAACGAAAAAAAATGTTTGTAATTCACAGATTTTTAATTTCACGAATCATTAGTGTAGGTTAAAAAACTACAAATTGCAAATTCGGCCGGGAACAAATTGGAGAATTACTGGAGTTATTGGAGTTTTTTTAGATCATTTTGTTGGACTCCAATGTGGCCAATTTGAGAGCCTTCCAGCAGGCGATACAGACACCGTGCGCATTGTGTAACACAGTGCCGTTCTGTGTCGCTTACTAGCTGACAGCTCCCAAAATCATTCCTCCATATCGTGATAAAAATTTTCATCAAGAGCTGTCTAATCTCCATGCCTAGATCTCTGCTCAGAGTCCGAGGTAAAAGTTTATTGTGCTACTTGTGTCATTGTATTTCGACTAAATAAAATAATGGGCAAAAGTGTCGACATTCCGGTTAAAAATGAAGCAGCACGTCATCAGGAAAAGATCACGCGTAGTCTTGCAGAACCTTTCCATTGGAAAAAAGTGAAACAATTATTGAAAATCCAATCAGTCTCAGCAAAGTGCTTAAAGTTCCTCTATCATGTCAACCACTCAGTCGCGTGAAACTCGCTTCTGGTAGAATAGTTTCGGTACCTACTGTCGTTAGTCAGTAAGTTTCGTTTCTCGAACGAGATCACATGCTGTGTGAGAAGCATATTTTCAGGAGTCCAGGTACCGAAAGTCGAACAAACGCAATAATTGCTTGTCTCGAAAATGGCGAAACTCTGGATGACGATAAACATGCTGCTAGGAATATAACTACTTATTTGATAGACTTCTTTTATAAACATCCGGAAGCTCTGATTCCGCCTTCTTATCAGGCTCTCATGGTTTCGTGTATAATGCTACCATCTCACACAGTCGAGGCTCTATTGTTAGCTTGCCTGCTGTTGCCTCCTCTTCACCTCAATACACTGGCATTTTTCATGTGTTTGCTCAAACGAGTTTCGCTCCACGAAAATGAGAATGATAAATTCGTCCGCAGTTTGGCTATAGTCGTTATATTGCCAATTATGTATGAGTATTATGTATGAGAGTATGTAGGAATTATCGATACGGGGATGATCTCACCTAGAAACAAGGTCAAAAATAAACTTATTTTCGTGTTTGAAGACATTTCAATAAATTATATAGGTGGTTGTGCTGCCGTACAATAATATAATTGAGAAACAAATTCTTTAAATATTAATTTAAGATATTGCAACGAAAGAGGTGGTTTGCCCCCCTTAAAGCTAATTTTTCGTAAAAACCCCAAAACACGTATCGAATAGTTCTTTGACCTCTACAAAATGCAGTCAGTTCCGTTCGAATCGGAATAATAGTTTTTATGGTACAATATAAAATTATCAAGTTAGGGGTTGTTCACCCCTTAAACACCCTTTCCCCTAAAAAGCCTAGATTGCGTTTTCAATGATTCTTCAGTAGAAACATTTCAGCGTTGGTTTCATTCGAATACGTCAAGCGCTTCTATTCGAAACTGAGAAACCACCCCGTTCGATGCCCATCTTTGGGGGCTGTTTTCACCCCTTTACACCGTTTTTGAGTCGATACAAAAAAATACGTGTCTCTTAGTTTTCGATATACTACAACAAATATAAATTAGATGAAAATCGAAGGGGTCGACCTACCTAGGGTTCCTTCTCAGTGACACTCGGTTGATTACAATTTGTCTCTATTGCGAATTCAAGATACATTGTTTACATTCTCTTTCGAGTGGTGCAAGCAAACTCTTCCCATCCGGAACGTGTTCTCGGCGTCTTAGATAAAACCTAAACAAATTCAGCCCAACCTCAACAGACCCTACCTAATCTAGAATCATTTAAAAGCTGAGGCACGAACCCCCCGCGCAGGTAGTAAAATTCAAAAACTGAGACGGGAACCCTCTGGCAGCATAATTCAAAAGCTGAGGCCCAAACTTCCCTGGCGGCAAAATTCAAAAGCTCAGGCATGACCTCCCCCCACCCTGGTGGCAAAATTCAAAAGCTACGGCAGGACCCCCACCCCTCCTCTTGTGACAACATTCAAATGAAGAGACGCAAAATCCCCTGGCGGTTAAATTAGAGATTAGCAATACAGCCTTACAGCAAAATTCTGAAGCGGGGTTGTAAGTGACAAAATCAAGACACGGAAACACAAAGTCCGCGATACCTGCAGGCGACAGTCAATATAGTCAAAGTCAGCGATCGTGATACTCGAAGTGAACGATAGGGATAGCCAAAGTCTGCGATCGGGATATTCGAAGTCAGCGATCCAGGTAGTCGAAGTCAACGATCAGGATAGTCAAGGTCAGTGATGCAGGTAGTCGGAGTAAACAATCAGACCAGTCGAAGTGAATGAGCGAGAAAGACAAAGTCGGTGATTTGAATAGTTACAGTCAACAATGCAGGTGGTGGTCGAAGCCGGTGATCAGAATAGTCGACGTCAACGACCAGGATAGTCAAAGTCAGTGATCCAGGGAGCCGGAGTCAACAATCAGGCTAGTCGACGTCAACAATCAAGATAGTCGAAATCAACGATCAGGATAGGCGAAGTGAGTGATCTAGATTGTCAAAGTCAACGAGATAGTCGAAGCCAGCCATCGAGATAATCGAAGTCAATTATCAAAATAATCGAAGTAAGTCATTGAGATAATCGAAGCCAATGATTGAAATAGTCGAAGTCAACAATCATGATAGTTGTAGTCTGCGATCGGGATAGTCAAAGTCAACGATCAGAACAGTCACAGTTAACAATCAGCATAGTCGAAGTCAATACTCATGATAGTTGTAGTCTGCGATCGGGATAGTCAAAGTCAACGATCAGAACAGTCACAGTTAACAATCAACTTAGTCGAAGTCAGTAATCAGTATAGTCAAAGCCGACGATCAAAATAACCAGTTAGTGATCGATGTAGTCGAAGTCAATGTTCAAGATAGTGGAAGTTAGTCATCAGGATAGTTGAAATCAACGATCAAGATAGTCGAAGTAGGTGATTAGGATAGTCGAAGTCAACAAGTCCACGATCAGAGTAGTCGAACAATCAACATAGTCGAAGTCGGCAATCAGGATTGTCAAAGAACAATTAAAATAATCAACGTTAATGATCACGACAGTCGTTGTGAGTGAATATCAGATCAGAATAGTTGAAGTCAGCGATCAGAATATTCGAAGTCAGGATAGGTTGAAGTCGACCGTTGATTACGACTATTCTGATCACTGACTTCAAGTAGCCTAATTGTTGACTTCGACAAGCCCGATTGTTGACTTGGACTGCCTCGATCACTGAATTCGACTATCCTGATCGTCGACTTGAGCCATCTCGATTACTGATTCGTCTACCTAGGTTACTGACTTTGACTATACTGATCACCGATTTCGATCATCTTGATTGTTAATTGTGCCTATTCTGATCGTTGACTATCTCGATCACACACTTCGACTGTCCTGATCGTTAATGTTGACTATTTTGTTCGTTGACTTCGACTATCCTGATTACCCAATTTGTCTATCCTGATCGTCGACGTGAGCCATCTTGATTACTGATTCGTCTACCTAGATTACTGCCTTTGACTATCCTGATCACTGATTTCGATCATCTTGATTGTTAATTGTGACTATTCTGATCGTTGACTATCTCGATCACTCACTTCGACTGTCCTGATCGTTAACGTTGATTATTTTGTTCGCTGACTTCGACTATCCTGATTACCGAATTTGTTTATCTTGATCGTTGACTTCGACCACCTCAATCACTAACTTCGACTAACCTGATCGTCGACTTCGACCATCTTAACTGTTCTTGACTGTGAATATTCTGATCATTGACTTTAACTATCTCATTCATTCACTACGACTATGTTGATTGTTCTACTGTTACGTCCTAGCCTTACGCTAGGCCCCCCATATTTTTTTTTCATCACACTTTATTAATTATGTACCATCAGACGGTACACTCTTTAAATCTTTATCATCATTCGTCGATAACTAATTTATATTTAATAATAAACTCAACAATCGAGTATATATTCTCAAATAATGGTATATACCCTTAAATAATAATTCACATTGTAACACGATACATCCGGTAAGACACCAGAAATTCTCATACATTTTTTTTCCCAACATCGCTTTCTATTTCTAGTATGAACATAGTAAAACTGCATGTGTGCTCTAGACAACCTTCGACTTTCAGTCGCCATAAAAAATCTCAAGCCTTGTAACAGAAAATCGTAAAAGCGTATAGACTACTCTTAATTTCAAAAATATCCTAAGTTTTATTACTCCAGCAACATTTTCCAGACTCACGCTTGACCCTCTTGAAAATCGAAAGTACTCGGCGAAATAAATATTTCCCACGAGTCCCAAACACATACTCTCAAATTCCAAGACCCTTGAAATTAGAGCAACCCCGCTTAACACGTTTTTCCAACCTCCGGAAATCTCAAATTAAAATTAACGACTTTTCTTCCAATCACTTTTCCAGAAAAGTCTCCCCCATAACAAACTCCAATCGGAAAATTAGGACACCAAATTAACGACCTCCTATCCAATCCCAGTAAAAAGCATAACAAAATAGGTCCCCTCCATAACGTTCTACTCCCAAAAATCGTACAATCCTACAAAAATCTTCAACTCTAGCAAGTAAGAAATTCAACAACAACAGTCAGTTAGCATTGAAATCCCAAAGACTCTACATATCTTTTAGAGTCTCAATCTAAATCTTCGCGACTTAGAAATCGTCACAAGCGCGAATCTAAATCATAACGAGCGTAAATCGTTCTTCGAAATTCAAATTACTATCAAATCTAATAAGCTAACTCCGATCAAATCATAAACATAAAAGTTAACCGGTATCAATAATAAGTTATGCAATAGCGCTGAACGCAACCATTGTAATACACGTGAAATAATCTAACAAGTGTAACAACCAAACGAGTGTAATAATAAGTGAATAAATATTATATATTTTCGTGCATAATCAAACTTTTATCAACAACTCATTCCAAGAATCTAAACCTAGATCCTTTGGTAAGAACCCTTCTCAACCCTAAATCACGCTATTATTCAAAATCTCAAATATTAATAATATGTATTCGAGGACCACGGAGATCCCACTAAAAACTCACTAGCGACTTCAAACTTCAAAAGACGCGCTCTAAATCGGCGACCTCCGTGAACTCAACCAAATCTCCCTCTCGGGACGTAACACTACTATGCTGATCGTTGACTTCGACTATGTTAATTATTCTACTATGCTGATCGTTGACTTCGACTACGATGATTATTCTGCTATGCTGATCGTTGACTTCGACTATCTAGATTGTTGAGTTCGACTATCTTGATCAGAGACTTCGACTATCTTGATCACTGACTTTAATCATACTGAAGGTCGGTTTCGACTATTGTTGATTGTTCTGATCGTTGACGTTAACTATTTTGATCATTGTCTTCAACTATTCCAATCGCTGACTTCAACTATCGTTATTGTGGACTTCAACTATCCCGATCATTGAATTCGACAATCTCGATGGCTGACTTCGACTATCATGATCGTTGACCTCCACTGTCCCGTTGACTTTGACTGTCTTGATCACTCACTTCGCCTATCCTGATCGTCGACTTCGATTATCTTGATTGTTGACTTCGACTAGTCGGATTGTTGTCTCCCAATACTTTGATCACTGACTTTGACTATCCTAATCATTGTCGTCGATAATTCTGATCACCGGCTTTGAATATCCTGATCGTTGACGTGGACTATTCTGATCATCGACTTTGAATACCACCTTGATTATTGACTGTGACTATTCTGATCACCTACTTCGAGTAAGTCGATCACTGCCTTCGACTATCTTGATTGTTGACACGACTATCCCAATCGTTGAAATTTCTGGAATATTTTCTTCATAAATCTTGTCGGACGAGTGCACAACCTGTGTTTGTTTAAAGTTGATACACCCCCACTGCAATGGACATCTCGAGATCGTGCACAAATCTTTGATCTCGAATAGTTACAATGCGCATATCACGAGTGACAGGCCAATATCCCCAGTAAAATATTTCACGTGATTATGTTATGACCCCACTCATAACCTCCTGACGTCGAACATTCAAGAAGACTCCTATGACGTCGTCGTCGAAACTTAAGGCTGCCATCTTGCGACCCCCATTACCCCTAACTCCGACGTCATCGATGAACCTGTTGGCCGCCATCTTGTAGCCCTCATTACTCCCACCTCTGATGTCGTCATCGAACCGAAAGGCTGCCATCTTATGATTTTTCCAGCCCCTGTTTCACTTGCACCTCTAATGTCGTCGTTGAATCTTCGTGAAAGCACGCATGACATCATCGTCGAACCATCGAGAAGAATCTCGGGGCTTTTTGACGAGGTTCGAATTAAGAGTCGGTCATAGGAATCTCTATCCAGAAACAGTCATACTTATCGACGGGGACTCTTATCCCCGCTTTCGAATTTCTTACCGTGTTTCGCATCTTCGTTTCTAAATTTCATACCACGAGCCCATGTCTCGACGTTAAAATTGTCCATCTGGAGTTCATGTCTTCGTTTTTCAGTTTCCCGTCAGGATTTGGGGATTGATTGCTTGACTTGGATTGTTTAGGCTAGAAAGTTTATTTGCCATGAGAAATGACATCTCGATGACTGCCGTTAAATCTAATATTTCCACAGTCGGATAGCCGATTTCGGCTATTCTGTTAATTTTCTTCGCGTATTTCAATCGTTAATTTTGACCATCCAAATCTTCAGCTTCCACTATTTTTGACTATTCACTTTAACTATCGTAATTGTTGACTTCGGCTGTCTCGATCGCCTACTTCGACTATTGTAAGCGTAAACTTCGAATATTATTAATTGTCGACTTTAAACATCTTGATTGTTGACTTCAACTGTTTTAATTGTTGACTTTAACCAACTTGATTGTTGACTTTGACTATCCTGATTGTTGATTTTGACCAACTTGATTATGGTCTACGACTATCCTTATTGTTGACTTCGACTATCCTAATTGCCAACTTTGAATATTTAAATTGTTGACTTCGACTATCTTGATCGTTAACTTCGACTATTTTGTTCATCCTCATTATTGCCTTCAACTATTTTGATTATTGACTTCAACTATCCAAATCGTTGACTTCGACTAGACTAATTGTTGTTTGCAACCACATTGATTGTTGACTCCGTTTGTTCTGATCACCGATTTTGAATATTCTAATCGTTGACTCTGACTATTCTGATCACCGACTTCGATTCTTCTGATCACCGACTTCGGCTTTCTGGATTGTTGTCATCGACTATCGTGATTGTTCACTTTGACTAACCTGACCGTTGACTTGGACTAGGCTGATCGTTGACTTCGATTAATTCGAACGCTGACTGACTATCCTAATCGCTCAATTCAACTATCTTGATCATTTACTTTGACCATATTGATTGTTGACTTCAACTAATCGATCGTTGACTTTGACGATCCTGATCACCGACTTCAACTGTCTAGATTGTCATCTTCGACCATCTCGATCACTGAATTCGACTATCTCGATCGCTGACTTTGACTATCCTGTTCGGTGACTTCAACCTATCGTGGTCGTTGACTTCGAATATTGTGATCACCGACTTCGACTATCTTGATAGTTAACTTCGACTACACTGACCGTTAATTGCTCTATTTCTATCGTTGAATTCAATTAACTTGATTGTTGACTTCGACGAGCCTGTTGGTTGACTTCAACTACTTTGATCACTGACTTTGACTGTCCTAATCGCTGACTTGAACTATTTCGATTACTGATTCGTCTACCTAGATTATTGACTTTGACCATCCTAATCACCGATTTCGATCATCTTGATTGTTAACTGTGACAATTCTCATCGTTGACTATTTCGTTCACTCACAACGACTGTCGTGATCATTAACGTTGACTATTTTAATTGTTCTTTGACAATCCTGATCGCCGACTTCGACCATGTTGATTGTTCGACTACTCTGATCGTGGACTTCCGTTATCTTGATTGTTGACTTCGACTATCCTCATCACCCACTTAGACTATCTTGATCGTTGACTTCAACTATCCTGATGACTAACTTCCACCATCTTGAACATTGACTTCGACTACCTCGATCACTGACTGGTTATTTTGATCGTCGGCTTTGACTATACTGATTACTGACTTCTACTATGTTGATTGTTAACTGTGACTGTTCTGATCGTTGACTTTGACTATCCCGATCGCAGACTACAACTATCATGATTGTTGACTTCGACTATTTCAATCATTGGCTTCGATTATCTTAATGACTTACTTCGATTATTTTGATAATTGACTTCGATTATCTCGATGGCTGGCTTCGACTATCTCGTTGACTTTGACAATCTAGATCACTCACTTCGCCTATCCTGATCGTTGATTTCGACTATCTTGATTGTTGACGTCGACTAGCCTGATTGTTGACTCCGGCTACCTGGATCACTGACTTTGACTATCCTGGTCGTTGACGTCGACTATTCTGATCACCGGCTTCGACCACCACCTGCATTGTTGACTGTAACTATTCAAATCACCGACTTTGTCTTTCTCGCTCATTCACTTCGACTGGTCTGATTGTTTACTCCGACTACCTGCATCACTGACCTTGACTATCCTGATCGTTGACTTCGACTACCTGGATCGCTGACTTCGAATATCCCGATCGCAGACTTTGACTATCCCTATCGTTCACTTCGAGTATCACGATCGCTGACTTTGACTATATTGACTGTCGCCTGCAGGTATCGCGGACTTTGTGTTTCCGTGTCTTGATTTTGTCACTTACAACCCCGCTTCAGAATTTTGCTGTAAGGCTGTATTGCTAATCTCTAATTTAACCGCCAGGGGATTTTGCGTCTCTTCATTTGAATGTTGTCACAAGAGGAGGGGTGGGGGTCCTGCCGTAGCTTTTGAATTTTGCCACCAGGGTGGGGGGAGGTCATGCCTGAGCTTTTGAATTTTGCCGCCAGGGAAGTTTGGGCCTCAGCTTTTGAATTATGCTGCCAGAGGGTTCCCGTCTCAGTTTTTGAATTTTACTACCTGCGCGGGGGGTTCGTGCCTCAGCTTTTAAATGATTCTAGATTAGGTAGGGTCTGTTGAGGTTGGGCTGAATTTGTTTAGGCTTTATCTAAGACGCCGAGAACACGTTCCGGATGGGAAGAGTTTGCTTGCACCACTCGAAAGAGAATGTAAACAATGTATCTTGAATTTGCAATAGAGACAAATTGTAATCAACCGAGTGTCACTGAGTATCCTAACCTCAACAATCCTTATCGTTAACTTTGACTATCCGGGTAGTTAACTTCGACTATGCCGATAGTTAACTTTGACTGTCCCGATAGTCAACTTCAACCATCCCGATAATTAACTGCGAGTATCGCGCACTTCGTATTCGATTTTCCCTGCCAGTGGGTTCGCGTCTATGTGCTTGAAATTCCCGCCGATGAGTTCGTATCCCCGCTTCGGATTTCCCAACTATCCTGATCGCTGTCTTCATGATCACTGACTGCGTGTATCGCGGACTTCGTATATCTGCGTTTGAATTTCTCGCCGATGGGTTCGTGTCTCCGCTTTTCTCACCGGTGGCTCCAAATTTCCTGCCGGTGGGTTCGCTTTCAAAATTCCCGCCGGTGGGTTTGTGTCCCCGCATTTGAATTTCCCGCCAGTGGGTTCGTGTCTCCACTTTTCCTCACGATGTGTGTTTGCTTTGCCAATCGGTAGATTCGTGTCACCGCAGTTCGCGTCGGTGTGTTTGAATTTCTCGCTAATGGGTTTGTGCCACTGCTTTTGAGTTTCCCGTCGTTGGGTTTGAATTTTCATCCATTGGGTTTATGCCACCACATTTGAATTTCCCGCCATTGTGTTTGTGTCACCTTATTTCCCGCCAGTGGGTTTCGTGACATTACTTTTGAATTTCCCTCTGTTTATAATCGTTGACTTCGAATATCCCGATAGTTAAATTCAACTATCCCGATAGTTAACTTCAACTATGCCGATAGTTAACTTCGACTATACCTATAGTAAACTTCAACTATCCCGATAATTAATTGCAACTATGCTGATCGCGTACTGCGAGTATCGCGGACTTCGTAAATCTGCATTTGTATTTCCCGCCGATGGTTACGTTTCTCCGCTTTTCCCGCGAGTGGGTTCAAATTTTCCGCTGATGGGTTCACGTCTCCGCTAAAGGTTCGTGTCTTCGCTAGAGGTTCGTGCCTCCGCTAAAAGTTCGTATCTCCGCTAAAGGTTCGTGTCACCACGGTTGAATTTCCCGCCAGTGGGTTCGAATTTCCCGCTGGTGGTTCGTGACGCTGCTTTCAAATTACCCAACAATGGCGTTTCTGTTTGGGTCAGGTTGGATTTGTTTGCATGTCTGAGTGCGTTTGGGTTCGGTAGAAATTTGCATGACCGACCATCGGTAAGGTAGATTTCTATATGAGGGGGAAGCGGCCTAAGTATACTACTGGAAATTATATCGGCGATGGAGATTCGAAAACGTTCACAACAGTTGTTAATTTAAATCCCTACGGTGATGAACTAACAGTTGTCAAAAGTGAACGCATAGGCCATGTTCAGAAAAGGATGAGAACTCGGCTCCGAAACATCAGGAAAACTATAAAACTGGGCGGAAAAGGAAAGTTGACAGAGGCTTTAGTGTAAAAGCTCAGCACGTATTACGGCTTAGTGATTCAAAGAAATGTAAACAGCATCGAACACATGAAGAAGGCCATAATGGCAACTTTTCAGCACATGATATCCACAGACGACAATCCATAACACGACAACTGTCCAGAGGGAGAAGACAGCTGGTGCAATTGGCAGCGACCTAAAGCACTTGGAACGGAGCCTGAAGCGCACCCTGCCCCATTACACCATCACGTTCAAAAAGAAATTCTTCTAATATACGAAGATTTATCGAGAGACGATTTGCTGACGAGATGTTTAGGCGGTCATACGCAGAACGCTAATGAAAGTTTCAATTCTACCGTTTGGCGATTGGCTCCAAAGCACCTACATGCTGGCCTGAAAATAGTCGATGTTGCAGCATTCTTGGCTACTGTGTTATTTAATGAAGGAAATTCAGCTCTTCTAATGCTGATGAACGAATGAAAACTCATAGTTCGCTCGCAGATCTTCAATTTTGCCGGGAACATGGATGAGCGGCGCGTGAAAAGGCAGAATAGGCGCAGCTCGTTGGAGACCAAGGAAGCTCGGAAAGCTCGTCAAGAGGAGATGCAAGCCCGAAATGATGCGTTTGAAGTAGAAGAGGGGTTGCTATATGGTGCTGGAATAGCTCATTAACCGGTGAGCAGTTTATATAATTAATTACTGCTTAGAATTTCTCGTTTTCGCTACATTTTTTTTCAAACGCGTTTTTCCCGAAATGACTTTTTTCAACTGGTGGGCATTCTGTCTCAAAAAGTTATCGACCAATCGTTCTGAAAATTTGTGTGAATATTCTTTGTTCAATTACAATCTATATGAACCTAACTCTGGGATGATATTATTATTAAAAATATTGTTTTTAATGCAAAAAAGGTGAAAAAACATGGTATAAAAACATGACATTGTGTTCAAACACCTCAAAAACATGCAATTTTCAACTTTTTTGATCACAATTAGGTTCATAATCTTAAGAAATATGTTGTTAATGAAAAAAAGAAATTGTAACGATTACAGATAAAAATTGTGACTTCAGGAATGCCCACCAGCAGAACCTCGGATGGCGATCGTCCATGGACAGCAGCTTCTAACTCCACTACTTCTGGCGGAAATGACTTGAGAAAATTTACATCAAAATAAAACGTTATTGAGAAAGTGTACATCAAAATATGAATAAAATATCCTCCAAGTTTAAACTAATTCGGATTATTCCTTCTCTGTTAAAAAAATTCACGAAAAACACCAAAATTTCGGCCTTTTAAACTGGTTTTTCAGTTGGCGAGTCAGGCGAGCGAGTCTCCACGACATCGAGGCCCTTTGTCTCTATTTTCTGTGCGACGAGCTGGTTCTTTCGGTAAGTCCGTTCTCCTTTCTCCCCGAGTTCGTTTGTCGAGTTGAGCATTTTAGTTGCGTTCGGGATATAGTCCCGAGGTTTTAATTTTCAGTTTGGGTTGCTCAGCTCAACCAATCGACTCGATATTGATTGGGTTCAGATTAATATGGCCTTATTTCGCTAAAATGTATTGAGAATTAGTTTATTAGAGTTTCGTAATGGCGAAGATGAAGCGCTGGATATTCCGCGCAGTAGAGTTTCGAGTTTAGTTCTATCTCTCTCTCCCTGCCCGTGTCGAGGGCTCTAGCGAGCGCGTTCGTTCGCGCGATGTTTTCGTCGTATCTCTCTCGCTCTTATTGTTGCGCGTCGGATTGAACGGCGGTTAACGACGCCCTTTCTTCTTATTATTTTTCTTTCGCTTCGTAGGTACCGCGTATAATTTCTCGTATATTGCGTAATCGTCGTCTCGTTGGACGACTGGCGTATATTTTTCGTTACCTAGGTTGAATTTTCTTATGGTACGATTATGTTACTTCCTGTTATCTATCGTATTTTCCAATACTTTGCCTTTCGTATTACCTTTGCGTATCGCTTGAGAATTC
This sequence comes from Rhimphoctona megacephalus, assembly GCA_963989365.1. Classification (NCBI taxonomy): domain Eukaryota; kingdom Metazoa; phylum Arthropoda; class Insecta; order Hymenoptera; family Ichneumonidae; genus Rhimphoctona; species Rhimphoctona megacephalus. The sequence continues at coordinate 25,728,774 of OZ022417.1, forward strand.
GTGGAACTTCGGCGTTACCTCTCGCGTGGCCGAAGTTCAATTTATTATTACCTTCGTCTATTGGTCGCCGCGGAATTGTGATGGTTGCAATCGAATCATGGCGTAGGGAATTACCTGGTGTCGATTACGTTTTGCCTGAGCTTACCTACGACACCCGCGCTAATTACCTGAGATGGATTCGCAGCGGCCACTCATTACCTTTGATTACTTTAGTTGTCGCTGTGTTTCAATTTCCCTCCTCGCCATTACCTACCCGCAAGTACCTTTTAGTTACCTGGCGAATTCGCCAAGGTATCAAAATTTGTTTCGATATGCATGGTTCAAAAATGGTTACATAAGTGATAAACCTGAAGAATTTGTTAACCCCGTCGAATTTGCTTTCGGACAATCATCAAGACCTTAATGTGATGTTCAAGGTTGTGAGAAAGTAGCAATAATAAGATGTTCATGGTGTAAGAAATCACTTTGCTTGCAACACTTTTTCGATGAATACCATTACTGCACGACCTATAAAAAATGACTATAATCTGAAAACTATATTCACGTATTATTATGTTGGTTTAATATGTACACTAATATCAGAAATACACAGCAATTGAATAAATATATGCAAAGAACCCAGTAGTTCTAGTAAATAATTATGGAGCATGAGACCGAACGAATATCCTGTAATGCACACTAAAATATTATATTCATGAAAGTTGATGAATAATAATAATCGGAATAGGTAAAACCTAAAAAAGACTTGTTGAGTAAAGCGGAAGGAAGAGTTGATCATCATAAGCAAATAATTAAGCGTAAGAATGAACTCCTGAATGAGTTAACTATATATTTCCCAAATTTTTGTATTGCCTTCCAGTTGAATTATATTTTTTATTGCTTATGGAATAACTTCGAGGAGAGGCATTTGTCCCGAAGAATTCTAACGCTCGAAATCACTGTAAGTTTATCGGGATGATCTCACCTAGAAACAAGATCAAAGGTAAACTTATTTTCGTGTTTGAAGACATTTCAATAAATTATATAGGTGGTTGTGCTGCCGTACAATAATATAATTGAGAACAAATTTTTTTAAATATTAATATAAGGTATTGCAACGAAAGGGGTGGTTTACCCCCTTAAAGCGATTTTTTTGTAAAAACCCCAATACACGTATCGATTAGTTCTTCGACCTCTACAAAATACAGTTGGTTCCGTTCGAATTGGAACAATAGTTTTTATGGTACAAAATAAAATTATTAAAATAGGGGTTGTTCACCCGTTAAACACCCTTTCCCCTGAAAAGCCTAGATTGCGTTTTCGATAACTCATCAATAGAAACATTTCAGCGTTAGTTTCATTCGAATAAGTCAAGCGCTTCTATTCGAAACTGAGAAACCACCCAGTTCGGTGCCCATCTTTGGGGGCTGTTTTCACCCCTTTAAACCGTTTTTGGGCCAATAAAAAAAAATACGTGTCTCTTAGTTTTTGATGTACTACAACATATATAAATTAGATCAAAATCGAAGGGGTCGACCTACCTAGGATTCCTTGTCAGTCTATCTCCTTCAAACAAACTGGAAGTAGGTCAAGTACTAATTTCAGGAACAAAAAATATAAAAACATTCGGTTTAGTCATCCAAAAAAATGATTCAGCACCTCTAATCCTTGAAAATTTCATTAAATCTTTTCAAAATCTAAAAATCAAAATGGAAGAATTAAAACTAAAATCAACAGCAGTCTGAAAAACGAAACAATTTCGATCATTCAACTTGGATTAAAATAAAAAATGTCATTCGCGAAATTTTCGTATACTCAAAAATTCAAATAACAATTTGTAAAGATGAGATTATTGTCCCACCACAAGAAGACAGGTTAGAAATAATAAAAGAATACCATGAGTCTCCGATAGCAGGTCATAAAGGCGTTACAAAAACTTATAACAGAATTCGTCAAAAATATTTTTGGGACAACCTCAAAAAGCAAGAGAAGATTACGTTAGAAAATGCGAAAGTTGCCAAAGAAGAAAATTGGTTCGCATAAAAACGAAACAACCTATTGTCCTTACCGACACCCCGATCAACGTATTCGATAAGATCACAATGGACATTTTTGATATATATATTGTGACGATAATTTTTTATCGTCACTTAAAACAGCTGACTCGCTTCTCCCGCTAGATGCTCCGGCCACAATACAACTTCGTAGGATCTATCAAAGACGAAATAATTGTTTATTATAATAATTAATCAGTAATCGCATCCCGAACATTTTTATTTCTTTTGTTTATGGCAAGAATTGTCGGAGGAACAAAAGGACAACGAGAATATAACGGTGATCAATTGGAAGGGAGTCGGAGAGAGAGAGAGAGAGAAGAAGAAGGTTCGAATATGTAACGTCGGCGTACTTCGAGCGAGGCTCGTACGCACCATTGGATACACACACACATGACACACCAACAGCTGTTGTTGAAAATTCGAGAATATTCGAGAACGTCACCATTTTCGGAAAATGCTATTGGTCATCGTCATTGTCACGGCATTGTTCAGGGCCATGATGCCTTAAGGCGGCCTCAACCCTTTTCCCGAAAATTCGTATTATAGCCGAACTATTGTTAAAATAATTAAAACATCCCTCTTCTCATCATTATTTGTCGCGATAAACTTTATATTCGGGCTAGGGGTTATTTAACAATAAAAATACTTGAACAAATTATTCCCGTCAGATATTCGGGGCCCCGTCTAACGCCTATAATTGGTTTAATTGTGACGAACCTGTCACGAAAGTTCGCGAAAATTCGAAAGAAAGGGAGTAGGAGGGGTGAGAGCCGACTGGCCAGCTTGAGACTCTCGATTCGAGGAGATTTTCGGTGAGCGTTGAGCGGGACACACGTATCTAATGAAGCGGTAATTATCATACAATCTCTCTCCTTCTCACTTTCCGAGTCGGTCAGTGAATGTTAAAAGTAATCTCCCGTCAATTTTCTTGTTGAGTAAAATTGTAAAAGTGTTCGATCTCACGAAACTCAGGAAATTCGGTTGCGACGGCATCTTCGCCTGTTGCCTTATAATCCATCTATTCTTTTCATTTTTATTGCCTCGTATTCGAAGTGATTGCGAAGTAGCTTACGATATAAAAATCCGGGCAGTAAGAATAGTTTCGTGACCGAGTCCGAAGATCTCCCGATGTTTCGTGTAATGAAATTAATTTCCGTTTATAATTATTTGTGCGAGTACACGAGAGGTTTCGCGAAGAAGAGTATGATATGAGAGTGTAAAAATTGTGTGTGAAGGACCGGGAATAAAATATCGAGATTTGTAAAACAAATAGTCCGGCCGAGTCACCGACTAGCGGGTATTTGGTAATTCCTTGATCAACCATCTTTATTCTATTTTATAAACGATTTTGACATCTTTTTCGTTTCTTTCCGTGAGTAAGTCCACGGTTGGAAAATACGGGCTCGTCATAGAATGTAAGAGTGTGTAGAATCCCGGTCGTATGAGTGAGGATACTTTGAGGATAATTAGTGTGTGTGATCGCGAACATTCTCGTGTCTCGTTTTTCCCGCGTTATTATTATTATTTTTTTGTTACAATAATCATTTCGGTCTCACATGTACGAAATAAATTAATTCCGTTAACAATTTTTTTTTTGAAAGAAGTTGGTGAATAATAAATAATAATTTTCTTTCCTAAAGTACACGGTGCTCAATTTTTCATCATTTAAGGATCCCGCCTATTCCGCTGCAACGAAGCCGGTCAACCGTTCTTTTCTTTCTCTCGTCTTGTGTCGCTTTGGCGGCTGGCGCCCAAATAAAACAATTAAAGAATCAAACAATACGAGTGAGAGAATCGAACTTTTGTGGCGTTAGGAATTTCCGTCACAATATTATATATATATATATATATATATTGTGACGTGGCGATTTTGTTCACGTCACTAAAAGTTGAATATTGGCACGGCACGGGAGGAAACGTCAGGATTTAAGGACGAATTCCTCTCGAGAACATGTTAAGGAGACAAATGCGAGCGTATTTCCGTATTTTAATTTATTTTGTTTCATTTTTATTTTGTACGAGCGAACGGCGGTTTATGGCGAGAATCACAGAGAGAGAAGGAAGCCAAAATATAGTCGCTGGCAAATATTATCGTTATAAGGGAAGGCAGAGGTCGTCAAGGTCAGCCGGAGTCTTCATCGACGGAACACTCGAATTGTATCGAGAGTGGTCGCTAGCTCGAAGCCCTCACCCGGAGCTGTCTAATCTCGAGAGGTGCGTCCTACAGCATCGGGAGTCTTCGGAAAATCTCGGTTATCAAGGGTCATCGCCCGTCATCGAAACGTTCTGCCGAAATTCGAATTTGCGAGAATGTTCGAGAAGAATCTAGACTCCGCGAGTAGGCGAAGGGTGGGGGGCTAGGACCCAAAAGTATAAAAACGCGTTACCGTAATTTATCAGGGACTTTTCGTATCGATTTCAACGGAACCTGACGTTTTCTACCGAGCCGTCGCCACCCTTAACAAGAATCCGACGTAACCGGAATTATCGAGAGGAAATATCATCCGTGGTCTTTTTCCGGATTTCCTTCTTCTGAAACCGTAGCGGTGAGCCGTCGTTTCGCTTTCATTATTGTTTTGTTGAATTTTGTAATGTTGTAAAAGCGCTTTAAAAATTGTCGTGATCGTGTGACGATCTATTGAGTTTATCGAATTAAAAAGCGATATTGTTTCGGGGTACGTTCGCTTTTGAGTAGGATTTTTTATTTAACGTTTGATCACAGTATAATATCGACTGTGTTTTCCGTTGTATTAATTATAGAATTGCCGAGAGGAATTCGACCTTGATTTTAGTCGACGAGAGTCCTTAGTTTAAGAATTATTGTTTAAATATCGAGACGGTTAATTAACGACGAAGACTTGTAATACTAGATTGTCTATAATTTATTATTGTAATTTGATTAAAAACAACTTTGTTAATTACGCAAATCTCGAGACAGACGAGATATTATATATCATGTTTTTTTCGGAACGTTAATTTTTCAATATTAATTATGATTATTTTATTTAATAAATAACTTTTGTAATTCCGAAATTGTTTCTTTTGTTTTATAATTTATTTTGTTTTGTTTAACTCCGCCCCTCTGCCAAATCGTTAAATAATACGGCTACGACCGGGTAACCACCTTTATTTATTCTCGATAACTCACAATAAAATTTGTTTAAGATTTTTCTTAAGCTGGCGTCCAAGAGGTATCGAGAGTAAATATATTTTGTGCGACTCTTGGAAAAAGTCGTTACAATATATATATATATATATATATATATATATATATATATAAATAGATGGAGTTGGACCGATAACACCGGAATCGGACCAAAGTCATCGTTTCATTCTCACCATCCAAGATAACCTTTCAAAATTTTCCTTCGCGATTCCGCTCATGAGTGCGACCGCAAGCGAAATCGCTTATGCATTAGTAACAGACTTCATGTGCCTATTCGGTTATCCAAAAATTATATTAACCGACCAAGGAGCAGCCTTCATTGGTCGTGTTATGAAACAAGTAACGAAAGTTTTAAAAATCAAGCAAATTAAAACGACAGCCTTTCACCCGCAATCAAACGGATCTCTCGAACGAAGCCATTAGGTACTCACGGACTACCTGAAGCATCTCACAAACAAAAAAGACTGGCATAAATGGTTCAAGCTAGCTACCTTCGCATACAATACAAGCGTGCACGAAGGAATGAAATTCACGCCGTATCAAATAGTATTAAGCAGAGAAGCCCGTCTTCCCTCTCAATTCGCATATATGGATGAATTAATCACTTATGACGATCATGTTAAAAATCTCGCAGTACAATTACAGGAAGTACGAAAATTAGCTCGCAATAATTTGGAAACTACGAAACAAAAATCGAAAGCTCATTATGATAAGAAAATTTATCAAGTAAAATTCAATGTCGGCGATAAAATCTATCTAGTAAACAATCCGAAAACCGGAAAATTCGACGACAATTATAAAAGTCCATACGAAATTACACGTACTTTCCCCGGTCAAAACGATATCGAAATCGAACTCGAGAACAAGAAAAGAAAAATAATTCATTGCGACCGAGCCAAGATAGCACATTAAGCACATCATATAAAAAAAAGAAACCCTTCGGGATTCACGTAATCAAAAGCCTTTTCCACAGAAAACATTTTTTTTTTTTTGGGTAAAAGACCAAGACTAATAAGAATAAGTACCGAAATCCCACACTGTCCTTATATGGGTACACCAGCAAATATTCCTTGACCTAAACGGTACACCCATCGAACTCTGGAGTCGGGACAAATCATAAAAACCACTAAAATGTATAAGATAAATAGTTACAAGCAATGCGACGTATTAAGCAAACCCTACTTTAACAATGAACAAACCTTGTTACTCACACTAACGAATCTCTTATTAATAAAGTCATGTAATACAACGAATCATAAATTTTCTTTATATATTGGGTTGGCAACTAAGTCTTGACTCACTTTTTTTTAAATATCCCTTTTTTATTCTAGATCATTCTAGAATGTTTCCATAACTGACAACTGCTAGAATGTTCTAGAAGCTGTTGCACGATGGGTATAAAAGCCCTGTTGCCGACGTCTGCGGGAGTTTAATTCTCGACATGGACGAACGCGCTATTCGAGGTGTAATATATTACTAATTATGGCATGGCAGCAGTATGAGGCAGGCAACCACCAATATCAACGTTGCTCTCGGAGAGGCCACCATAACACAATCGACAGTGAGTCGCTGGTTCCGTCGCTTCGCTTCCGGAGATACGAGCCTGGAAGATCGAGAGCGCTCCGGTCGACCTATTGAATTGGAAGACGACGCCATATCAAAAGAGCTGAAGAAGCACCCAAATGCTACAACTGGGGAATTGGCGCAGGCACTCGGCTATAGTCATACAGCGATCGAGAACCGGCTGCATACATTCGGCTATCGGCGAGTGCTGGCGAGATGGACACCTCATCAGTTGAGCGATGCCAATCGGGTTGCCCGAGTGTCCATCTGCCAGTCGTTGCTCCTGCAGCCGAAATGCAAAGAATTTCTTGGCAGTTTAGTGACTGGAGACGAGAGTTACATCCTCTACGAAAACAATGAATAGAAGGCCTATTGGCTGCCGCGCGAAATAGAACTGCCAGCTCAGCCCAAACCAGAGACCCACGGACGAAACGTTTTGCTGTGTTGCTGGTGGGATGCACGCGGAATGATATATTATGAACTACTCCCTGGACAACAGACGGTGACCGCCAACGTATATGTCGAGCAGCTTCGCAAATTGGCTGCTGCAATGCGAGCAAAGAGGAGAAGAGTGACAAGGTGCACTTATTGCACGACAACGCTCGGCCCCACGTTGTTTCGATCACCCGCCAACTACTGGAAGAGTTTGGTTGGACCACGGTTCCACACCCGCCGTATTCCCCGGACTTGGCACCTTCGGATTATCACCTGTTCCGAGGCCTTAAGACTTTCCTGCGTGATCAACGCTTCAGAGAGTTCGACCATGTCGAAAACGCAATCTCGGAATTTTTCGAACAGCAACCCGCTAAGTGCTGGGAGGGCGGCATTCAGTCCTTGCCCATTAGATGGACGCAATTCATAGACACGGCTGGTGATTATATTGTAGATTGACATGTTTAAATAAAGAACAAAATTATAAATATATCTGTGTATCTGAAGTGAGTCAGAACTTAGTTGCAAACCCAATATAATTTGATTGGTAACAATTTGATAAAAGTTTACCATTATATGTTGGGCGGATACGCACAACATAATTTTGTTCGAGGGTTCCGAAATTTTTTGAGGGCTTCATAATTTTTGAAAGCATTGTATTTATTTGGATATTTTTACAGACTTGAACACTTTGGATTAAATCAAATAAATGTGATTATTTTTTTCGAGGCCTACGGAAATGTACTTGGCGTAACTTTTTTACAGTATTAAATATACTTTGTAATGCGTAAATAACGGATTTGCAGCATATGTAACATTTTTTAACCAAAATTTCTCAACTAGATAATAGTGTAATGGGTAGCGTGCGTGCGCTAGGTCAAAGATCGATAGGTAAGTCAGATCGAAACCCGATGTATGGGAGAATATTTACATTTTTTTCACACAAATTAATATTGGGAGTAATGCAAATTCTGAAATAAGATGAACTATGATCAGATTCACAAGTTTTCAGAAAACAAATATTTTTATTAATGTTTGTTTTTTGTTAGGGCTCCGATAGGGCTTCCTTTAAAGACCCCGATCTTTTTGCCTGGTCGGACCCTCGTTGACAAAATGTAATCGGCCCACAAGGCGCCTTTTCGGGCTTCCATATTGGGACCCTAACAGAGTGAGGAAAAAATGATCAGGGTCCTAGCCAAAGTCCTAACTGAATTTGTACACGGAATTCTTTTGAGCCCTGTTGAAAGCTTATAGCACATCGGATTCATGTACAATACATTCTCAAAAATGGCCAAGAACACGCGCACCACCAAAAAAACGCTATTATAATCCCAATGTTATGTGTGACGAAAATTATGAAAAAACGCACGTAGAAGTATAAAAGTACAAGAAAGTCTAGAAAAATGTATAAAAATATTCGTCAGTGTTTTTGATACAACGTCTCGTTCCGTCGCTTCCGTTTGTAGCTTACCGGATAGTACCAATTCCAATCGCATTCCAGCACGAGGCGATCACAGTGTGCTTCTAATATTCAAACGCTCCTTGCAGTGTACTTTGACGACATCACACTCACAGCGCTGGTAGCAGATTTGCAATACGACCTTTAATCCTAGACATTTTTCCGACCGGTACGTACACTACGACCGAGAAATTTCCGGACAAAAGTTCGAAAAAGTGTCGGCGTTTTTTTAATGCCATTTCGTCGGTAATATACATAAACAAATTTAATAAACGTTATTTCGAAAGAGGGGAATTCAGCTTATTCTGCTTTTTTAGAAAATTCTCCTCGATTTTTTCTACGACGTCTTTTTGAATACGACCGTTTTTCGTCTTTTTTTCTTATACAATTGGACCGCGATTTCAGAAAAAAAAATTTCTTCCATTTCCTTCACCGAATCCTTAAAGGGGGAAGCTTAAGCTTTAGTTCTGTTTTTCTAAAGTACGTACACTTATCGCTATATCCCGTACCAAAATTATTGCAAAATTTAAAGTTTTACTATTTTTTCTTGGCAAAAAACATGCAAAAAAATACGTTTTTTATTTTTTTGTCCGCCATTTTGTTATTTTTGCATATAAATTAATATTAGAGGTACGGGATATAGCCATTGTCATACTAAATCTAAAACCATTCAATTTTTTTGTTTCAGATGGGCCGTTGTTCAAATTTTTTCAACGGCGCACACCTACCTACTTTTTGAGGACTCCTATTTACCTGGCATTTTTACACTAAAAAAGTGGCTAAAAAAAATCAATAAATTTTTTTTTGTTGTAATTTACGAATGTTTTTGTTAAGCCTAACAAGTTTTATATCAATAAACATAACAGTATTCTTAAAAAAAATTAATAAAAATAGCGTTTTTTTCATGCATCCAAAGTAGACAGAGCCCTTAATTGCCGTATCTTAAGGGCAGGGTAAGGTTTTAAAAGAGAAAAAAAGGCACATTTTCATGATTTTTTTGCGCCGATATGAGTAATATTGTTTTATTCATTTTATATATATATTATAGTATAACTTCTGAAGTATATTAGAAAAAATTTTCAATAAAAAATATTGATAAATATGCCCGTAACAGCGAATCTCCGGAGGCGCCTTGAAAAAAAGTTGTTTTGCGGTGAACATGATAACTCGTTACCGGATCATCTAAAACAAAAAAAATCGATATGCGTTTTAAAGGTGATATGTTTCCCCAATTAATCAGGGGGAGTTTTCTTTTTTTTTATTTTTTGCAACATTTGGAAGTGAAAGACGTGATTTTAGCTAAAAAATCTCGGTGAATTTGTTATTAAAAAATAGAAAAAATTAATAAAAAAAAACTCGCCCTGAATATCTGTTGATTTATGTGTAGAAATAGTGTTTAAATTTTCAAAAGGATCGGTTAAGTAGATTTTGAGTTCTAATGTTCACGAACTTTAAAAATGACGTTTTCGGGAAAATCGATTTAAAGTTTTTTATACTCGAACATCCAAAATTAAGCATCAATAAAAGAGCATGAATTTTTATACTTACACGGAATCATCAATGCCAGCTCCGTACCGTGAAACACTGTCATTCAGGATGTCCAATGCATCTTGTTGCTCTTGTCTACGTTGAATTCTACCCTCTTTACTTGTACGTGCAGCTTGTTCGTTCGCTCTGGTTATTCGTAGTTCATCAAATAGGCGCGCCCACTGGTGAGCACTTGGGCCTGTAGTGAGACCCATTTCATTCAAAAAGGACAACAGAGCAAAAGATCCCACATTGAAAATGCAAGCTGCTACATTTGCTGCAATTTCAACAACGATTGCAGTACCGCCTACTGATTGTGGAGAGATTTTCCAAATAAGTTGATTGAAGCTCTCGTTGTTATTTTGCGTAAAACCTCCAAGACACCGCTGCAAAAGTGCGTCCTTACTCAAATCTTCATAGATTGGCTTTATGGCTTCTGTAACATCTGTAGGAAGAGTACTGTAGCTGTGTTTGAATGAATCAAGAGTGTTTGCAGCTGCCGCTTTTTGCCATTCACACCAAGAACTTTGAAATGTCTACACAATACTCTCGACATATTGTACATTCAGAAAAAAATTTTAAAAAATGCAAAAAAAAGTTTGAAAACCTTACCCTGCCCTTAAAAACGATGAGGTCTGTGATCAAACGTTAAGAAAGAATAAAGTTTTATTTCTTCATTTTGATTTTTTTTTGCAACTATTTTTAGGTTAAACTCTGATGAATTGGTTCGCGTATTTCGAGAACTATGGAATTTTTGTAGATTTTTTGTAGATTAATTTCTTAATTTACCGATCAAACACTGGTCCACGTCGAAGAAACCACTTCTGAAAAAAAATCTACAAAAACTGACATGCGCTCAAAATTGAAAAATTCAACTTTTTCCCGTCTTGATATTTTATCACAATCCCATAGTTCTCAAAATACGCGAATAAATTCATCGGAGTTTGAACCGAAAATAGACAGAAAAAAAAAATTGAAAAAAATCTGAAAAATTCCAATGCGTTTAAAATGAAGAAATAAAACTTTTTTCTTTCTTGACGTATTATCACAAACCCCATCGTTTTCAAGTTACGGCAATCAATATATCTGAGGTTCGATTAACAATTGATGAAAAAAAAAATTTGGATAAAAAATCTAATAAGCTCAGCAATCACAGCGCAACTTTTACCCCTTTGAGATTTCTTCTTAAATCTAATAGTTCTCGTGTTACGCGGCAATTTCCAAATTTTGTCGTTTTTCGCCAAAAACGGGATAACTTTGCGAAAAAATCGCACTGAACTTTTCCTCCTTAAAGTAGACTCGGTCAGTCTGTAAGCTGATGTTGTTGACATTGTGGAGGTAATGTCCTCATATTGAAAAAATTCAATTTCCACTATTCCGAATGCTTAAAGCATATGACATAAATCTCGTTAACAACTTCAAAAACAATATTTTATCACTACCAGGCAATACTAAAGACAAAATAGAAATAGGACAAATTACGAATGCAATATACTTGATTCCTTGCAAAAATTGTGAATCAGTCTACATAGGTCAAACAAAAAGAATGCTCAAAACCAGAATCTATGAACATAAACTCAGTTGCAAAAAATCTGGTAAAACTGGAACAGCCTTAACTGAACATTATTTCTCGAAAAAACATGAATTTAAATTTGATGATACAAAAATCTTATCATTACAACAAAATCACGCAAAAAGATTAATTCTTGAAATGATTCACATAAAATCGAATGCACAAGCTATAAATTCAAAAAATGACTTCGCAAATCTGAGCATTATATATAACTCGGTAATCTGACTGATTATTAAGACCAACAAATGACCAAAATGAAAATTGACCACCATTGTCCATCTCATAATATGACCAAGTTGAGGATCTCGATGACCTCTGTGATTTCAAACAAATGCGTTGCGATAATGTCGTTACACAATGTGTAAAATACTAAATTCCATCCCAACGTAGAAATTCAACAATTAAGATCATTAACAATGAAAAATCACAGCAGAACAACAAAACGAACATTCATAACAGTTTTATCATCATAAGTAAGTATTATGGCTTTCAATAAATAAAAATAATGATAAATTAAAAATGGTACAAAACATAACCTCAAATAAAAATTCTAGTTTGCTATGGATACAACATATCAAAAATTATTCTCCACCGATGAAAATCAGGTATTAAAAACACATAAAAAACAAAAATTGAAAATTTATACGAATGCATACTAAATAGAAAATAGATAAAAAACTAAGTAAACAAGATTTATAACAAATAGACAAGTGCGTTGTAAATGCGTTATAATTGTAAAAAAATGAATTAATTATGTAAAATAATGAATCAATTATGTATTATAGAAAATATAAAAATTCTGAAGAGGGCTCTGACCATGGGCCGAATCGTAATCTAATGCCATTGCAATATTCTCCATTACCTCCACAATGTCAACAACACCAGCTTAAAGACTGACCGAGTCTACTTTAAGGAGGAAAAGGCCGAGCTGAAGCCGCTATGTTCTCCCATCATTTAAACTTTCCGGCCACAACACCAAAAAATAATTAGCTTAAGCTTCCCTCTTTAAGGATCCGATCAAAGAAATGGAAGTAATATTTTTTTTCTGAAAACGCGGTCCAACTGTAAATGAAAAAAGGCAAAAGACGGTTGTTTTCAAAATGACGTACTGATCGTAAAAAATATCGTGGAAGATTTTCAAAAAAAACAGAATGAAGCTGAATCCCTCTTCTTCAAAATGCCGCTTCAAATTCATTTATGTTATGTATACTACCGGCGAAATGGCAGCAAAAACAGGGCCGAGACTTTTTCGAACTTTTGTCGGAAACTTTTCGGAGGTAGTATATGTTCGCAGAAAATTAACTGTCCCGTGACTGTTTGAACACCTTCTACACGTGTGTATGTCACTATATACATAGGAGTTTAAAAATGAATCTAACTGATTATCTTTATTTTCTCGTAGAATTATACACAATACAGTAGTCATACATATGTGTATGCATATATAGATAAAATATATATACGCATATATTTATTGTAAATCAATAAATATTTTTATTAACTTGAGTAATATTAATTTCTACATACGCCGTTCACTTAATGTATACAACGTAATGCGGACATGGTGCTTTGCTTATTAAATATTCACGCACCTTTTTTTTCAATTGTGCCGGAAAATAATAACTTATTATTATCATAGTAGAAATGTACAGTCGGATTTGATTTGTAATTCACATCTAAATATTTTTAAGTCTCCGTTCCTTCAACAGTGCTAATCTACACAATTAATATTTCTTTGTATCCATTTTTTTTGTAATGATAGAAATATAAACAAATAATAATATATCATGTGACGATTTGAAAATACATCGTCGTATACATATGCGCGTGGTTAGTTAGTGAACATCATATTCAGCATGGTAATACATCGCTTTTTCCCTTTTATTACTTAAAATTTACCAGTAGACGTCTTGATTTCCTTTCTTGAATCTTTACATATTTATCTGAATTACATAGGTATGGTTATAAATTATTGGTCAAGTATTTGCCCGCGAATCAGTCTCATCTCGCGATGGAATTTTCCTTGTAAATATGGATGTTAAATAATCTTTTGGAATTATTTCAAGCTTGAATATCGTTATAGGAAATTCGGACGATTTGAGGCCGGGCAAATTACATTGGTTAGCATAAGTGGTCGAACGCTTTCCGAGCGCCCATTTTTTTGTCATTTCTTTTATTTTTTTATTTTTTATTTTGATTTGCACAATTGTGGTCTGAATTTATAAGCGTACACAATTCTGTAGCTCTAGTAAAAGGCAGATTTCAGAGAGAAAGAGAGGAGAGAGAGAGAGAGAGAGAGAGAGAGAGAGAGAGAGAGAGAGAGAGAGAGAGAGAGAGAGAGAGAGAGGTATTTAATGTATCACGGCACTTAATTATTTATACGAAAAAAGCTATTTCAAAATGTACTTCACCTGTCTTTGTTTATTTCCTTTTGTTTACATTTTTTTCATGTGTCATTTTAAGTACTATTGCGCGAGTGAGTCCTTAACCGATCCAAGCATAGAACGTCTTCTGAACGTTCCCATTATTTTTCTTCGAGAATGCCTATAGCATTCCCCGATATATATACCGATTGCGTTGCAATCGAATTACTTTTAGATCGCTTTTTTATCTACAACGGTCTCGGTCCCATACAGCGGATGCCTAATTAATAAAGCTATCGTCCCGATCGCTTGGAAGCTCGTAAAACGCTCCCTTATACGAATAAAATTATTCATCCGATCTCACGTTGATTCGTGATTTTTCTCGTATTGCGGAGAATAATTAGTCCATCAACTATGACAACTCGATAAAAATCGAATACAATGTATTTTTATTAGAAAAATGACTTGTGATTTAGAAACACAAAAAATGTAATAGAAATATGTTCACCTACGATGACCCTATTTTTTATTGGTCATAAACTTATAACAAAGTTACGTGTATCTTTCCGCGAAATTGATGAATTTCGGTGCATTTTTTTCTATCAATCAACATTATATATGATGCATTCCACGCCATTTCGAGCGGTCGTGGCCTCGACCATTTTTAATTTTCCTGATTTTTTAAAATAAAATAGTACCCCATGGACGGAATATCCACACCAATTCTCAGATTTTTATCTCGCGACTTTCAAGCGTTACAATTTTTCAAAAAATCCAGATTTTAGAAAGTTTGGAAAAGTTCTAACAATGATATCTTTTAAACTAATCGACATATTGACAAATGTCGATATATCGATTTTTTTCATTTGGTTCATGCTTTTATGAAAAAAGGAAAAAAAAATATCAATCATCGTTTTCAACGTTTTTTCTGCATCTGAAGTAAAACCTATTTTTTTAGAGACGATTGCCATTTTTAATTTTTTTCAAAAAATCTCTAAAATAGTATGAGAGATTTATACTTATTTATTTTTAGTATAGAGATATTATACAATTTTTAACACTGGTCCGTTTGTGGGCCCATTTGTTCTTCTATTTTTTGTTGAATAAAAAACATTTTTTTATAGAAATTTGAAGTTTTTTGTATGAATCATATTTTAATCAAATATAACCAATTGCATGATTTTTAAGCCTAGTTTGATTGTGATCAAATGGTTGTTTCCAATTTTCGTCGAAATTTTATTTGTTAATTTTTTTATTACTGGTAATACTGGTAAGTATTGATTATAGTGCATATATACAATTAGTAATTATAGTACTCATTTTGCAATTTTTCGTCAGATCCAATAAGTTAAATAATTTTTTTTCCATTATTTCCCTAGAAAAAATAATAGAAATTATGAATTATGTGAGAATTTCTATTATTTCTTTTTTAGAATTTTATTTCCTATTACTTTCCTAGAAGAAATAATAGAAATGATGACTTATGTTAGAATTTATGAATGAAAGAAATGAAAATTTTAGAACTTCTATTATTTTTTCTAGGAAAGTAATGGAAAAAAAACTTTTACATATTGGATCTGACTAAAAATTATAAAATGAGTATTATAATAACGAATTGTAAATGTGTACTATAATTAATACTTACCAGTATTACTGGTGATGAAAAAAAATTAACAAAAAAATTTCGACGAAAATTGGAAACAACCATTTGATCATAATCAAGCTAGGCTTAAAAATCATGCAATTTGTTACATCTTTGATTAAAATATGATTCATACAAAAAACTTCAAATTTCAATTTAAAAAATGTAACTTTTTTAACAAAAAATAGAAGGAAAAATGGGCTCACGATCGGACTAGCGTTAAAAATCGTATAATTGGTCATACTATTTTGGAGATTTTTTAAAATTAAAAATGGCAATCGTCTTTAAAAAAATAGTTTTTACTTCAGATGCAGAAAAAACATTGACAACGATTGATAATTTTTCCTTTTTTTCATAAAAGTATGAACCAAAATAAATAAAATGGATAAATTGACATTTACCAATATGTCGATTAGTTTGAAAGATATCGGCGTTAGAACGTTTCGGAACTTTCTAAAAACTAGATTTTCTGAAAAATTGTAACTCTTGAATGACCTGAGATAAAAATCTGAAAATTGGTGTGGATATTCCGTCCATGGGGTACTATTTTATAAAAAAATTTTAAGAAAATCAAAAATGGTTGAGGCCACGGCCACTCCAAATGGTGTGGAATGCTTCATATATAACCATATATTTATTTATTTATTTTTCTAGTGATCTCCCTCTGAATCAGATAGCGGCACATTCATTTCTGAAATCGTCGCTATATTTTTCATTTGTGGATATCATGTTAATAATTGTTTTTATCATGTTTCAAGTGGTTTTTTTTCAGTTTTGTAGTAAGTTCAAAACCAAAATAGGAAAAACGTAGGTGACACGAACTTTCACAAAGTTTTCGCGGTAGGATCATTCGTATTCAAAGGAAATTGATGAGTTAAATATGGAAGAGAAATATTTAACTCGTCAGCGGTCGCGCTACTTACACTTTAAACGTTGGTCGCGCGATGAGAGATTTTCTCACATATATAGTTTGAAGTGCTTACTTTGATAAATAGCGACTTGAAAATTATTTTGCCACAGTAATAGTGACTTTTAAAGATTTTTATTTCTTAAAAACCATAAGCACAACGATAATTAATTGGAAGAAGATAGAAAATTTTTCAAATGCTTATGCCATTTGAAAATTTCGAGTAATTATCATTTTAGTAGAAGTGTGAGAAAAATTTTCACAGCGCGACTAACGACGGGTTAAAAAAGTTCGATATTTTCAGAAAAAAATTTTCGAATGTGATAACAACTTTTTTTTCTACTTTTGAGTGATTAGTTAAGGTGAACAGAAATAGAAGTACGTCGATATTGGACGTATAGTTGGTGAGTCACACCATTTGTTTCCTTAAACATCACAGACTCGGAGGTAAAACGTAGAAAAGTCACATCGAATGCTAAATTGTCTTCAATACGGTATTGTGTGTTAAGTGCTATCTGGCATTTTAGGTACTTGTGGTTCTGCCATAGCTAATTCTGAAGTTGTACCCATGGATCCATTAGTTTACTAATTTTATTTTTCTCAATATTGCTGATAATAAATTCTTGTCTTACGATATTCATAAGTGTAAATGAGTATGATATTTTTACTTTTTTTTTCTTTATTAGAATACGTCCAATTATTTTTCACATCCATTGCTCCATTATTTCTATCGTATATTTTTTAATGATGTTTTATTTTTCTTAATTTGATTCAACCGTATCCTGTTTTTCTCCAGTTTAGTGTTAAGGGCAAAAGAAGAGATAAGACGAAAGCATTCTTACAGAGATTAATTATAGAAACATTAAACTCATTGATTTGTTATATTGCTTTGGATTATACTATATTTTTACACATTAAAAAAAAAAAATTCTGTACCCATTCAGTTTGCAAAATAAATTTTTTTAAATGGATTTGTTGAAAAATCACGAAATTGTGAAATGGTTATTAAAAAAGTAATTTAAATAAAAAATTGACAACAAAGTTTAATAACAGTTTGAGAAAGCCATCATAGGTTCCTTTTCGCAAAACATTCAAATACGTCCTGGAAAAGAAAAACAAAGTAAAATCAGAGCCACGGAACGACTTATCAGAAAAATGTGGAAGAGACCGTGCTCTACGACAGATATGTTTTACCTTGGAGTTTAGAAGGATACGTATAACTACACCATTTGCAATCACCTACATTTGCATTTCCACACAGCAAAATGTCTATTTTGTCCTTGTTTTTTTCTTACGTCATGGTTTTTATTTCGTTTTTCCATTTCGTCGTGGTCCAAACTCTTTCTAGTATAACGCCCATTCATATAAATCCCTTTTACTTTTTTGTTCATTCTGGTCGCCACATAATATGCATTATTATCATTGATATTATTATGTATTCAAAAAAATAATAATAATAACAATTCTTTCCAATATATACCAATGATGAATGTTCTTTCCAGTTGTACATAATACTTCTTAATGGTGAGATGCGAAATCTTTTAACATTAGTTTGTGAATTACCTGCGCCAATTTAAAAACCTATGTTATCGTTATTTACAAAGAGTTTTCTTTGTGTTTTACAGATTCAATTTTTGTCGATTTTTCTATGATAGTTTCTGAGAGGAATTTTCATTTCAATTTGCAAAAAAACGCAAAAGACGCACTGAACGTTCACATTCGAAGAAAAATAAATATTAAACTACGCGAATCGCCGTCAGACTTTGATAAGATTTCATGAGTTTTGTCCTCTCATCTCTTCCATCATTGAATTCATTCCTCTGAGTCAGCTTTTGGAGATTGTACGTCCTGCTGTTCTTCGGATTTTTGTCCCTGCTCCTTTTGTAACTTTGCTTCAGCGTCTAAAGAATAAAATAATTCAAAAAATGTAAACTTAGAAAATAATGAAAATAGACTCAAACCTCGTTTTTTCATGATATGGATATAGATTATTATTTACCTCTGACTGCTTGTTCTTTCCAGAACTTTTTGTTCTCGGCAAGGCATTGAACCCAGGGTTTTTGGATTTTGCACCTTCGCTCATCGAGTGATCCTATTTTAAATATTTTTTAATTATTATTGGTAGCACCAATGTAATATGTACCTATTTCACACCTCTTTCTCGAAATGAATCATGTAATACCCTCGTTTTCTACCTGGCACATCACGAGCCTAAAGCGAAACCCATAACATTTCAGTAGCTTACTGTCAACACATCAACAGTCATCTGCTTGACATATCATTCATTCGTTTTATGCCCATGTAAATATAAATTATATTTATGTATCAGCAGTAATAATAATTATTTATGTGCAATAGCTATACGAAATAATCTGTAAATTAAGTCAACAGTGTTCCAGATTCTCTCCCTATTCGTCGTGAGTAACCTGGAAGTTTTTCATGTGGCTTCTTGGGAAAATTTGTCAGCTATGGAAGATCGTTCCACCGATAATTTAAAACCTCATTAAGGCAGTGGTCTAGTTTAGAGCATCAAAAAAATTGAGTTTTTTTTCTCTAATCGATAGTTCAAGTATCAAACAATATGTTCCTAAAGTTTTAAAGACCATTGGAACGTACTGTGAAAGTTACTGAGCTAAGAGCAGCTAGGTACCGCACGGGTATGTACCAATGCTATAATATTTAAATTGCGTTTTATCCAAATATCGTTTTTGTGATTTCTCAAATTTGGCAAGACTCATAGCAAAAAAACTATCTGACCTATCGATTTAAAACAAGGCTTATTCTTTAGAGTATTTCCAACCATCCTAAGGGAACTAAGAAAACGGTTAAAGACTTTATTTCAAACAATACTTATTGCAAAAAAGTGATAAAGTTTTAGCTTAAAATTATCACTTTTACATTCCAACTCATAAATTTTTATTGTTTTACGCTGTATCTTAAATTTTTCTTCGTTCATCGACTATAAAAAAGTGTCTAAATCAAAAAACTTTTTATTTTTTTTAATTTTAAGTAGAAATTACGAGCACCACAGCTCTCGCCAAATGGAATCTCCTGTGGCGAGGCGCGGTATTTGTGTACCTTGAAGTACATCATTCTTTTATTATATTTCGATGAATTTTTTTTTATGTTATTAAAATGTGTAATAGATTGTCTGCAAAATTTCAGAAAGATTAATTATTTTTTTCACTTGAAAGAAAATTCCCGAAAATTACCTTTTTTGACCCTCTAAACTAGATCACTGCCTTAATCTTATCGGACATTAATGCATGTGAATATGAGGTCGTGTATACTATACTTCTAAACTATTATCTAGAGACACGGCAGCGTCTTGCCGTTAACGCCTTACATACGTCCAGCAGCGCCTAAAACGCGCTAAAAGAAAAACTGTTTTTAGAAGAGATAGCAATAGAAATTAATAAAAATAATTTTTACACATTGTTTATTAGTATTTAAACTTTATAAAAAAATTTATTTCATTTTTTTTTCAAAAATTACAACATAAAAAATCACGTTTCCCGAAGCTCTATGAAAAAAAAGTTGCTCCACGGTCTGCATAATTTCTTCTTGAAATGCTGATGGATCTGCAAAACGTAAAAAAATTCTTGTAAAATGAAGTTGTAGTTATAGTCTGTCGAGCCGGATTTTTGAAATTCGAAAAATTTTGGCAATTTACGGCAGTTTAAAAAAAAGTGTGCATTTTGTGTCATAAATGTCACACTTTAATTATGTTTATAAAATTTTTTAATCACAACATCAAAAATCCGACTCGACAGACTATAGAGAAAACAATTTCGAATATTTGAAAAAAAAGCATCAAAAAATATTAAAAACTGTATGAGTTATCATGCAGACCGTGCCAGAAAAAGTAGTTTTGAGAAAAATGCATTTAAAGTTTCAAGTACGTTTCGCTCGAGACATCTACCTGCGCGCATCAGACTCTCGTTGGGCAGTCACGTTTTCTATAATAACTTTCGATCTATGGGGAATTTGTGCAATCGACTTACACAGAAATACGCCTAAAACTATAAAGAATAATAATCTGTAAAAAAAAAATCGATTTTTTGAAAATTCTGGACGTATGTAAGGCCTTAAGTATTCAAAAGATAGTGTTGAACGTCCAAGGCAAAAAGGGCTGAGTATCTATACTCGAGATTGGTCAATTTTTAAGATAAACAGCTAAGATCTGTGTGGCTAAATGTAATACATTAAGTTGACTCTTGCTGAATCAAAAATCTTTGGCGGTTGACACGAATCCCAAACCAAACATTTCGGGTCTGAAGAGTGTTATGCTAATTGTACATGATAAAAATGATTAAAAGGTCACGTCCCAAGAGTTTTTCGGTTCTTATTATATAAAACTCCATTACTTACAGACAGTCAATTAAAATTTCATCGCGAGATGGCATGCGCTTACTGGTAAGATTCGTAGATCAGAACGTAATTTTGTAAATTCGTCTCTGCCCAAATACTATATCGTTGACAAGGACAAAGAACCCTAACGTGACATCGAGGAATCACATCATAAATTGCTAATTGTACGTTTTACAAGCGAGCATGCAATGCCCACGTTTCACAGATCATTCCTAGTGAACCACTCGAGTTGAAATATTCAGGCTATTTTGACCCTACAGCCCCTCACTCTGGTATCAATTCATTTTTAAATGGCGTCGACCCGTGTACGTACTGTAGACTGGCTTAACGTTGGCACAGTACTGACGCCTGAGCTGCCATTATCTGTGGACGATCAAGGGCCAATTATTGCCCAAAATAAAATTAATATTGAGTTAATTTTGGGTCGTGAACACCTAGTCCAAGAGCCGGCTGCACGATACCCTTCCTGATCGAACTCCCGAACGAATTTTGCACGATCGACAGCTTATGTAGTGGTTAAGAGGGTGCCAGACATTACAAACCCTTTAACTGTGAAGATTTTTAGAAAAAGAGCCACTTCCGGTTTGATATTTCGGAGTAAACCCTCCTTAAAGTTGTCGGGGATGAAACTAGTCCCAATGGATAGGGGAGATCGAGCACTTTGAGGGAAAACGGAGGTGCCACCCCTCACCTGTGCAGTTAGGGCGATAGCCACGCGTAAAGGTGACTCATGTTCGTGACGGAACTCCCACATCGAACTCGTGATTTTTTTTTTATCGCAGCTGGAACCCCCCTGAATATGAAAAAACCAAGGTGCCACCGCTGACCTGATCTGGAAAAGCTGTCAGCCAGCCCAAAGTCACCCGACTTTTAGGACCCTTGTTCGAACGCAACCGTACTTCCCTCACGGAACAGACGGTTGCTTTTTTTTTAATGAAGCTCAACATTTCGTTTTCGCGAAAAATACGAGTTGCCATCGCTGGCTTCGAATAAAAAAAATTCTGCCAGCAAATAGAAAGGTAGAAAAAAATGTTAAAAAAATTTGGTCCATAAACAAGGTACAAACTGGTTGGTAGGGGCATGGATTAAGGAAGGTGGGTTCCAGTAACACCAACATTTTTTTAAAGTAAAATTTTATTTATGTACATACTTAAAATTAGGATGTAAGATATAATTTATTATTACATGACTTATTCTGATTCAGAATCGGAGCTGTCGTAAGCGAATTGCTCCGTTCCTTCGGTTTCTCGTTGTTCTACGAGTAGAATGTCTTCTACTCGTAGTGGAGTAGGATCCCCTTGAAACCACATTCTTCCGGTTGAAATTTAACGCAAATTTCATCCGTTGCATTTACCCACATAACATTGACAAAAATTGTTCGCAAATTTTTTTGTTTTAACGTTTTCCAACACGGTGGAGTCTGATTTGACTCGAAACCCTTAACGTTTTTAAGAAAGTGCTCTCGATCAAATCTTTTTGAATATAATTTCTGGAAAATTTGGAACCTGGCCGAGTCGACGCTAAAACAATTTTTGACGTCGTACATGAGACTAGTGAATTCTTGCATTCCTTCTAAAGTCTCGTCATCAAAAATTTTTAGTGGATCATCCAAACCGGCGAAAATTGGTTCAAATTTTTGGTTTTTTACCAAAATTCCAAACGGGCGTATTTTCCCCTTTCGATAAAAGGCAGCCGTGAAATCGCAACCTGTAAAGGCGTGGAACGCTGGCAAAACACGACATACCCCTGGCTCAAGAACGTTCGGCAATTCAGTTACGTTGATGCAATCGTGATAATTTTTTCGCGGTGCCCTACTCGACATCCATATATGTAGATTTAAGACCTTATGCATATTGCCCAATAAAATCACGAGCACGTCAGTGTCAGAAGCTTTGACCATTACATTGAAATTGTCCTTTAATTTGCCAATATGGAACATGATCCCCGTGTCCGCCTCTTCATGACGGCACGTTAAATCAGGCTCCACTGTTTTTTTTTACATGCCCTTCAACAGCGACAAATGAAAAATACTTTTCTTGACACATTATAAAAACTTTTTTTTCAGCAAAATGTGAGCCATCGCATCATTTTCCCAAAACTCCAATAAAAAGAGCACGATGGCCTCTTTGAACTTATAGTTCTTCAAACTTTTGAAAAAGTCGGTTGGTCGTATTTGTGCGGGCCCTTTGATAGCGTATGGTATGTCCTGTTCCTGTCTAGTAAGTCGTTCGCTGTCTTTAATGGACGGGGTCACATACGTGTCAAAGATGAGATGTATTTCGGATGCCTCTGTGGCACAAATCTTTCGCAATATCAGCTCTACTATTTTATCGAAGGTTTGTGGAATATTTTGACCAAGGAGATGCAAAAAGTAAAAACCATCAATAAGATCAACGTCAATTTTAGTTGGTTTTGACGAATTAATTTTCGAGGTGGGATGCTTTGTTAATACAGATTTATCAGTTTTACACATCTCACCTGTATACTGGCACAAAGCTAGCGGCACGGCAGATAAGGGGTATCGAAAACATAACTCAAGATCAACGGATTTTTCAAGCGCTATTGCCAACAGCCGTCCAAAAATACCTCTTTCCATTTTAATGATGGCCTGTTTACTACCATTTCGACTCTTTTGAGTTTTTTTCGCGCAATCAGAAGCGAAATTCAGTACGGCGTTCCGCGAGATCAGTCTTTCAAAGCGCTCTGGGCTCTCTTCGCATTGTTTAATGAACTGATTTTTTTTGACTCCCCAATCGAGTTGCTATTTAACAAGAAACTTGCTATCGGAGCAGATGCTACTTTGCCTGTTGCAATGTTAAATAACTGGCTCATGTCGATATTTGGATCGAAAGGATTAAAATTTTCTTTTATAGCACAAACAAGTTGGTTAAGCTGTTTTTTGTTTTTATTGATCCTACTTTTTTCAAGAGAATACGGAATGTCGTCTTTCGGTGCTATATTAATTTCCTCTGACAAAAGAGTAATTATTCTTGTACGTAAACTATGGCTGAGAGCCCAGCGTTGCCTTGTCAAGATAGAGCTAGTGAAATGAGAAATCCCGGTCAAAGAATTTGCAGCGTCTGCATTTATAGTTTGTTCCAGGGTGAGATCGACAGGAGCCCGAGCCAAATTACCATTGGTTCTTTTTATTCCAAAAGCTCCGCGCCTAAACTCATCTAATAAAGGAGACTGGCAGATTTTAAGATTAACAAGGTTGCTCAGATATTTGAGACCCATCTCGCATAATTGGGCTGGTTGAAGGTGAAAAAGACATTTGTCATGTCACATATGGAATCAATGTACAGTTCGAAGTCGCCCGTTCTTATGCTTCTTGAAAATCGGAAAAAGAGATTAATGTACTCGATGTATTGCATATAAAATTGTGCAGTCTTTCCGTGACCACCAGACAAGGTCAAAGAGTAAAAATCTCTATATTGGGCAAGAATCTTTTGTAACGGAGTGCGCAAGCTTAGAGGCGAGCGAGCGTCTATAGGACTGTTGAAGATGACTTCTAAGTCTTCGGTCAGTTTTTCGGGGCAGCCAGAGACCTCCGACAGAAAACGTTCGAAATGCAATATTTGCAATGCTCCAGAAATAAGAGGATGTATCCTCTTACATCTATTGAAATGTTTGCACTCAATGAAACCGTTTACCGAACCGGATGCAAGAATATCACATTGTCCTAAAATGTCGCCGAGCCCACACGAGTCAATATACTTCCCGATTGCTTTGAAGTACGCCATGTACATGTGAAATGCACCCAAATTAACGAAAATTTTATCAAAAATGGGACTCTCGCTGCTTTGAATTTCCATCGCCTTTTTCGCTATAGCCAGATCGTACGTGACAATAATGTTTTCTTGCTCGCATTTTTTTACGATGTCCATTGCGAGAGTCATAGTTTGTTGTACCACCGAATACGACGTAGGTGATAAATTTATAGGTGGCAAGTATTCGAGTTTTTGTTTCTCGCTGCTGTCTAACATTGTTTTACAATTGTACCCCACCCACATTGGTACGGAAATGATCCGCGATGATGAAATTGCCCAAATCAAGTCTTTAATAATAGCGTCTTGTTTGGCGCTCTTGCAGTCGCTTTGAAACTTCGTTATAGTTTCGAGGGGCAACAGTGATATCGCTTTATTAGGTTTTTTATAATACGCAACAGTGTCAAGAGGAATTTCTTCGAACCGACGCCTTTTACGAGGGGAGTCCTGTCCAGAAAAACTGCCAGAAGGAATTTCACTGACCGTTTCTGTCTCAAGCGCTTCTGGGAGAGTTTTCGGCTGTGGCAGCGGGGCGATAACATCATCGTCAGGAAACTGATAAATAATCCCCACTGTGTCATGCAATGTATCTTTTCCGCTCGATGTATCGACAAAACGATCATAATTGTCGAAAGCTACATGCGTACAAAGCCCGTCTACGACGGATATCTCGGGTGGAATGAATTTATTTTCCGAATAAGCTGTGTACATCAGCTCGGTTTCCAGCTCTTCCGCCGAAGTGTATGACACTGTGTGGCCGTATTTATTTAGAATTGTGAGCACTTTCCGACTACTCGTTAAGGATTTCATAGCCAAACCTAACATCAAGTGTTTCGCAGGTTTTATTCTACCCTTCGTGATAACGTAAATGATGTCCTAGCATAGAGATTTAATTTTAATATAATCACCGTTTGAGTTTTTTTCTGCGAAGATCTGGTCCTTGAACCAGTTTACAAACAAACTCAAACAACATTTCTGGAATTTGGCATTCCCCGTTCAAAATGTCTTCGACCTGCAGGTTATCCGGCAAAGGTTTTTTTTCAATCATTCTTACGGAATTTCTGATTTTATAAGCTAAATCTTCGAATTAAGTTTTTTCCGTATTTTCGTTAATAATCGATTGATTTAGTAATTTTCTTACATCGATCTCATGACTGTACACGATTATTTTATTCTTAGTAGTCTGTTCGATGGCAAGAAAGTCGCCAAACTTTTGCAATATTTTAGTTTGCAAATGCTCTGGTCTGTAGTTTGAGAAGACATCGTTACAATATTTAGTGTCACATACTTCTAATAATAAAGCTTTATATTTGACATTTAAATCTTTCAGGTAGAACACTCTTTCTTTCTCGAGAATTTATTTGCGTATGAAAACGGAAAGAGCCTCAAAAGCAGCTTTGTAAATTGTCCTTATTTCATGCCAAATACCTGCATCTCGATCCTTCTTAACTGATTTCTCATAGGAATTATGATAATTAAGCCTGCAAACCCCATGATAACCGATAACACTGCAGCCTTCCAATTCATCACATAATCGCGTGTCTTGCAAAATTTCTGCATATTCCTTAATCTTATTTATAACATCGACAGACTCCGATATCATGATGCTAACTCTATTTTTGCCTACTTTTTTCGATGCAACCTTACAAAAGATGCACACCTTTGGCCTATCACCAGATTCGGAGGAAACTGTTGACGGTTCCTCAACTGACGGGTCGATTCGTTGTGTGTCTCCTGCTGAATGAGAACTAGAAGCCACTGGCTCATTTTCCGCTTGGTCCTTTTGCGCGGTACGAACGGGTGAGGTTGACGAAACTGCCATCTTCGTAATGTTTGGTGTCGACGTGACAAACAATGCCTAATATTGGCAAAAAAATTATATTTAAAAAAAAATTATTCCAAGAATAAATTATTATTCCAAGGATGGGGCTTACCACGTTCGGCTTTTTTACGAATACATTTATCAAATTCATCAATTAAATAATTAAAATGCATTTACTTATAAAATGATTGCAAATGAAAACAAATTAGTTGCACGTTTATAAACATGATGGTTGTTTGTAATGAACGTTATAAATACGAATTTCTACTAATTTACTTATAGTATGTTTTAATTGAATTAACTTATAAAATAATTTAAACAATATTTGAAATAATTCATAAAAAAACTTCTTCATTTATATCTTTGAATAAATGTTTTGTATTAAATGTATTTTGAAAATCATTTAGAAAAAATTTGAAGAGGTGATAAAATAAATTTGCAATATAATTAAAAATAATAATAGTTATAATAAACACTTTTCGTAAACTTACTTCGTCTGATGGGTACATTGTGAGGAATTCTTCTTTATATTATTGTTTCAGGACAATCACTTTTTTGTAGCATTCAGCGTGGTAACCAAAATCGGTGGTCATTTAAGAAGAAAGTATCAGGTCACCATATTTGAAATTCTTTTTCCCCCTGAATTCTATTAAATTTAAATACCGTTGTAATGTTTGATCGGTAAAATCAATAATGTCGTGACCTCTGCCACATACAAAACACTTTTTCATGGCTAAAACGTTTTTATCCATGATTAAACATTATAACGATCCGCTCTGTAAGGTCTCTGAAACACGAGTGCGACAACGGTTACTGCTGTCCGCATCGACAGACTAGAGTCTGAACCGACAGGCTCGAGCGTGCTCCATTTCGCTGCGTGAAAAACCAACTTGGCTGTGTCAACTAAATTCATTTTGTAATTCAAAAATTTTGTTAATCCGATTAATATTTAGCTCGATAGTGCTAAATACAATTGGATTAAAAAAAAATTTGAATTACATAATGAATTTAGTTGGCACAGCCAAGTCGGAATGTATTTGCTGGCAGAAAATTTTTTATTCGAAGCCAGCGATAGCAACTCGGATTTTTCGTGAAAACGAAATGTTGAGCTTCATTCAAAAAAAAAAAAAGCAACCGTCTGTTCCGTGAGGGAAGTACGGTTGCGTTCGAACAAGGGTCCTAAAAGTCGGGTGACTTTGGGCTGGCTGACAGCATTTCCAGACCAGGCCAGCAGTGGCACCTTGGTTTTCTCATGTTCAGGGAGGTTTCAGCTGCGATTAAAAAAAAAGAAAAAATCACGAGTTCGATGTGGGAGTTCCGTCACGAAAATGAGTCACCTTTAGGCGTGGCTTACCGCCCTAACTGCACAGGTGAGGGGTGGCACCTCTGTTTTCTCTCAAAGTGCTCGACCTCCTCTATCGATTGGGACTAGTTTCATCCCCGACATCTTTAAGGGGGGTTTACTCCGAAATATCAAACCGGAAGTGGCTCTTTTTCTAAAAATCTGCACAGTTAAAGGGTTTGTAATGTCTGGCACCCTCTTGACCACTACATAAGCTGTCGATCGTGCAAAATTCGTTCGCGAGTTCGATCAGGGAGGGTATCGTGCGACCGGCTCTCCGACTAATAGAAGCGCGCTGCGCGCAAGTTACGAAGCTTCATATTCGATTATCACAGCAACTACCGGGGCTATCTTTAAATTTTTTCTTTGATTTTGGGGTAACTGAACCAGCGAAAACTGATTCTTCACTCGGATTTCATTAATAATCAGTGGAAAAGCGGTTTTTGGATTTTTTTTGCTACATATCCTTATATTAATATGATATTGCTAAAATGGTATGAAATAGGTTAAATATAAACAACCAGGAAGCTTATTTATTGAAGCACATAGTAATTATTTTTATAGGATTATTATAGGTTATTGTACAAACATGGTCATGAATACACTACATATTAATATTATTACATAGTAACTGATTGACCTATTTATAATCGTAGTTAATCGAATATAATATGTATATCTTATATAATCGTACTCAATCGAAACTAGAGATCGGCAAAAATATTATTTTCAAGGTCATTTTTAGGTATTATTACTAATTTTTCAAAAAATTACTATTATTTTTTTGAAAAATATCCATTACCCGAAAAATTGATAATTTACGGAAAAATATTGTTAATTACTCAACAAATGGATAATACTCGTGTGCAAATTACAAATTAACAGAGCAAAGAAAAAATTTTAAAATATATTTTAAATTACATGAAAAATTAAAAATTAAAAAAAAAAAATTAAAATTACAATTAAAAATTGTAGAAAAACTATTTCTAATTACTCGAAGAATCAAAGAAAAAACATATATAACTAATTAATTGAAAAATTAGAAACATTGGACGAAATATTTTTAATAAACCAAAAATTAAAAAAAAAAAATTTCCTAGTTAGGTAAAAAATAAAAATTATTGGAAAATACTATCCTAATCTAATTATCCGAAAAAAAATTGGAGGATAACAATTTCCTAAATACACAGATAACAAAAAAGTAGAGAATTTTTTTTTCGAAATACTTGAAAAATAAACATTAAGGCGAGAAATCCCTTTAGGAGCGTGAAAAATAGGTATTTTTCGGGAATATTTTTAGAGGGGATAAAATAATCTGATGATTTTCAAATTTGGACATGAATTTATTATAACTGTCGTTTAAAAAAAAAAAATTTTTTTGGGATGACCAACAAAATGGCAGCGTTATTAAGGGTCTTCGGACGCCTGTTTTCCGCGACATCGAAAAGTGCTGCAGTTGTCACTCTTTTTCTGTTGATCTGAAAAAGATTTAATAAGTGTTATTCGTTTACTGATATATTAAGGGGAAGGATATACCTAAAAAATGATGAAAAAGTGCAAAATTGAAAATTTGGGAGCCTTTTACTCCAAACTTCGATTTTTCGACCATTTTTTCGACATATTTGACCCCAAAAAAAACATTTATTTACACGCTACCTTTCAAACTTTAGGTATATCCTTCCGATAATATTACTAAGAGTAACCTTCCAAAATTTCATCCAAATCGGTCGATAACTTTTCGAACTACAACACGAGCAGTTTTTGATAAAATAGTTACGAGATAATCGCGTTCAAAGTTTCAACATGTGACAACTATTAATTGTAGTGACTTACCGATTAATTAGTGATTCCAGGCGCGTACAGTAGACCTTCAACTTCCTCGAAAAACTGATTTACCTTCGCTAGATGCTGTTTCCGGGCTGTATAAGCTTCTTTTGTCTTAGAAAGGCTCATCCGGTTCTGTCGTACAATTCGCGCCTCATCAGAGGTTTCGGCGGAAACTTTGCAGTTGGTGCCAATGATTATGTCCAACGCATTCATAATCCTTAGGATCGAAGAAAATCCATCATTGAATACCCCAGCAGCAATGTAGGCCGAAATTTCAACAATTTTTAGTCCAGAATGTAAGTGTTTCGGAGCCAACCGCCAGATCGTCGAGTTGAAACTTTCGTTAGCATTTTGGGTATGGCCACCCAAGCATCTTTCTAGCAAATCATCTCTGAACATCTTGATACATTGGCAGGAGATGCTGTTTGATATTTTCGTCAAGTAATGGTGAAAGATCTTCCAATTTTGGATTTTTATTTAAGGCGATTGCTTTCTGCCATTTGCACCAGCTTTCAGGTCCAGTCGGGCAGAATTCGTGATTAGGCTCTTCCTTTGTTGAAAAAATATGATAAAAAGTAGCCATAATCTCTTTTTTCATATTTTCAACACTATTTACATTTCTTTGAATGCTCAAACCATAATATTTTGTGAGCTTTTTCACAACTTTATCCGTTAACTTGCCTCTTCCGGAAAGTTTTTTTTCTTTTCTCACGTTTCGGAGTCTGGTGCCCATTCTCTTCTCTACGTGGCCAATGCATTCACTTTTTATAACAGTCAATTGGTCACCATAAGGATTTAGTTTTAGTATGGCCTTGAAAGTTTTTGAATCCCCATCACCTATATAATTGCCATACTTTACGCCGAATTTATTCTCCGATCTGGAAAACATTTCTTTCATAGAATCAACCTCCATTTTTTCCGCGGAGCCCTTGTGATTTTTCATGCCATTTTCTTCGTAATCTTCGAACCATTCCTCATATTCTTTAGTATGAGTCTTATTTTTCCAGAACGTACAGCCGTGATAGTAACTGCTTCTCACAACCAAATCAATCACTTTACCAGAGTAGTAACCGATGAGCGTGGTAACACCATACAGTGATTTGAACCCACGTTTTTTCCATGTACCGTCACCAGAGACTTTGAGAATTTTTTCTGCTCTTTCATGCTCGACATTTCTTTTCACCTCTTCTTTAACAGCATTCTGTGATGAAAAATCGAATGACGACTTAGCAGCTGCATAAATATGCTCGATGATTTTAGTGTAGCTGCTTTGATTGAGTTCAGTACACAGGTCCATGAGATTGCAAAAGGTATTGATTCCTTGTCATGCGACTCCCAAAAGTCTCATGACTAACACAAGCCTTCGATTAATATTGTAAACAGTATGAATCAAAGGACTTGAATGAATTTCTCGATTACCGCACCGACACGTAACGACAATTTTGAAACCCAGGCCTCTATGCCATGACTCTGTAAAATGTATCCTTTGCTTCCATACAGAACAAATTAAAATGTCTGATAGAGCCGTAACAACTGTTAAAAACTCAACCATTCTATATGCGTGCAAAGGATTTGTACGGATATCCTCTGTGCACGCAGACTAGTATTTTAGCACTTGCACTTATACCATCACTTGTACTCGGCCCGAAACTCTCCCCGCTCTCATCAGCGAATTGATTTCCTTGAAATCGTTTTTTTTACACATTTCCGAGCTATATTACCTCGGGTTCCTTTCGGATAGTTCGGCATCTTAGTTTTGAAAATTCAACCGTTCACAACAAACTATCGACCTAAACTTACTCTATTGCTCGGGCAACGTTTCGTTTCGCATACCTACAGTTTCACGCTATATAGATGTATATATAATGTCGTTCACATGAAAAGGAGTGGCGTGTCATTTCAAGAAATTCCTCGAAACATCTGCC